>CAWUFW010003349.1:600000-1007500 GCA_963921515.1 Calotriton arnoldi | reverse complement strand
TATCTGCAAAGTATTTAAACTAAAGTAATTCATTCTGAGAAAGTATTTTTTGTAATGTAATGTATAATGTAATTACAATGTAATTTGACAAATAAAATATGTAAAAAAAATTGTTTCTAAAAATGTAGTAAATCAGTATGAAAAAATTAATATAACAATTAATACATTTAAAAATTGTCATTTACAAAACCTTTGAAATTCACTGAAAAAACCGTAGGTTTCAGGCACGTTATAATTAGAAATTAGCATTTAAAAAACCTTTGAAATTCACTGAAAAAACCATAGGTTTCAGACACGTTATAGTTACAAATTAGCATTTAAAAACCTTTGAAATTCACTGAAAAAACCATAGGTTTCAGACACGTTATAGTTACAAATTAGCATTTAAAAACCTTTGAAATTCACTGAAAAAACCATAGGTTTTAGGGACAGTTATAGTTACTTGGACATTGCACTCGTACAAAACCCGTGAAATTCCCCCGTTATAGTTAGTTCAGCTAACTATAACTCGCGCCCCGCAATGCACTGCTGATGACGTCACATATTACATCACTCATGACATGGTCAGTGACATCACTGATGACATCACTGATGACATCTCAAATGACATCACTGATGACATCATCCACGTGATAATCTGATGCACCTCCTCACACCCTAATATAATCTTTGATACACCCACTCTAAATTACAGACTGCCATTCGCAAAACCATAGACACTCCAACACCAATAACTACATACCCACTCACTGATTCTTAGGTCTACACACACACATCCACTCACTCACCCGTACAGTCACTCATACTTACGGTCACTCAGTACAGGACTATCATATGCACTCTTACTCCTATATAGACACTCAAACAACGCCACTCATCCATAGAGATACTCACACACCTAGTCAGTCATGCAAATAATTAAACACACTGCCATTTACTCACCTATACAGTTATACACACACCAGCTCACTTAATCATACAAATACTAGCACATTCTTACGCTCTTATACAATCACTGATACAAGCACACACTCATCCATACAGTCACTCTCACAATCACACACTCTTGCTTATAGCTATTTATATACTCCAACACACATATATACTGCCTTTCACATATGTAGTTACTCACACATGTACCACTGGGACATACATTCACTCACTAACACACTCTTACACACACTTACCCACCCATACAGTCTATCACAGATGCACTCTTGAAACCATCCACCCAGTGAATCACCCACTCACACATCTATGCACAGAGTTGCACACACCCCTCCCACACAAACACTCAGGCACCCATACAGATACTCAGACAAGCATTCAATAACTCATATAGAAAATCATTTAGCTATTCACAAACACATGCAGCCACTTACACAGCAACAGACAGACGGATACAGACATACACCCAGTTTAGTCACTAACCCATGCATTCAGTAAGATACGTTAAATCACTCACTTATAGAGTCAGTCACGCACCTACTAAATCATCCATACAGACACTTAGATACCCACTCATTCTTCAATACGTCTTTTCCTATATATTTTAAAAATATTTAAACTTTACAGAAACACACAGTCACTGGATGATGTCATCAGTGATGTCATTTGAGATGTCATCAGTGATGTCATCAGTGATGTCACTGACCATGTCATGAGTGATGTAATATGTGACGTCATCAGCAGTGCATTGCGGGGCGCGAGTTATAGTTAGCTGAACTAACTATAACGGGGGAATTTCACGGGTTTTGTACGAGTGCAATGTCCAAGTAACTATAACTGTCCCTAAAACCTATGGTTTTTTCAGTGAATTTCAAAGGTTTTTTAAATGCTAATTTGTAACTATAACGTGTCTGAAACCTATGGTTTTTTCAGTGAATATATATATATATGTATGTATCTCAAACCGCATCAATAACGCACGCTCTCAGTAACAAAGAACTCGTTGAAATGAATGCCACAGGTTGTTTAAACAACCTGTGGCATTCATTTCAACGGAGTTCTTTTGTTACTGAGAGCGTGCGTTATTGGTGCGGTTTGGGATATTGTTTTACCGGCATGCTCCGCCGGTGAGCGCGCCACTTCTCACGGGTCCACCGGCAGTCGGTAGGAGCAAATACTTTGGAATATATATATGTATGTGTATATAAAAGCGTAACAAGACCAGTAATCGGGCGGTGCACTGTGGGAGTAAACAAATGAGAAAAAGGAGGGACAAAGAGGGAGGGCTGACCACTAGCAGGCAAGCATTTTGACAGGACAATTGAAACAACCAGTTAAAAGCAATGGGCACACAGAGTAGATACAGCATGTCTTGAAGAGACAGTACATGCGCTGCCTAGGCTCGACCTAAAAACCAAGTTTGTATATCTAGAGGCACAAAACCAGCGCAAATCCCCCCTATCTCGTGCAGAGATCTGATTAGCTGTTAACCCTTCAACCATAAAGTGTTGGCAGACACCTTTTTTATTAGCTTTTTATTCGGGACTCGACTAAGACAGGTTCCCAAACAAAAAGCTTAAAAAAAAATTAAAAAAGAGAGAGACGTGGGTAGGAATACCCTGACCCCCTAGCCCTGGTGCTGAGGGACCCCGCAAGGCCAAAAAAGCATATTTTTATTTTTTTACAAATTTGTAATGAAATTGCAGCAAAATTGAAAGGGAAAAAAACCGAGCGCGGTCTCCTGCACTTGCTTGTAGTTGAGCCCCCGAGTGGGCCAGGTCCCGGGGGCATGCATATTTATATTTGAAATGGAGGGGCGCACGCAGCCCCCCTCGTGCACTTCAGTGCCCCGCCGACCACAAACTCCCTGGGGCTTTAATTATATGTAGGAGGGGTGCCACACAGACTCTCATCCTTTGGCTCAAAGAGCCCTGGGGACCATCACCTCCCCGGTGCCATAAATATTCAAAACCGCGGGTGTACACTCTTCCTCTCTCTCCTCTCCCCCATACCCCCCGCCCTCCATTCACCCCGCCTCCACCCCACCCCACCCATACCCCCAACTAGGTTGTTTCAGCTAAGACTGTTTACTAATAACTGGCGCCTTTTGACGAATCTTAATAAAATGTTCATCGACCTCAGCTCTTGCCTGGAAAAAAAAGAGAGGGAGAGAAAAAATGAAAAAAAAAAATATATATATATATATATATATATATATATATATATACACACACACACACACACACACACACACACACACACACACACACACACACACACACACACACACACACACACACACACACACACACACACACACACACACACACACACACACACACACACACACACACACACACACACACACACACACACACACACACACACACACACACACACACACTCTATCTTCTTCTCGCTGCCTGACTGTTCCATGGTACCCACTTGCAAGCAGGGACTATGCAACATTTTATGACTTCGGTGAGAATACCTACAATGCAGAGCTAACATTACTAGTAAGTGACAATTGCTTTTACAACTTCGTAGAAGTGTGCTAATTTTATTTCATCTCTAGGGTGATCAGCTATGAGGAAGGAAAAGCTGTGGCAGAATCATGGAATGCTGCTTTCTTGGAATCTTCTGCTAAAGAGAATCAGGTATTTATAGACATTAAGTGTCTAGTAAGTGAACATATGTTTACTTCTGTTTCTTTGCTAGGAAGTGCTGAAACAGGAAAGTGTACATTTCTGTGCTAACCACATCAAGTTCCAATTCAAGCCAGATATTCTACTTGTTTTTGAAGTGGGTGAAAATTGTAAACATAGATCTGCATTTTACAAGGGATGTTGTGTATTTTAACTACCAGAGATTAGGTGCATAGGGTTACTAGACATTTAAATACTGCCTTTCCCTCAAAGTTTGCACATATCTCTACCTGCTCACAGGACAGACCCTCCACGATTTACATGTGTTTCTGCAGCATGTCTGTGATTGGTAACCTGACTCATTACAATTGCTGTTATGTACTAGATCAGGACAATTACAAAGGATTTTGAAAGAATCTCTCAACAGATGAGTGTAACCAGACCCCAGAAGTCTATAAAGTCACCTTCAGTTCTCCCTCATAGTATCTTCATTGATTGTCTTAAACACTGAAAAGCCCGGTCTGTGTTGGTCTGAATGTTTTTTCAAATATACTCATAATCTCTCCAAGACGTTGTATAAATAATGCACATTTTTAGCCTACCTTTTGGCTGAATTTCATGTATTTTTATTAAAAAAATAAGATGCCAACTACACTTAAAATTATAAATGTCAGTAGAGGAAAAGAAGCTTTCAAAAAACATTTATAAAGGCTAGCAAAGAGAAGCTGGATTATATAGCCAGATGGCAAGGAACCTAATGAGACTGAAAAGTGGTACTTTTCCTTTGAGGGAGCCAGCAGCACCATCGTCCCATCATGTCCTGCACTAACAATTACTTCATTTCTTTTTTTCCCTGTATCTTGTGGTCGAGATTTGAGCCCTAGGCTAGTCTATTTTTGTTTCTTTTGGTAGGATAGTCATTCTAAATCTACTTTTTCACTCTAGTCTTTAAAGGGTAGTGTTGTCCTCCAGTGTTCTTGACTGGTTTCTCCGTGACTGTCTTCAACATTTTACAGACACCTCTACTCTTCACAAAGAAGGCAGATAATAACCCTACGGCCAACCTGAAGCGTGCCTACCATGTTTGCGCATTTTGTAAGCGTAATTATTTTGGCAAACCATATCTCTCAGGACATGTAAGAGCGGAGAGATTATTTGCCTCTGTGACAGAAATATGCAAGTGCCAAGACAGCGAAGAGGAGGTTACAGAAATACAAAGAACGTGAGTAAGGGTCTCCTTGCACCAAGAGGAGAGTTCAGCCTCCAGTACGGAGCCACTGCTCCATTCAACTTTTATTCTCAGCGTAGAAGCCCAAATTTGTAAAGTGATCAAAACCTGCTTCGTCCATGTCAAGATCCCAAAAAAGATCATGCACGTCTTTGAAGCAAACTACAGATCACAGTGATAAATACTCATCCAGTCCCGATTTAACTATGCCAGTTCAGTCTATTTTGCAGTGCTGATTAGATTGCTTGTTACCTTCAACTCTTTCGGAACTTCGCAACTAGCGTAGCGACAGTTAGACCCTGAGGAGCTCAGATTAACCTCATCCTCCTATCTCTGCACTGGCTGCTGATTCACTCCAGAGTCATCATTAAAGCCATGATCATAGTACGTAAACAGAACACCAAATCACCTTCTTTTCCAACTCCCACAGTCTCTTTTTTGCCCCTTTTACATCCATTATTGCCCCCTTTGCGTCCATAGGTTAGCCAGTCTATGGTGTCTTGATGTACCAAGATTGCTCAGATTCTTCCGTTGACTGGACCTTCTCGTTCTCAGCTGTCAAACACTGTAATAGTTTACCCCTCACCCCTCGGACTAAACAAGAGCTTCTGCACTTCAGGCATGTGTTGAACCTTTTTTTTCAATTTTATTTTTTAAAGTTGTTATTGAGGCTTTAACATAAGCACAATGATACATACAGTTCAGCAATGGCATCAATCTGTTACAGGGGATTTAAGGCACATTCATTGGTTCATTAACAACTTGGCAGAATTGCGATTGTCTCCGAGATATGCAGCAGAAAGAAACAGATCACACATGGGAGAGGTAGTAGTACTAGAGATGCAAATAGAGACAGAACAGTAATCATACATGTGGAGTTCACCGTGCCCCCCATCTAGGCATCTGTCGCCCACGCAGGTGTGCGCTCCAGGCTATTTACAGGGACGTAGTGATCTGAGGTGTTGTCTGCTATGCCATGTAGGTAAGTGACCAGAGGTGCCCATATATCGTGCGGCCTACTAGCGCTTGGCATAAGATTCCAAAATTCTGTTAGTTGTGTCTGACAATATGCTGCATCGGCAAGCCAAAGTTTGAGCGTCGATGCCGGTCTTCGCCTCCAGTGTATTGCCACTCTACGTTTGGCCAGGACCACCAATGGTCGCAAGTATTCAAGGTTGGGAATAGAGTGTGCCCACCAAAATGACATATCTGCCTGCAGGGTCTGTGTATACGGTCAGTATGCCACGGCAGACCCCGCCTGATTAGAATAGTGACCCCTCTAGCATAGTTTAAGTATGTAGACGAATGTGTCTCCCCCCAGTGGCGGGCCCTGATCCTGGCCGTATTGGTCGAGGCAAGGTGCGTCTCCTGCAGAAAGCATGTCGGTATTGTCGGGCTAGATAAGCATGAATGAGCCTGGATTTCCGGTGGTCATTTATACCCCTGATATTCCAGGTAATGAAGGTTACCTCAGCCATACGGGTATGTTATGTCTGGTGTGTGCGCACTGCAGAGACTGTATCGGCCAACATCCGGGCGTAGATGCCATTCCGCCCGCGCGTTGTTGATTGTGGCTGTAAACGACAGGTGCTGAACATGTTGGACAGTTAGAAAGAACATGGACCCAGAGTGGAGGGCCTAGATGCACGCCCCCAAAAACAACAACCCACACCCACCCTCCTCCCACTCCAACCCCCCAAACAGGTTAAGAAACATTCCCCCCACAACCCCCCAGCAAAAACAATGGTGGAGCAGGCAACAAGTGGGATTCATCCCAGGTGGGAGCGAGGGCTCAGCCGGACCATCCCACCGTCAGAGACTGGGTGACCGGGCGAGAACTTTCAGTTATAGCAGTGAGCTCAATTAGCGCAGTCAATTTCCCCGTGGGGAGAGCAATACTAGCAGTGAAACGGGAGAAAAGCGACATCAACCCAGGAGGGGCAATCAAGTGTACATGACCCCAATGTGCTCGGTACAAGCAGAGGAGGGCGGAGGGTTAATCGCCGTTACTTAGCTGATTAGTCTCTCCCTCCCGATGCTGGGACCGCGGGCGGTCCTTGTTCAGTTGTTTGGCGAACGATGCAGCTGCCTTTGGATCCGTGAAGTAGCGGGACTTGACATCAATGTCTATTCTCAGTTTGGCCGGATAGAGGAGGGCGTAAGTGACGTTGAGCTGTTGCAACAGTCTCTTGGCTGGTAGGAAATCTCTTCTGGCATTTTGAACGTTGAGGGGTAAAGTCTGGGTAGAAAGCAAGCGCATTGCCCTGATGCCGTACCGCCTTCATCTCTCTAGCCTTCCGAAGGATAGCATCCTGGTCACGATAGTTTAAGATGCAGGCAATTATTGGTCTCGCCGCAGCCCCAGGCGGAGGCCGGGGTCCCAGCGAACAGTGAGCTTGTTCCACGATGCAACACTCCGATAATGCCGGACCAAAGAACTCACGCAGTAAAGTCTCCAAGTAGTCTTCCACTCTTCCCATTGCCGTGGTCTCCGTAATGCGGAGGTTGTTCCTCCGGGATCTCGCTTTGAGATATTCGTTTTTTGCTCGTATGAGGTCCAGTATTATATCCATTTGAAGCAATTTTTGTTGTGCTTCGGCTATGGAATCGTCAGCGGCGGATACTCGGGCCTCCACTTGTGTAATGCGGTTATAGTGGGCATAAACGCGTTGCTTTACCTGGTCCAGACGTATCGCCAAGTGGTCGATTTTGGAGTCAATGATCTTTAGCCTATTTTTAACATCGAGGAGTATTGATTTGATATCATCGTCCTGGGCAGTAGGGGCCTCCCTCTGCGTAATCTGATCGCCCGCATCCTGCAACGCGTCTGCGCCACGTCCAGTGCGCCTGCCCTCAAAATTCAGTGTGGGTTGCTTTTGGTCCATTTTTCCTATGGCGAAGATGGGGCGATGGGAGGGGGGTGTAGGAATAAAAATGGGTGAAGTGCACAGCCCAGAGTTCAGACCCAGGTTGCCAGGGGGGGTCCAGACCGGAGCGAGGAGCGCTCAACACCCAGCCCTCCACGCAGCCTAGAAGCCTCCCAAGATCAGCAGGTGAGGGTACAAGGAGGCCAGCGCTGCGCCCCCAGACCGCAAGAATAGTCTTCTTTCAGGGCATGTACTGGTGGGGGGGACCCCAACACACTGCTCCTCCACAATCGCGGGGCCCCCTATGCTCAAGCTCCCATGCGACCGGGGGGGGGAGGGGGGGGGTGGTTCAATGGATTAGGTAGATTGTGGTTCCCCCGTAGTCTCGTGTGTCACCAGCCACAGGATAAGAACAGCCGCCCTCTCCCCCAGGCAGAATCGACCGGAATGGCCAGCGGGCCACAGCGCACACAACAACGGGGCCAGCAGGTCTCAAGGTCCATGTAAGGGGGGGGGGGCCGGGTTGAAGCCAGATAGATTGGTGCGCCAGGTATGAGCGCAGACTCACCGATGCAGGTTCACGGGGGCGTCCAGGAGCTCCGCAGAATGGCGCTGGTCAGCGAGTTTGGGCCCCGCCCAGCGGGGTGTCCCAGTTCAGGAGCACATCACGGCAAGCAGCACAGCCCGCGGTCCCCGGCAGAGGGCCCCCCGGGCACAGATATCATGCAGCGGCTCCGGCCGGCAACGTCGTCTCGTCCGGACGCAGGCAGCTCACCCGCAGTAGCCCAGCCAGAAGGCCGCAGCAGGCCTCACCGACCCAGCGGCCAGTGCAGCAATTCAATCGGGTGGATGGCAGCCTCCCCCCCCCCCCCCCGAGAGCTGGGGGGGATAGGCCCGAGCCCTGTCTCGTTGCAGCCGCGTTCACCTTCGCAGGGCGGAGGCCACCATGTTGAATGTGCACAGAGGGCCACGGCCCCGCGGCAAAAGCAGTCCGCCACTCACCACAGTCCAGCAGCAAGGCTCCGGTCCACAGGATCAGGCAGCAGGCTGGGCCGTCACGGCGTCCAGTGAGAGCGGCCATGTCGCAGCCGCAACAGTAAGACCTCTCCTCAGTCTCCGCAGCCACGCGGCTCGCCGGCAGCAACTCGCCGCAGCAGGTCGCTCCACCCAGTAGTCTCACCGGGCAGCCAGAGCGCTCATGAGCGGGTTCAACTGCTCCGTAGAGTGTCCGGGAGCGCGGACCGGTGTCCCTGGGTCTCGATGATGGAGCTCACTGCAGGATTTTGGCGGATAACCCTTGCCCGGTCGGCAGAGCTCACTCAGGGTGCAGCCATCTTGCCGCCGGCTAGACCACGCCCTCAGGCATGTATTAAACCTTGACTTTAATCAGTAGGTCCCCTCTCCCTCTGTGCACTCCTTTTCTAGCTTTTCACCAATGTTATGTGCCCTCGAGCACCAGGAAACTTTGGTGTGCATTGTTCTCTACAAATAATATATAATATAGCATATAACAACTTAGAAGTAGAACTTCACTGTTACCATTAAGCATTCAGAATTTACACATGAAGGTGAGCTACCTGGAACCGGCTCACCATAAAGATCTTCAAAAGTGCCAGAAAGCATATTCAAGAACTCTACTTTCTACATCGGACACTTCACTTGCTTCATCTCCTTCAAAGCAGAAAACTTCAGTGGTTGAGAGTGAATTCCAGCAGTGCTTCAGACTCTTTAAGAACTTCGCTCATGACTATACTACCTCAGACCCATCTTCTGTGCTGACCGCTCCTTTGACTACACCTCTTAAGACACCATACACTATCTCACAGGAAGTCCACTACTCCTAAAAGGAATTAGACCTTATACCGTACTCCAACGTGGGAACCATATTTAAAAAAAAAAAATTAATAATAAAAATTACTTCTCCTCTCATCCTGATGAGTATGCACTTTAGGGAGTGGGCAGGTACCCGATAAGCTTCATGCAAGATGCCATAAATTCATGATGAATGCCAAGCCGCCGCCACCCCCGATAAGGACGTTAATGGGCGCTTCCAGGGCTACAGCCATAAAGCCATACTCTGATGTTGACTGTCCTTGTAGAATGCCTCTACTTACAGTATTTAGATAATAAGCTAATGTTTTGGCAAGGGAAATGGCAATATCTAATAATCCTCTGACTGCCCCACAGTCCAGAACACCACTTACTTTTAAGGCACTGCACCATTGTTCTCCTACTAAATATTTTTTTCCAAACTATCTTTGAAGTTTCAGTGTAACTACTTGGCCTAACATTAAGAAATAAAACCCTCTGGTGATAGACTTCTCAGTGCACTCCCCACAATCAGATCCCGCCTTTGCCACAGAAAGGTGGGCATGGAGGGACAGACAGTTCTTCTATGGTCCCTGTATTCCACAGCCACTTCCCCTGGCGGTGAGGTGGATCTTGGAACTTTAGTCTGCGACACTCAGTGACTTGAGCTGGTATGGGCAACTCACTAAGGAGGCTGTTCTTGGTGGGGACCCTGCTTGAAGGTGTGATGTCCCTAGAAGTATTCAGAGGGTGGGACCGAAATTTCTACATTGGTAGATATTCCTGAGGAGACTTGTATGGTTTCCTTCAAGCAACTACAGCTCTCGCTTGAACAACAAGGCAACAATTCCTTCACTATCTTCAACTTTGACACACCATTCTCCGTATGTCAAGAATTTGACTAAACTTCCCAAATACAATCCCCTAGAAGCCCCACTGTTGATCAGTGAGATAGGCTCCAAACAGAACTCATTTATCTATTGGACTTAAGTGAATAAATCACTTGACATTTTCGATGGTCTCAGGATGGCATGGGAAAAATATCTTGGAAACCTGTCAAATGAGGACTGGTGAGACGTTAAGATGGCTCCCAGGGTGATTGCCATCGCCAAACAATTTGCATTAATATAGTTACGTA
Source organism: Calotriton arnoldi (assembly GCA_963921515.1). Lineage (NCBI taxonomy): Eukaryota > Metazoa > Chordata > Amphibia > Caudata > Salamandridae > Calotriton > Calotriton arnoldi. The sequence continues at coordinate 996,865 of CAWUFW010003349.1, read as the reverse complement.
TATTGCAGAGGATATATACTACTCAAGTTTTATTGTAGGGCTTGGCAAAATCCCTTGCCCTAACTGCCTTCGATGCAGCACAGGAATGGGAGAGACTCTCCACACCAATGGCCCTGTCCTGCTCTCCATCGCTACTGAGTGGAGTGTTGGCAGCACTGGGAAAAGTGGAGGGTTTCCCGATAAACCACAAATCCAAACTTGTGTTACTACGTATCACCGAAGATCGCTATTCAAATAGCTATAAAATGGCCATCCTTCATATGTTGCTCTTGGTGGCTAAGAGAAAAATCACCATGGAATGGGGGAATGTGGTGCATTCATCTCTTAAGACGTGGGCTAAGGGACTACACCACTGCATGCTCCTTAAACTGACTATTTATGAATCCAGAGTGCTTCCCAAATAAACATGCCAAGATTTGGTCCAACTGGCAAGAATATAGGGGAATTCATATCTGAAGGGGAGAAGCCCACAGAGCATGGGAAATGGAGGGCATCCCTGTTGACAGACAATATAGTCATGTAATAATTATAATTAGATGCTATTCATCTAAGCATTGAACAATGTATACCTATATTTTTCCTTTTGTGTGATAAGTGTGGAGGGGGTGACAGAGGGTAACGTGTTTTATAGTATAAATCTGAAAATTCCGTACAATTATATTATTAAATAGAAAGGCAAACCAAACCTCCTGACAAAGATCTCTTTAGATTGGATCCTCAGCTTGATTCTGTAAATGTCACTGCGCCCAGAAACCAGCACGCCATTACTCTTATAAATTGTCCACTGTACAAAGAAAGCAAGAAGATCTGGTAGAAAAGTCTGCAGCTCTTGTGCCACCTCCATGAAAGTTAAGACTAATGGGGTTACCCAGTATCCCACAGAACGTGGGAAATATAGTGGTATGTAACAACAATTTGTTCCGTAGGGGGTATACTATTTCTTTTACAAAACATATTCAGTATCCTGTATCACTAGGAATATGACAAATAAATTGTGCACGTATTAGATTTATCAAATGAAAAACACAATGACACCAACCAGAAATAAAATTAAGTGCAGTGTATTGTTAAGCATATATCGTGAAACAATGCAAATAACATATCAAGAGAACACACTGGACTGTCATGTAACCTATACACAAACGAAAAAACAAATAAATACAAACTTGACAAAGTGTGTCAAGACTGTGATGCATTAAATGCGGGAGACATTACACAGATTAACATACAATACATAAATGAATCAATATGATGTCCATGGAAAACATATATGTTGGAGCAGATATCCTATTTTGCTTGGTTGTGTAGTCTGCTCGACACAGGTAAGGAGCTCCTCTAATTATCATCGACGTTTCGACCCAAAGAAGTTGTGTTTGTATAAAACATCACCACGGGTCTTCTTCAGGACTTGGAAGCGAAAATAACAGCCTGTAGTTTGGGTGAGGCAACCTCAATAGTAGGCATCCTGTTCAAACATTAATTGATGGTTAGGGGAAAGGTCCTTGTGCTTAAAGATCAAGGACCTTGGGTCCCTTGGGAATCTTTCTCAGGGACAGTATGTATTGGAGCCAACGATTAGACTCTCATGAGAATAATGAGAATATGGCCAATGTCTCAGAGATCCGAAATGGATTCTCGAGTAGAGTGAATGTATCACCTCTTGCCGGCCAGCTTCTTTGATCAACCCCCACGTAGGGTAGAGAGCCTACAGAATCAAATGATGCTGGATTAATTTGATCGATTTCCAGGGAGTAGCCAGGAGGCCCTGTCGGCACTGCTGCCTATGCCAGGATCCCAATAACTGTTTCTGTCATCTGGTTACAGGTGTCCATCCTAGGCTGTGGCAGGATGTTCAGTTTTCTGTATGTGATCCAGCCCGGGCCCCCACGAATTGTTGCTGCCCTGGTAACAGAACTTTAACAGGTGTCAAACCTCTCAGTAAGTGCTCTGAGTCCGGGGCAGGTGGTGCTGAGTATCTTTAAAATATTATCAACAATTTCAGTGTCTAGGTGCTCAAATCAAATTGTAGTATTTCTCTATAAAAAGCAGATAAGATGAGATTGCACGGCTACTTTCTACTTGAGCACCTGAAGGCAGGCACCATCCCTTGGGGCCTTCAAGTTAAAAATGTTCCTGTGATTTTCACCGAAGATCCTGAATACAAGAAAGGCTTTAGTTACATCAGCACCAATTGTAGTCGTGATCTAATGGTACATTCGATAGAAACAGCACAGAGAATTTAAAGGAAACAAGCAGACGAAATCGAACAACATATACAATCGATTAAAGATGATCACACAGTATCCGAGGCCAAAATATTGCTGGAGAAGATTGAGAAAGAGATTGCCACGTTTAAAGAGAACACCATCCATTTCAAAATTACTAAATTTGAAAGGGACAAGAAAACCTTCAATATTGAAACGGTTTATCCATACCTGAGAGAAGATTTCTACACCAGGGACGACTCAAGGAGGATCTTACCGGAGTATCAAGGACGTTCAAGAAGAAAGTTTCTGACATTCTCGGAAACATCGTCCTCAGAGTCAACGGGGGAATCTGATGCAGGAGAGGGACCCTCAAATCTAAATCAACAAAGAACAACAATAATTTTTTAGGAGTTGGCCAGCAAAAAAACAGGGAACGCTACAAACCGCAACCCTGGGAGATGCGCACAAGGCGTCAGTATTACAAGTCGTGAAAAAATCTGCCATAATCAATTTATCCAATAAAATTCTCACCAAAGAACAAGAATCGGTCTTAGAACTTGGACTCAAATTCATTCCCAGTCAAAAACCGCATCTGGTACAATTAAAGATGGAAGCCATGGAACTATTCCGTAAGATACGACTGAAGGCATTCTTTAAGAACAAAGAAGACACCAATAAAATTGAAATATCAGGCTTGCGCAACAAGTCCAACTTTTGTCCACCCACCTACAGTATTCCCAAAGAGATTGCAACATTTGAACAAGTTGTGCTTTCAGCTCTTAATCAATTGAACATACGGAAGATGTACACACAGAACAACTTACCTCGAGAACAAAGACTGGCTATTCAAGCTTTAAAAGAAGACAAAGATATTATCATCAAGCCTGCCGACAAAGGCGGAGCCACTGTGATCTGGTCCAGGGACTTATATCTGACAGAAGGAAGAAACCATGTTTTCAACCAAACATGGTACCGACGCATCACCTATGATCTTGTAAAAGAAATCCAGAATGAGATCCAGAGGATTGCAGATAAAGGATTACAAGCTGGCATCTTGGACCCCAAAGAATTCGAATACCTCACCAAGAAACATCCAAGAACACCTGTGATTTACTTTCTACCCAAAGTTCACAAGGATGCAACCAATACCCCTGGCCGTCCAATTGTTTCTGGATGTGACTCGGTTTTAGAACCGGTGTCTCAATACGTGGATATATTCTTGAAGCAATTTTTAAAAGATGTCACCTCGTACCTAAGAGACGCTATGGATTTCATTAACAGAGTAGAAGGGTACGATTTCGATCCTGTTGACCAAAGACTGGTGACATTGGATGTTGTCTCGTTATACACTCAAATTCCCCAGGAAGATGCACTAGAAGCTCTTGAATTCTACTTGGATAGCAGAGAGCGCCCTCATCAAGTACTGACATACTTCATCTTGAGTCTGGCGTCATTAGCACTAAAAAAGAATTATTTCAAGTTTGAGAACGATTTCTTCGTCCAAATCAAAGGGACCGCGATGGGATGTCCCTTCACCCCAGAAATGGCGGTGCTGTACATGGCGAGATACGAGGAAAAATACGTATACAATAACAATCCATTCGTCAACCACATATCCCAGTGGTACCGATACATCAACATTTGGTGTATCTGGAAGGGTAGTGAAGGAGATCTTTTGAAGTTCCATAATTGGCTAAATGACAGTAATCAAGACATAAAGTTCAGCCTGGCCCACAGTCATACCAGTATCATGTTCCTTGATGTAGAAGTCAGATCTTCAGAAACTGGATTAATAACCACCCTATATACCAAACCTACAGATAAAAACACTGCTCTACATTTCAAAAGTTTTCACCCCAAAAGCCTGAAAGACAACTTACCGTATGGTCAGTTTTTGAGAGTGTGACATAACTGCACACAGAGGGAGGACTATGACCTCCATTCACACATACTGATGGAAAAATTGAAAGAGAAAGGGTATCCTCATAAACGACTGAAACATTCAAGGAAAAGGGCTTGGTTTACACCTAGAGAAGAACTGCTGCACAAAAAGCCCAAAACACCAATGAATAGATTGGTATGCGTCTCAACGTTCGGCCCACACACAAATGCGTTTAAAAAGATTATCCGTCAGAACTGGTATCTTATTAAAGGAATGGATGACGAATTCGACATACCACTCTTCGCCTTAGAGAAAATCACCAGTATTGGACAGCGTATCATCAGAGCCACAGACGAAAAGCAGAAGAAATCAGATAACTTGCGCTCATTTTTTAATCTGAAACACATTCAAGGTCCCCATAAATGTGGACATTGCTCATCTTGCACTGCCACCATCTAGGGATCGGTTTATACAAATGGCTGCGAACAATGGACACACAAGGATTTTTCAAATTGTAAAACTAAAAATGTAGTTTATGCGATTATTTTCCCATGCTCACAAATGTACATAGGCAAAACTACCCAGGAGGTCAGACAAAGAATTGCGCAACATCGCTCCAGAATAAAGAACAAAGTGATGAGTGCACCCTTAGTGAACCATTTCCAAGAGCTGAATCATAACGAGAATGAATTCAATTGGACAGTCCTCAGTGTCATCAAGCCAAACCCTAGAGGTGGCGATCCAGAAATCGCATTAACCAGGAGAGAAGCGTATTTAATAATGAAATGTAATACGGCGTCTCGAGGCCTGAATGAAATGACGGAGATTAATAGACTGTGACCTTCACTTATAACAGTATCTGCTACAAGAAAAGTACAAAATAACTGAATATGTGAGATAAACCAACACTTGTATGTATGTATGTATGTATGTATGTATGTATGTAGGGCATTTGAAAAGCGCAGGAATCCCCCCCCGAAGGGGTATCTCCGCGCTAGCATAGAAGAAACCGGTCCAGTTGGCACAAACTTCCAGAGCTCAGTACATGAATAATTCCGTCTTCAATAGTTTTCTAAATCGACCAAGACTAGCACATTTGCGTAGCTTTTCTGGCAAGGAATTCCAGTATTTAGGGGCCAGATAGGCAACCGTTTTACCTCCCGATCGAATTTTCTTAAAACGAGGGACGACCAGCAGCCCTTTGCCTTCCGATCTAAGACCGCGGTTCGGACAATATAATTTAATCTTATCCGCCATATAGCTTGGGCTTGTACCAAAAACAGCTCTATGAGCAAAGCAACAAAGTTTGATCTTTATTCGCTGGCGGATAGGCAGCCAATGAAGAGATTTTAATAAAGGGGTTTATATAAGACTAAGCGTGCGGCCACGTTCTGAACGATCTGCAATCTGCTAAGAGAGGCCTCGTTCGCAGAGATCAGTAAAGCATTACAATAATCAAGGCGACCTATAATCGGAGCCTGAACTAGGGTTCGCTGTACTGAAAGGGGCAACCAAATGAACACTTCGCAAAAGGCTCAGGGCATAACAGGTCCCGGCAGTGGTCATTATTTGATCTTTCATCGATAACCGAGTATCCAGCCGGACCCCTAGATTTTTAGCCACCAAGGTAGGTGAGGGGGCGGGGCCCAACACTGTCGGCCACCACACTGGGGACCATGAAGTAAGTGCAGAACCAAACAGCAAAATCTCTGTTTTGGCCGCATTTAGCTGCAAACCGTGTTTGGTCATCCAATCAGCTATGGCAGACATGCCTTTTGCAAAACGCTGATCGACCGCCTCCATATCCTTATCAAAGGCTAGGAGTAACTGAGTGTCGTCAGTGTAGGAGAACGGCGTGAAGCCGTACTCTCGGATGACTTTAGCAAGGGGGGCCACATAGATATTAAATAAAGTCGGGCTCAAACAAGAGCCCTGGGGCACCCCCTTATTTAGCTTCATAGTTCGAGATCGAAAAGGGCCCAAATTTACAGTTTGCGTGCGTTGGTCTAAAAAGCTATCAAGCCAATTGAGCGCCATCCCCTGCAGACCGGCCTCTCTCATTCGACATATCAGTGTCTGATGAGAGACCGTATCAAAGGCTGCTGTTAGATCTAACAAGACCAACAACACTCCTTTGTTATCATCCAAGGCCATTTTAATATAGTCCGTTACTCCAATGAGAGTTGTCTCAGTGGAGTAGTTGGATCTAAACCCAGATTGTGAGAGATCAAGGATGCCGTTTGTCTCAAAATAGTCCGATAACTGCGTGTTAACATGGCTCTCCGCCAGTTTAGCCATTAGAGGGAGGAGCGAAATGGGACGGTAGTTGGAGAGCACTTCGGCAGGCACTTATCGCACAGCAGAAACTCTGCCAGTTAATCAAACCACCAATCCCAGCATGCAACATAGCTTTGCAAGCCATGCGCCTTAGGCAGTCTATTAGTAATGCCTGAAAGATTCGTTCCACTCTCATTTACTTCCGCGTTCCTTGAATGTTACCGATCGCCTGAGGAGGAGAGAGGAATTAATGCGATTCGTTCTGAAAGGCAAGTGAAAATTAACTGTCTTTTGTATGCGCGTTTAGACACGCCGGTCTTGAATAACAAAGGAGTCACACCGCAGGAAGAAACTGATATGATTTATTCCATAAGGCAAGTTCAAATTAACTGCGGTCAGAATGTGTGCACCTCGTCTTTTCAAGTTGGATGAAGGCAATTAAGAATGACAGTGTTTCCATTTTTTGAGACATGCCGGTCTGCCAAAGGTTTTGAATTACTTCATGTTCGTTTAAGGATTGCAATTCATAGATTGCCACAAAGAGCAGGCAAGTGTTTGTCCGATTTGTAAATTGTCATCTCATATGAAACAATTGCTAAACAGTTTTTTTAAAGAAGTCTCCAGCATAAGTGCGAGCACAGCTCTACTCAAAGATGTTATCATGAAAAGATGTGCTCACACACTAATAGGACAGGAAGTTAAACTCATAACTTCACTTTCTTCCATAAACCTGGCTCAACATATACGGAATAGTCGCACTTTTGAAGAAACTATTAAAAACAGAAGTCACTGCGTGCTCCAGTAGTGAACAATAATGAGAAAGGTACATCCCCAAGCCACAACCATTTTGTAGGGTGTTTAACAGGGAGTAGATTAATATTCTTAAACATTGTTTTATGTTACATCTTCCAGCATTGACCAAGTCCCGGTCCTGAGGAGAACCCCAGAAAATTGCAAAGGGTTCGAAACGTGTTGACCTAGCTGGTTGGGGCAAGATATTTTTCGAACAGGCCAGTAGAAGTTAGGAAACACGGCAATACGCCTGTCCTTGCACCAAAAAATCCCCACTAGCTCACACCGGCAGGATGTATAACATGATTGACTTTTAAATGTGGATTTCACCAGGTGTCTTGTTCTTATATTGAAGGACTGGTCTACTTTACAATTGTTTTGTCTTTTCACTTCAATGTTAGTTTTTGTATGTTTTATTATCACTGTGAAATGTATATATGCAAAAAAAGAAAAACAGTTGCCCTTCAAAAAAAAAAAAAAAACATGCAATGAATGTTTAAAATCGTTTTCTAAATGGAGAAATAAGTGTGAAATAAATCACTACGGCCACTATAATTGTAAATGTGGTTCTCATAGCGAAATACTACAATTTGATTTGAGCACCTAGACACTGAAATTGTTCATAATAATTTAAAAGAGGCCCAGTCTGGGTGCTAGCAACGGGCCCAACCCCCTACTTTTACAAGAGTATCTTTAAAAGGCACACCTCTCTCATAACAGCGGTGCCACCACTGCCCTTCCATTTCTGGTAGTTTGTAGCAGTTTTAAGATCTTCTAAGGATTTCTGATTGCTTAAATGAGTGTAATTTCTGATATTTAAATGTTTCCCTGGTCTTCATTTCTTGATTTTACTTGCGAGAAAGTGTCACACATTAGTTGATAAATGTCACTCCTAAGAACACTGAAAATATGAATGTCACACATAAGCAATCTGAAACCTTGGCAGCTATGACAACAGTACCAGTAGCTTCAGTATTGAACTCTGTGGGCGTCTTATTCCTTGTCGTATTCCACCTTAAGTGAACTGACTGGACTATCCATGTTGCTGCAGAAATGCTGTAGACATGACGCTGCTGCCAGAGGTACTGATCCAGCTACAGATTTGACGGGTTCCCTTTCTCAACCTGTAATTCCGCAAAAACAGTAATTGCTAACACAGAGTCCGCTATATGGTGGTTATTTTTGCCTCTTGATCAATTCTTGGCTTATCTTTCGACTAAGTGGAAGCTCTGGCGTTTTGGAATAGTTGGAATATTTGTGTACCTGGTGTCACTGTGATAGGGCAGGGGCCTGGTAGGTCCTTATACTGCCCCAACATTGTACTGGTGTTTGTGGGTGCTCGTGCCCCCTGAGAGGAAAGATCCATAAGGTCAGAAGGGTCCTACACCATCGAAGGCGGTCCTGACACAGTTGGAAATAGCTTCTGGAATAGTGTCACGGGTAGCTGGAAGAAGGAGGAAAAATATGAAATTGCAGGACTTAGGATTGAAACAATGTTCACTCGATATAAGTACGCCCAGCGGGGGTGTCCTTGAGGATAGAATGGCCTCCGTGGTGGCTGAGGTCTTCCACCCAAGGCTCCCTACAAGTGTACAGAAGGAGCTTCTACATATGCTACAAAAACTTTGTATGTTCTTGCAGCAAAAAGATTCTTGTCTGCCTCTGATGTTGGTAAAGTTCTGCCTGGAACATTACAGAAGACAAATAGGCCTACATCCACTTGTCCAACCATTCCGATATATTTTCCTGTTCGTATTTCAGCATACTCTGAGCTGCCTGGAGAGCTAGTTCTTAGTGGGGCAAGGCCAAAGAAAGGGAAGCACCAAGAGGTTTCAAGTTGCAGCAGAGTGAGCCTCATATCAAGCATTCATGAACAAACACTAGCCCATACTGTAACATTGCAGCTGCCACAAAATAAAATCACTAATTATTTTATGAACACAGCTGTTGTTGAGCAGCTGTCAGAAAGAGCAAGCAGTGAGTGTTTATCGCCCTGCACACTAAAAGTGTCTACAAAGAAAAAGCCTCCGAGCACAATGCACCTCCCCTAGGAGCCTGGTAACCGACTTCCTGAGGGGCGAGTTTATTCAGGAAAAGAAAGCAAGGACAAGCGAAACCCTCAAAGAAGGTATTAGTACAGTCACTGTTTCACCTCCAGAGCAGGAGTTAAAGTATGAGCAGGAGTCAAAATACTTCACATACTCTTGTAGTAGTGAGAATAGACCTCTTTTAATTGAGAATGATTGTTCTCTGACAAAGTACCAAATTATAATTGTTGCAGCTTTCTATAAGGATTATGACGCAGGGGTACTAGTATCCTTGAGTCAACAGCCGTAGCATTAAATAGTCCATTCGGCAAGACCGAGAAGGGTTGCCAGCGTCCATCTACTGGCCCCATTTGAATGTTTAAATCGGCCACTGATGCCTCTTTCGGGGAGTCTGACATTTCATTCGAACTGGATGAAGAAGTCCTTGACCTAGTGGATACCTACCAATGGTGTGTTTGAGTCTGATAACCCTATTTTCAAGGTGTTATCGATCACCCAAGCACATTGACACCAATATTACAAGTCATCTCCCGCCAGAACCTCCCTCAGAGCAACCAATTCTTGCCATTATTCACGCTATGTGTAGCCCATTGGATTTTATGGCGAGTAATTTAGTAACACAGCCTAAAATTGAGCGATCAAACAAAAATTCTTTGCGAAATGTCATCAAATATCAAAACTATTGACTTGCATATGCTTGCAATGGAGAGTGATGTAAAAGAATCTCTTAAGAGATAAGAAACTGCTCAAAGATAGTTAATAAGCTCACACAGGTCCCGGAAGTTATTAGCACAATCTTAGATTGCCAAAAATCAAGAAACAGAGGAGTTCTACTACGCAACGGTTGGATCAAAAACCAGCTTCAAAGGAAGATTCTGATGGCAGTATAAACCAACCGCTCAACGACATCTTAGAAAACTGTACTTTACCCCAAAATATAAGTTGCCCCCAGAACCTCAGAAAAGGAGGCAACCTAATAAACAAAAGGCTGTACAAGATCTTCAAAAAAATCACTAAGGAAAAATCGTGGAGAGATCAGCTCTACAGTTCTGAAAACCTCAAGGTTAGGGGAACAATTGTGCAAGGAGGAAAAGATACCAACCCTTAAGGAATCTGTTGGTCAGAATGTGCAAAATGGCAATGAATTAAACTGAAGAGAGAAAAGCACAAACATGGAAAAAGCACCAACAGACCTTCAAAGCTTGAAATGTGATGCTTTTTGTTGAGAGCACACCCATATACAAAGATAACCCACTGGTATCTGGATGGTACCTGGAACATTTGACTATGCCCTGTCCACTCCTGCATGTTTACAGAAGCCGAAGAGCAATGCAACCGATGTCCCAGGAAGCACTGCTCCATTAACAAGTCGCAAGATTAAACCAGACCACCTGTCTGGCTCCTTGTCACCCTCTAATGGCATCACTCATGTACCCCATAGGTTTGCATAAGATCTATGGCTAAATCTTCAGATAACTCATTCTGTAGGGGCTCAGGGCTTGCTGTTAGTGACATCCCCCAGGTTGAAGTTCTTCTTTTTACTCAAAATTTACCCCACTGGGGTCCAGTGATCACAGATATTGAAGCCTCCCAGAGCAAAGTTCTTCCTCATACAGAATCTGTGACCAATATCCATGACCATGGTTTATGCCATCGGAGTACTGACCTCCCAGCCATTAAGGATCCTAAATTAGAAATAAATTCTTGCCTTGAGTACTGCTCTAAAACTACTGCAGTTAATGCACCAATGACCATTGAGCCTTTTTGCAATACAAGTGCCCCACAGGCTGTTATGCTTGGATCAGTCCATCCACCATGCAGCTAGCAATATAAAGGATGAATGCTCCACATATTGCGAGTAGCATACATGGCACTGAGTCAAGAAAAGTTTAAGAGCAGTGGTCCAGTGCATCGAAAACCGCAGGCTCCCGTGTATTATGCTCCTGAGCACCAAGTGATGGCACCTGCAATATGCAATAAGGGCAGGGGCGAGAATGTTTTAACGGATCTTCAGCTAATGCACTGGGGACCACAGAAGCGCCCAGAATCATGACTGGCAAACAAACTGCAATTGTGTTATTCACACCAACTTATCGGTCCCAGGGACATCAAAATATCTTGAATAGATGTAATTTATTGAGAGTCTTGCCTTCCTTGCAAAGGCTAAAAAATGTTTCTTCTCGAGCTGGTGCCAGTTGGATTTATTCCACCAAACCCAACGGAAAAGGGGGAAACAAAGATAGCATGGTGGGCAAATAAGCATACAGCAGATTTGATCCTTAGCAATAGTGTCGTGCTAGCCAATTAGGGCTTATCGGTGTGTGAGGGTCTACCTAAACCATATCCAACGGTATTTGAAATTGGTCATGCCCAGCCAATAAATCATCAGCACGAAGAACACCAGAAGCCCTCTGTTTTGGTATCAGCCTTGGGTCCCTCTAGTCATGATTTCAAGACCGGTTCTCGCAGCTTAGGAATCAACGTGCAGTCATCTATAGCAAGCTTGAACAGTCAGAGCCCGGGAGGTGCCCAAGGTCCTGCCAGTAGGAATCCTATATTAGGTGAGATCACACAAAGTGGATGGTTAAGACCCGCAGATCCAGTTTTTGCAGGATTGCCAACACTTTTAGCACACCATCCATAGGAGCTAGCCATCAGCTCATGCCCTGAGAGTATGATAAATGTGCTTAGTTGGAATATTGCAGGCCTAAATCGAAAACTAGACTTTAAGGACTAGGTAGAATTTGCTGCTTTCAGGAGACTTGGGCTATGGATGACATTATTTTGGATGGTTTTTCTACATACACTACGAAAGCCATAAAGGCAACAAAAGGGAGACCAAGAGGTGGATTAGCTACTTGCATATCTACTCGATTGGGTACAGTTAATCATGTATTTTCCCAAATTAGCAATAATATTCAACTGCTATTTATTTCTAGCGATTTATGGGAACCAGTCATAATAAATGTCTATTTTCTGCCGGGGCTACAGTCCGAATTTTATAAGCAACTCCGCAAGCTAGAAAAACGAGTTGCCACCCTCTACAAAACTTTATTTTTTTCACACTTCTATCGTCCATGGGTAAGGCAAGATATTATTTTGGTATGTGGGGACTTTAATACCAAACCTGATGTCACATTGGTCATCTTAGATGTTTTACATAATGCTGTTATCTGCAGCCCCACTTACCCTCCAACTTTGCCAATTTGCAATTCAAGGAGAGGCGCCTCATTAACGTCCTTCATGCTTAAAAATGATTTACTCCAGTATTGGAACTTTCATAGATTCACATGCTTGAATCATTCCCTGTCGTCGAGATGGGAGTCCCCGGTACCATACAATAGTAGTAGAATGATAAATATAACGCAAGAAGGCCTTAGCCCATTTACTTTTGTGGTCTATTATAGTCCCTTTAGAAAAGTGACCAAACAAGCTTTAGAACACTCCTGAGAGAAGCTCCAGTACCTCAGATTATCTACGGCACGTCGTGATAGGGAGTCTCCTCTGAGCTCAGCCCAGCTTTCTCTACAGATACTAGGCCTCAGTCTCTATTTCTTGATTACTGCAAATGTTTTCACCTTTATTTTTATTTTTTTATTATTAATTTTTTTTATTGAAACATTTTTCAAATAAAACAACCAAATACAGGCAGATACATTATGACCAGGCATACCAGTGCGGAATACATCATCTGTTCTGATACATGACATAGGAGATATGCAGAAAAGAAAAAAACGGCCTCGGGCCGCCTCCGCATGAAACATTGAGAGTACAATCATGATTTCAGCAATCCCGCGCATCTACCGTTAACTTTGGTTGGCAATTGTCTCAGTACGAGGAGTTTACATTCCTACTATGGCACACAGATCCCCCTTCATCCGGAGCACACCCATTCCCAGATTACATAGTGTTGACTAATACCCCCAGACCCGGTGGTTCAGCAGTGTCAGCGCCATCTGTGACATTGGAATCTGCATTAGCGTCTTTACTGAGGAGATATGTCTGGTAGGGCCCCCAACTGCTCTTGGGCCTGCTAGTGGGAGGGAGCAATTAGTTATACGCCTCCGACTGTGTTACAATAAAGCATATCGGAGTGCCATTCTGTTATTGTTGGTAGGGAACCCCCCACCCATCTGATTGATACTCGGCGCTTGGTTAGGAGGAGCCCAATGGCTACCAAGGGGCGCGCCGCTTTTTCAACACAGAGATCCCAACCCAGCAGCCCCATCTTAGGATCAGGCTCTAAGTCCGCACTTATGATGACTCCCAGATCATGGAACACTGCGGACCAGAACGAGTAGATCCCAGCGCACTGCCATGCACGATGCCAGAATCCTGCGCCCTCACTACCACATCTATAGCATCTAGAATTGTTTGATAACTCATATCGAAACTGCCTTTCGGGGGTACAGTAGGCCCTGTGCAAGAACTTGTAATGAATAAGCCTGTGCCTCTCATTCAGAGAGACAGCCTTGGTGCGGGCACAGCAGTATTGCCACTTCTTATCGCTCAGGGGAGCACCCAGTTCCCGTTGCCACTCCCGTCTGACCTTTAATACTTCGGATCACCGGGTTTCTTGCATGCTGGAATAAAATTTGGTGATCAATTTGGAGGGGTCACTCACTTTAATGAGATTGGTGAGGGCAGCCACTGCCTGGGGTTCGATCATATCCCCTAAGAGTGCATGCCACGTGTGTCGGGCCCTAAAAAAGTGAAACAGTGATGTGCCTGACCGCCGTATTTCTGGACCTTGAAGTTCTTCCCAACTACGTACCAGCCCATCTTTGAAGAAACCACCCAGTTTTCGGATACCTACAGTCTGAAGCGCCTGCCTTGCCACATTGTCTTGCCCCAAGGGAAACCACAAGCACCAATTCAGTGGAATCTCTGGCGAATACAGCAGGGCTCCTGCCTGCATATGTAATAGCGCATGCCACGCCTGTGTTGTGATGGCCAGGGAATCGAATATTTGATGTTGCCTACCTGGTGGTTTAAATAAAGTCTGAGGCAGGGTGAGCGGATCCTCTGCATTTCTCTCCAGATATAAGTATGGCAAATCATTTGGGCCGTGTATCTAGTAATGTGCAAAATATACTGTGTGCAGCTCTGTTGTACCGTTCAAGGTCGGGAGCTCCCAGCCCTCCCATGTCGTACGGTAATGTGAGGGAATCCCACAGGATACGAGGCTGCTTCCCCGCCCAGGCTAACCTAATCAGTTGCGAGCGCAATTGTTTAAAAAGAGTTTGCGGTAGATGGATCGGTATATTCTGGAATAGAAAGAGAAACCTTGGTAAGACCACCATCTTCATAATTGCGACTCTGCCCATCAGAGACAATGGGAGCCTGATCCACCTGTCCACGTCTTCTGTCAATTTCTGTGCGGCTGTGCCATAGTTGTCTCGAATGACCACTGCTGAATCTGTATGGACCCTGATGCCTAGATAACATACTGAATCTGTGGTCCAATGCATAGGGAATTCCAACACAGGAGCTGTAGTGGACTGGGTAAGGGGGAATAGGATAGACTTGTCCCAGTTAATCAGTGGCCCTGAGTGCCCACCGAACTGGACCACCTCATGAAGCAAAGGGGACCGGTTTTCATCTGGATCTCGGACGTACAGCAAGGTATCATACGCGGATATGTTGTGAGTGTAACCTGGGAATCCCAGCCCTCTGTGTGCATGATATTCGCGTATTGCACACGCTAGTGGCTCAGCCACTATCGCATACAGCAGGGGGGCCAGAGGACACCCCTGTCTGGTGTCTCTAGTAATGTTAAGTATATTCAAGACAGCATCTCCAATTCTCACCCTAGCCATTGGCGATGTGTATAAAATCGAGACCAGACGTAGGAATATATCCCCCACCCCGATCCTATGCAGGACAGCGAACATAAACCCCCACTCCACGGAGTCGAAGGCTTTCTCGGCATCCAGAAATACTGCGGCAGCCTTGACCTCCGGGTTGATTCTCTGCACCACGCCAAACAGTGTCCTTCGATTTTGCGTCGGATTGCGGCCCGGGTCGAACCTTGCTTGCTCCGGCCGAATAATGTCTGGCAACAATGGGGCCAACCTGTTAGCCAGGATCTTGGCATAGATCTTAGTGTCTACATTAAGTAGAGACAGTGGTCTATACGATGAGCAGTGATTAGGCTGCTTGCCTGCCTTCAATAATGTAACTATTACTGCCTCCCGCATAGAAGGGGGCATTGTGCCAGCTTCTGCCATTTCTTCATAAAGAGTCTTAAGGTGGGGGGGATCAGGAGATCCTGAAATTCTTTATAGAATGCCACCAATAAGCCATCCACCCCGGAGCCTTGATAGATGCCATACCTCGCAGTGCCTCCCTGATTTCATCTGATGTCAATGGAGCCATCAGATGCTCCCTATGCTCTGTCACCAACCATGGCATTTTAATATAGGACAAGTAGTCGTCTAGTGCATCATTGTTAGCTGGTATTTGCGGCGTGTACAAAGTTTGATAATGGGAGCGGAAATGATAAACAATATCCTCGGGAGCATGTAAAGGCCGCCCATCGTCATCTGTCATTTTGTCTATGTCTCTCTTTGGTCTCAAAAGTCCCGCTAGTGTGGCACCCGGTCTCTCCCTTTCCCCGTAACAAAGTGCAGTAGCATACTTTCCCATATGCTTAAGTTCATCATTTGCCGTGTCTTGGAACTCGGCCAGTTTCTGTTTAAGTTCCGAGGCTACATGGGGCCCTCCGCCTCTGGCAAGCACCCCCTCCATCTTTCCTTTATCCTTCTCAAGGGTCGCCAACCGATTACGTATGGGCCGGAGGACACCTGCATGTTTGGAGATCACTACCCCTCTGATATACACCTTAAAGGTCTCCCAAATTGTGGCAAATAAAGGAACAGTGTCTAAGTTAGTCGTGAAAAACTCTTCAATTGCATTCATCAAATCTGCCTATAAGACAGCGTCTAGCAGTGAGTACGGGGGGAATCGCCAGGTGAACGCCGCGACCCTAGGCAATCTGTATTCGAGTGTTAGCTGAACCGGGGAGTGATCGGAATATGTTCTGGGGAGATGTGTACACTTCACCACCCTAGCGCCCAGCCCCCCCGACAGCAACCAATAATCTATGCGAGTATCCGTATCATAGACTGAGGAGTAATGTGTATAGCCTCTTCCCGCAGGTGATTTATGTCTCCATATGTCTAACAAGCCACCCCTGCGCATGATATCCATTATGGCCAAAGCTGCCGCAGCAGGGAACCTGGGTTGGCCCGCCGACCTGTCCATGGTTGGATCCAGGATGCAGTTGAAATCACCCCCCCCAAATCTGCGTCATCCCTGTCCACTGCGCCAATCTCTCTTCCAGAGAGTGATAAAACTGGGGGTCATCCTGATTCGGGCCGTACACCCCGATTAGCAAGAACCTGCGGTCAGCCTTAGTGCAAAGAGCAGCTGCAAATCTACCATGAGGGTTCTTAAAGTGACCTTTCATATCGACCCCCGCCCTCTTGTCGACCCACAGTAGTATCCCCCTGGCATGTGAGGTATAGTCGGATGTGTAGCATTGACCTTGTAGCTTGCGTTGAACAATTTCACTACTCTCGACCGCGAGATGTCTCTTGTAGAACAGCTACCCCTATCGAGTGCCTCTTCAAATATGCCAACACCCTACGTACTTTTCTGTTATCGTTCAGACCTCGAACATTCCAGGTCAGTAGATGCAAGGATTGCACTTTGCTACTCTCAGAAGTCATCAAAACCGCCCGTTAATGAACACTTTTTTGTATGAGATGCCTAGTGTACCTATGATGCCTGTTTTTCATAAACCTAAACAAAACCGAACTTGCAAATTTAAACAGCCCACCCACGCCATGGATACCCGCAACTACCATGGCCACATACGTTCCCACCCCCCCTCCCCACAACCCATTGATACGTAACACCCCGAGAAAAACAAAGAAAAGTGTGATACACTTGGGGGCAGATGTTGCCATTCCTCCCGATTCTCACCGCCACCCTCCATCAGTAAATGCAACTACGGTGCACACATGGTCCTGTAACAGTCAAATATCACACTTCGGCCCTCCTCAAAAATATACAGTCCAGATGAACAGTTCAAATCCCCCATGCAGAGAGCTGCCTACGTATGTGGCGATCTCCACAACATCTGCTAGTATGAGTCACTCACAGTACTTTGCAGCTGACAGGTAACAGCGGAGTGCTGCGCTCATCAATGTTCATACTCTGCTCACCGTGTCTTGCCACATTTAAATATCCGTCCTCCCCTTGCGCGCCGCAGAAGGTCAATCTCTGCCTCCGGGCACATGGGCCGCCTCCGAGCCCACTCACTCACCATGCGCGTCATCTGAGTCTGGTGCAGCGTCCACATTTGGTCGAGAACTGCTAGGCGATCCACGCTTCTTCAGGAATTGCTCCTTTTCTTTCAGGAATCGCAGGCCCGCTTTAGGGTCAGTGAAGAAATGAACCTTCCCATCCGCTCGAACTCTTAACTTGGCTGGATATTGCATGCTGTACTCGAGGTTCCGTTTCTTGGCAGGGATGAAGAGTCGCCGAGCCTCCTGGACCTGCACTGTGAAGTCGGGGAATAGGGATATGTCCGCTCCCTTATGTCGCAGTGACCCCAGTTCTCGTGCCTTCCTCAGGGCGGCATCGCGGTCCCTGTAGTTTAACATTCTCGCTATTATGGGTCGCGGAGCCGCCGGGGAGACAGGGCAGGGAGCTAGGGAGCGATGAGCCCGCTCCACTATGAATACTGCCGAGAAGAGCGACGAGCAGAGTCTCCACATATTGTTCCATGTTCCCTGTATTTGACGACTCCGCCACACCTATAATTCGGATGTTATTTCGTCGTGACCTCGCTTCAAGGTCCTCTGCCTTGGCTTGAAGAGTTTGTAGGAGTTTGTCTCTTGTCTTGTCAGTCTCCGACTCCGATTTCACTATGTCCTTCACATCGGAAATTCTCTGCTCCGCCGCATTTAGCCTTGTCGCCATGTTTGTCGAGTCGCTCCGTGAGCCTGTCCATACGGAACGATAAGGCATCGATTTTGCTGTCGATTTTGGAGAGGCTCTGCTGCCTTGTGCCCAATGTTAGCTTCAGGTCTGCATCCGGTGCCACCTCTTGATCGTCAGAGGCAGCATCAGGGTCCGTATGGGTGTGCTCCCATGATCTAGTGGGTTTTACGCAGTTCAAACTGAAGCTTCGACTGCATTTTGTCCGTTTTGCCCATGTTGGGAGGGTGGGAGCACGCTCCGCAGGCTGCCTCCAGGGGCCACCGAGCGTTTCGGCGATTTCTGGCGCTGAACCTTTTGGGGCCGTAGAGACACCTCACCCCAGCGCAGTGTACCCAGGGAGGTGTTTCCCAGAGGCTCCTGCCACACGCGCGTTCCCCACTGGGCGAGGATAGAGCCGGCTCGGAGCACCATACAACAGGCCCGATGTACAGCACCAACTCTCAGCTAGGCCTCAGGAGCACACCGACGACGTGTGCAATGCAGGCAGATCCGATGCAGGGACGATGTAGTTAGCTACAATGGAAGATCCCCCTGGAGCTGCTCAGGCTGTGTCTCCCGCTTTCCGCCGCCAGCCCTCGTCATGCACTGCAGGTAATGGTGGTTGCAATGCTATATGCCCGCAGCATTCGTTGCGTTTTCCCCCTCGCTCCCTGGCAAAGTTCTCCCAATGTCTGGTAAGGATGCGCACTTCGACTGTGAGTGCTGCGGCAGTCCACTACGCTTATGGGTCACCACGACCCGCTGCGTGCTCACCGCTGTTCAGAGTCTTTAGGCCTGTACACTCCGCGCTGTGAATCGGCCGCAGCGGAGGCCGCGGGGGCAGGCTACCAGGGTATATTGTTCCGCTCACCTCCAGTCTCTCTGGATGGCAGGGCGCGCCGCAGAGCAATCCAGCGCCGTATTCCGCTCGTCACTCTGCAGCTCCAGGACACCAGATATCTTCCGGCGCTGACTCGGCGCACCGCTTAGATCCCCAGGGCCTGCCCCACAGCCCGACTCAGAATCCTGCAGAGCCTAGGCCTCCAGGCCCGCGCTGCTCCAGTGACGCAACAAGCCCGTTCAGCCGCGAGGAGGCTCCGATTTCAGCAGGGTTGGGCTCCCCGGGTCGCAGCCACAAATAACACGGCAGGGACGCCTTAGGGGAGGGTGATGCACATTATAAACACCAGGATTATTGCTGGATGTCGGTGGCTATCGGCGGAGCTCCCTCAACACACCGCCGTCTTGGAGCCAGACAAGCTCCGGCACCCCCCCCCCCCCCCCAACAAGATTGTATATAATTGTCTGTATCAGGCTCACTCTGCAAAGGATTGTAAGGTATGTCGTACCGTTTCTTCAAAGACTTTAAAAAACAGAGAGGGCAGGCTGCTAATATGGCTACGGACAGTGAGGACTCCTATTCTTTATTTAGGAGGTCCCACAAAATGTAGAGATCACCATCTTCTCGATCCTCCTCTCAACAGCCTAAGAAAGCCTAAAAAAAGACCACCCAGTCCATCTGGCCTTGCAAGCTTTCCTCCCCAAGTTAACCAATTCACAGGTCCTCATAAGAACAGACAATGCAACAGCAATGCACTGTCTGAACAAGCAGTTAGGTTCCAGGACTTCTTCTCTCACAAGAAGCACAGAACATTTGGAATTGGGATATCGAACATGGGGTTCACCTATGAGCTGTATACGTCCCAGGGAAACAAAACCAGATAGCGGACACACACTGCAGATTGAAATAAGCCTACCAGGAGTGGAAGCTACATCATGAAATGGTCGACCACATTTTCTCCCAGTGGGAAACGCCCAATCTCGACCTTTTTGTGAACCCACAAAACACCAAATGCCAATACTTCAAAAGCTGACATCACCATTGGGATCATGCTGGAATGCATTTTCAATGGCATGGTATGGAATCTTTGCTTATGCCTTTCCGCCCATTCCCCTGATCCTCATGGTACTCACCAAGATGAAGATCGAGCCATGCAGAATAATTCTCATGGCCCCAAAATGGCCCTGCCAGCACTGGTTTTCAGTGCTTCTCCTGCTTACAGAGAGAGCTCGTATTCCATTGACCATCTCCCCTTACCTCCTAACCATGAATTAGGGTCGAGTCCTGCACCCCAACCCCCAATCTCTGCACTTATCGGCACAATGCAGTACGGCCATCTGAGAATTCCTCCTGATTGCAGCGATATACTCTCTAAAGCCAGAGTTTTCAGCACTAACCAGGCTTACTCTTACTAATGGAAGAGATTTTGTTTTTGGTGCCAACAGCTGCAAATTCATTCTCTCTCTTCCTCACAAGAGCAGATATTACCTTACCTGCTGCACTTGGCACGTTCAGGTTTGGCTCAACCCTCCACCACGGTTCACCTGGCGGCCATTTCTCGTTTTAGGCGATTACAAAACATAGCCTCTCCATGGTCCTCCAGAATAACCAAACTGTTTCTGAAGGGACTTTTCAGGGTCTTCCCACCATTCAGACCTCCACCTCCTTCCTGGCAACTCAACACTGTCCTCGCTCAACTCATAAAGCAACTGTTCGAGCCCATCCACAGATCCACCTTAAAGTTCCTATCCTGGAAGGTGGCTCTCCTGGTAGCTCTCACATCGGCCAGACGTGTTCGTGAGATTCAAGCCCTTACGATTTGAGAACCTTTCTCACAAATTTGACGAGACATGATTATTTTACGTACGAATCCTCGATTTATACCTAAAGTCCCCTCAGACTTCCATCTCAATGAGCCTGTAATTTTGAAGACTTTCCTTCCAAATCCTTCAACACCAGCAGAAAGGGCTCTTCATTCTTTGGACATTAAGAGGTGCATCAGGTTCTACCTTGACAGAACCAAGTCCTTCCAAAAGAATAACCAATTGTTTGTGGTATATAGTGCACCAAGAAAGTATGCTCCACCTTCATGCGTGGAGATTGGGGGGCAGCAGCAGTTGAAAGTCTTTGACATTGCTCCAGAAGTCTGTGATGTCATGCTGGCAGCCAGGAGTCCCTCAAACAAGACAGTATACGCCTCCCGTTGAGACAAATTTGTCACTTGCTGTGCTACTAAAAGTGTTGATTAAATTTGTGCACATTTGTCTGAATTTTTGTTATTTGTTCTCTCGTATCCAGTTTGGTACCTGAGGATTATTCTAAGGTAAGACATTTGCGGCTGAGTAGTCTCTACAACTTGTTCATTCACACCTTATAACCTCAACTTTACAAATAATTTGTCTATGGCACTGTATGACAAAATCCACGTTTATAATCTATTGTGACCAGAAGCTTTGGCTTTTATCACGTATTTATTGCAAGAGTCTTTGGCTTTAAGCCAGAACCTACTTAGAAACGTTTTTCTGCAAGCTTCACCAGGTGCGTTCAGTCTTATTCTTGTTTAGCAGAGAGATATTGCTAGCACCTGCATCTTTACTGGTAGGTAAACCGTGACATATAACTTTAGCAATGCATACCCTAGCTTGGATCCAGGTTGTACCCTGTGTCCATTCTGTGCACCCACACAGTTGCACACAGTAGTTTAATGCTGTATGCGATGCTAGGCCCGTTAGTACAATTTTCTTGTTTAAAATGTTGTAAGGATTTGGAGTCATTTGAATAACAGTATCATAGAAGAGGTCATCAGTGTGGTCATTTAACATGTCACGATTGATATATTATGTGAGGTAATCGGCAGTGCATGACAAGAGCGTGAAATATGGTTAGTTCAGTTAACTATTGTGAATTTCAGTGATTTTTTTGTTTGTTAACCATAATTGCATCATAACTGGGTTTTTTCAATTTTTGCCTGTGAATTTCTGGATTTTGTTTGTGTATGTCAAGATGGTCTTACAAAACTTAACGATAACATTATTTTGACCTTTGTTTTTTTCAGTGTGTAAATGTGTGTGTGTGTGTGTGTGTCTGTGTGTATAAATATATATATATATATATATATATATATACACACACACACACACACACACACACACACGTATATACACATGATACACGTGTATATTATTACCTACTGGCAACTGCCAGTTGGTAGTTACAGTTATGACTTGGTTTCCATAGACAAAGTTGTTTTTTGTTTCCCTAATAACTTTGGCACCGTTTGACAAATCTTTACAACATTTTCAAAACTAGTGTACAACTCACTTCAGCTGCTGTCTGGAAAGTTTTGGGGTGATTAGTCAGGGGCGAGAAAAAGGGGGATCCCAAACACGTTTTCCCCAAGCAATTTCTCATAGGGGTTTTGATCAGGACTACAGCCCGAGAAGCTGAATGGAATCACACCAAATTTGACAAAGCTAGCTTAGTCCAGAAAGGAACCTTCTTGTAATTTGGTGTAAATCCGTTCAGTAATTTTAGAGTTAATAATGAAAAAAGATTTATAGAGATCTAGGGATGCAAATCCGCCAGATCTCTTGGTGAGATCTGATTGACTGCCAACACTTCAGCCAGGAAGTGTTGGCAGCCATCTTGGGACTCGAACTCTGCCGAGTCCCAAGAAAAAACGACAAAAAAACCCAGAAGGAAGTAGAGTAGGAATACCCTGACCCACTAAGCCTAGTAATGGGGTCGGGCCAAAAGCATTTAAAAAAAAAAAAAAAAAATCAGCAAAT
Source organism: Calotriton arnoldi (assembly GCA_963921515.1). Lineage (NCBI taxonomy): Eukaryota > Metazoa > Chordata > Amphibia > Caudata > Salamandridae > Calotriton > Calotriton arnoldi. The sequence continues at coordinate 974,039 of CAWUFW010003349.1, read as the reverse complement.
TTGCAGAGGATCTGCTGCAAAATTATTTTAAAAAGCAAGCACAGTTACCCATGCTTTGCTTTTATTTTTATTTTTTTTGCCCGCCCAGGTGGGCCAGGTCCCGGGAGAAATTAATTTATTATGGGGAAGGGGAACACGTGGCTCCTGTCCCTATGCCGAATTCGGCCCCAGGGACCCCATGCTGTGGGGCCGGGTGATTAAATAAAAGAATTAAAAAAACGGGGAGGGGGAATGCAGCCCTCCTCCCAGGCCGATTTCGGCCCCGGGCCCTGCCAAATTAGAATACGGGGACGCAAGTTGTTGGTGCTAGCGGTGGGAGCAGACCAATTCCCCATATTGTTTGAAGCAAAGGACGAAAATGTACTGTTGAACACCAATTCTCCAGCAATGTGCACAGTTTATTTAGGTACACAGCAAACACCAACGCGTTTAGACTCTGAACGAGTCTTGGTCAATGAGTCCTTTTTTAGTTTCACTTTATATACAATCCCGTCCTGTCGACAAGGAGGTATTCTGGGACATGTAGTTATATAGAATTAAAAACAAAAAGCATGGCAACATTTTTAACCCCTAAATGCTGCCTGGTACTGGGCACAATATCCATAAGTGTGTTATGTAACAATGATAACTTAAACTTCTTCTATGCAAGATCAATACAAACTACAGCCATGAATAACAACTTAGTAGTGAATCTATCAAGTCATAAACTCACAAAGGATGAGCTTACACTCCTGAACAAGGGTCTCATCTTCTGCCCTGAACATCATTTTGACATTGTGGAAACCAACATTGATTCCTACAAATTTGTCAGAAAAATTAAACTCGCCAAATATTTTACCAACAGAGAACCCAAACCGGTACAAAGCACCAGACGCCAAGCCGGTCATGATCTTACAACTGATCAAACAAGTGATGTGAAATTATTATTGTTCCCACTGCTCCATACAATTCTTCTCTAGTACCATCTGTTACCTGCCGAAATTTGTTAAAAATGTTTTTGATACTATCGCTTCTTTGCTTTGCAAATGTTTTTACACTTACTCTGCTTTTTTGTAAAGCGCTCTCCTACCCTAATAAGGGTCTTGTTCGTGCTATAGAAAACTCTAAAAATAAAATGAATAAATAAATTATTTGACCTGATGTATGACCTGAACGATAAGGATTTAACGGAGACCCAGATTCTAGAACACTTGGAAGTAGCAACCAACGAACATGAACACAGCTCCTTCAAACCCAAATCTTGTCCCACCTTAGCTTCAGGCAACATAACAGGCATTTTCCATTAGGCAGTGATTGCTGACTTGGAATTTTTTTTTTTATTAAACAAAAGAAATGGCAGCAAACAGGAGAATCTCAATATTTCAGAAAGAAATGCACTTGAGAGTCTAGCTAGCAATGATTCTTTAGTTTTTAAGCCTGCAGATAAGGGCGGAAACATTGTAATACTTGACGAGAAAGATTACATGATAGAGGCCTACAGGCAATTGCAGGATACTTGCAGTTACAAAAAAATTAATTTTAATCTGATAGATACTATGATCAAAAATATGAACAGGAAACTAAGAGGGTGGCGTGAAGAATCCTTACATAGTGATGACGAGTACCAGTGTCTATCTGCTTAAAATCACATCTTGCCCACAATCTGTTTCTTACCAAAGATCCACAAAACGCTAAGCAACCCTCTAAGTAGACCAATCGTATCTGGATGTGGGTCAGTCTTTCAGAATGTCTTCAGGTAAGTTGAACATTACATCTTACCTCATCGTGAAAACACTGTCCTCATACATCAAAGACGCTCGGAATTTCTGAAAGCAATATCTAAAATTGAATGGCAACCAGACTTTCTTTTGGTAACCATAGATGTGGTATTGCTCTGTACTTCAATCAAATACGACATTGTTCTCCACGCAGTGGATTACTTTTTAAGACCGAGAAACCAGACATTCAGCCATGCTGTTGGAAATGATAGAGATGTGTCACAACAATGTTTTCTTCTTCAACCATCAACTATACCAACAGACCTGCGTAACTGCAATGGGGGTTTCCTTCTCCCCCCAGCTATGCGAACCTGACCATGGGCTGGTGGGAGAGGGAAATCGCTTGGAGTGACAAATATGAGCACTACCTCTCCCCATCATCTGGCTGAGATATATCGATGACTTATTAGTGGTTTGGAATGGCATACAGCAGGAATTTCTGTAATACTTAGAGGTCATCAATAAAGAGTGCGGTTTGAGATTCACCTACAACCTGCCCAACAAACAAATAGACTTTCTAGACATTCAAGTTTATATCCAGGACAATAAATTGTAGTCTACTATGTACAGAAAGCCATCTGCCACAAACCGCGTACTACACGGAACCAGTTTCCATCCCAAGGCCATAATGTAAAGTATTCCCTTTGGTGAACTCATATGCACCAGGCATAATTGTTCCCAGGAAGAAGACACACAAGCCCAATTCGAAGAATTAAGAAGGAGATTCTATTGGAAGGGCTATCCATCTTCATACATTGAGCAAGGAGCCAAGCGAGCAAACAGCAAGACACGAGCACAGATCTTGATGGAAAATAAAATTCAACTGAAAAAGAACACAGAGTCTGAGAGTCATTACAACATACAGTAAGGGGAGCAATGAGGTCGGGAAAATCTTTCAAAAACATTGGAACGTTCTACTAAGTTATAATGACATTGCAGAGGCTTTCGACCCAAGACCTCAATTCATCTACAAGAAAGTATGTTCTTTGAAAGCAAGATTGGTAAGAAGTTATTTTGTAGACAACCCGACAACTGGCTGGAAAAACAAAATAAGGGGTTTGTTAGGTGCAGTAGCTGCAAGGCCTTCAGGGTTGGCAAAAATGTAAAGATCATCAGTGATTCCAAGGGGAGACAAATGCATATTGAACAAAAAATCACATGTAACACCCAATTTGTAGTATACATCATCAAATGCATATGTGGGCTGAAATATATTGGAAGCACAGTCTGTCCCTTTAAGAAAGGAACATTAGAACACATTCGGGCCGTACAACATCGCGACATGAGTTATGCAGTTGCAAAACACTATGCTTTGTCACACAACGATGAATGGAAGACCATGAGATACTATAGACACAGGTACCAAACGATGAAAGGGGAGGAGACGGGACCCTGCGACTACGCAGACTGGAGAGCAGATGCATTATCAAATTAGGAACCAAGAGACCTTTTGGCCTTAATGCAGATGAGGAACTGCATGTACATCTGTGATTTGAGAACATTGGACTTATGAAACATTAGCTCTTTCTTCTCTGCTGCATATCTGTTTTGCATCTTTGTCCATCTCCTCTCCCTCCTGTCTCACTTATGCCTCTGCCTATGTTGTGACATTTGTCCACGTTGAACACAGTAGTTTATCTGGGTAACAAATGATCAGTTGGTAGACCTACAACTCATGATCAGTCCTAAAGCCTCTTCATTTGCTAGGCTTTGTCCATGTGTGCAGTAACAGGAGGTTAGAGAAACACACAGAACCATGGGGACAAAGTACAAGAAGCCAGCTCGATGACACTCTGGACATAGAGCTGGGAGGCCTAAGGATTAAATTATACCCTATGGGCATCATCAGTAAGTGGGTTTGGAGTGCGAGATCCCTCAGGCACCTTAGCCCTTAGGACAGGAACTTCCTGGCACTTCTCTCCTGCGATGTGCGCATGTCCCCATTAATGCACTCCGCCATTAGCACAATGTTAATCACGACCCTGCATTGGAATGCCCTGCACAGGGGGTTGGTTCTGTTTCAATACACTCATTATAACCAGCATTATGACCCATACCACGGCACTCAGCCGGGAATGGAATTACTGATATTCCCTATATATTTTCCCCGGTCTACCACTACAGACATAATATTAACATAATCTTGCATAGAAGAAGTTTAAGCTGTCATTGTTATATAATGGATTTATGAATATTGTGCCCAGTACCAATCCGCATTAAGGGGTTAAAAATGTTGCCTTGCTTTTTGTTTTTATTCGTAAATAACTACATGTCCCAGAATGCCTTTTGTCTAGAATGTGAAACTAAAAAAGGACTCACTGACCGTGAGCAAAAATCGTTCGAAGTCTAAACGCGTTGGTGTTTGCTGTGTACCTAAATAAACTGCAAATTGTTGGAGTATTGGTGTGCAGCAGTATACTTTTGTCCTTTGCTTCAAACAATACGGAGAAATGATCTACTCCCACCGCTAGCACTGACAACTGAGTGCCCCGTAGCCAGCTTGACCGCTTTGCAAATCTTCGTGCCTCCCTGGGGCCTAGAGCTTCTATCTCTCCATGGTAAGCAAGGGTAAATGTATCTTAATTTTTGCTGTAGTTTTGACATATGGGTCTACAGAGAGGCAGTTATTCCCAATATTCATTCACTCAACATGGTGAGTTGCCTCATTATTTGGGTTGTGTCAACCGGCAACCAGGAACCGTATAAACCCTGGGCTTTTCTGAAACCTAAAGATCCAGATGACTTCAGCGTGGTGTGGCTTGCATGTATCGTGCTACATTTACTTACCCGTAATGTCTGGCAAGGATAAAACTGTCTAAATTCAGACATTTTCATCTATTTCCACAATTACCCTGATAAAAACGTTTTCCCACTTGTGTGACTGGGTGTATTGCCTGTGACCACAACAGACCAAACCAGTAGCTGTGTGAGGACCACGTTGACTTCACTTGGTCACAGTTTCCATCTGTTCCTGTCGTTGGCGATACCCCAGAAGTGGGGGAGCCATTTTTGGGTTAAAAAAGCCAAACTTTCTTAAATTTTCCCATTTTTCCCCAAAACTCTAAATGTTGCTATATTTTGGCTATTTCTCAATGGCAATCCTCAAACTCTGGTACCTTTTAGAATCCTCAACATTCGGGGGTTAAAAGAACACAAATTTGGCCTTTATATCTGTTGTGGGAACAAAAATTCTGCAGTTTGTGTGAAGTGCCCCAAACATCAAAAGTGGGCTTAACATTAGAGGTGGAAAAGCCTCAGTAGCTAAAGGGTTAGAGCCGCAGTGTCAGTCTTACATGGCTGCAGCTAACATGGGTTAAAAAATATGAAAGCGTTTTTTTTTTATTAGATATAAATAAATTGAATTGACCAATATACCCTTCAAGCAAGAAGATATGGCCTTTTCTAAAGAAAGGCGAAGTAAATACTTTCTATGAAAAGTGTCCCGAGATCATTCATGTGGGCAGGACTATTCAGTGCTTCTGATTTCAGTCGAGATTCCTGCTGAAAAAGAACTGGTATTACAGTTAGCAACCTTCCTGGTAATGGGAACAGCTCTGCTGCTATCCTTTAGAGCTCTTGAAGGCCCAGGTATGTTTGTAGTCACAAATAGATACTTCTGTCTTACTGGGTCCTTCTCGGAGATGACCAGCAGTAGTTAAGTGTACCCCTTTTATTAAAACTAATAATGTCTCCATACAAGCGATGGAAAACCCAAGTGGGTGACTGCTGTAGTAAGAAAGTCTTCGTATGGCTGGCAATGAGAATGCCAGAATGTTCACTAATTGCATTGAAGTGGACCAACTTCCAACAAACCAGGATAATCATTTTAGGCCAGGCTGCTGTAAAAGTTCCAACCAGAGATCTCTCCATCCTGGACATGTTATGTTCATCTTCAGCGTATTAGCAGCTATCCAGCAAATTATTGGCACGTTTCACCAGGAGAAATTTCATTTTAAATAGCTGCTAGCTATCATGATTTTAGGACCTACAGTAAATGAATGGGTTTGTTTAACCATGTAGAGAACGGATATGCTTGGGGTGGGGAGGCAAGGAGCAGAAATCTGAAGGGCATCACTAATGATTTTTGAGAAAACAAAAGGACTGAAGAGATGATATGCAGTGATAATTCAGTGTCCCTCAAAAACAATCGTGGAAGTGTTTCTTGTTGGACTCCAATCTGTTTCAGCCTCTGCAGAAGAATTAGGTCAATGGTGTTTAAAGTCGTTGTCGAATCTTAAAGTATTAGTGCTCAGACTGATGCCATTCAGCTCTTGTTTAATTCAAACATGATTTGAGACTACCACTTACTCTCTGTATTTCAGCGGAAAAACTGTGTATGCTTGAACTCTGTGAGAATGATGCATTTCCAAAATACGGTAGTCGTTTATCAGCTATCCTCTCCAAAGGTTTTCCATCATACGGGAGAGAGCTGAGACAAAGCGGAAAAAGGTGTAACTAAGTATTGCCTTGGTGAATGAAAGAGTGCATATACAGAGAGGAAGAAGTTAGTACTTTCCCTCATATGGCTAAAGTGGATGACGCATAGGGTAGAGCCCAAGAATTCTAAACTCATTTGGCCAATACAGTCCAATTAAGCGCCAGAAATTTCCCCATTCACAGCTGTTAGAAGTATTCTTGGAGGTCAGTTTGGGTTCCTGCTCATCTGACAGTTCTCCCTACATTATGTAATTATACACCATGTTTGCCAGTACCTATGTATTTGTGAATGCAAGCAATCCTTTAATGTAGTTACAACCAAATGCATTTTGTGTCTCATCGTAGAGATTGAAGGTATGCAAAATAAACTATTATGATGACATAATTCGAGTTATTTAAAAACTATGCTTCTATCTCACTGCAAAAAAAAAACTGTTGAGTTGCACAAATTGTAATCAGACGGCTATCTGGAAAGTGTCATCTACTTTCTGTTATACTAACAATGTTTTCTTCTAATTTTCCACAGACTGCAGTCGAAGTTTTTAAGAGGATAATTTTAGAAGCAGAAAAAATTGATGGTGGGGGTTCACAGGGAAAGTCTTCTTGCTCTGTAATGTGAACCTACCACTAAACTCAAGGACACTGGGATATCACTCTACTTGAAGAAGCTAATTGCCCGTTCTCCTTAACGACTAACTGCTTTTTTTCTTCTTAACCTGAATTGTATGGATGGTCAGATTTTTTTTCTCACCAAGTTTTGTCCAAACTGACTTTTCTGTACAAACAGCTTCTAGGCCTCGTTCAAATTTTAAGCAATCATATTTTCAATTTGTACATCACATTTCCTAATATTATGGCCAAGAATTTTACTGGCATTAATTTTCTGTGTAGTTTGTTATAATAATGTAATCATCAAAATTGATCATATTGTTATTTCTCTTTACTTAACTAGACTTTAATATTGGTGTTTCCTTAATTGTTCATTGTACACTTGTAAATAAAAGAACTGCAAACCTAGCTTTGCTGTGTTTGGCTTTAAGGATCTACAATTAGTCGAATATATGGGCACATACAGGTTGTCAGGCTACAGTTGTTAATTGTTGTTGCTTCTATAAAGATGATGCCGCATCCTGATTATAAATACCCTCTTTCGCAAATTACCTTAAAATGAAACCTTATGTTTGAATCAGTGTTGCAGGAACCACTTGTGTCAGAGGAAGAACAATTGAGACGACAACCTGAGCCTGACCCCAGTAAAAATACGATCGCTGGTATGGTGGTACAAAAGGCGTAATTTGCTCATTGGAGTACCTTTTCAGAAAGAACTTCCATCTCAGGTTATTGTAATGAATGCCTCATTTGAGGGATGGAGTGCACATCTCCAAGACCTGACAGTTAAGCGGTAATGGGCATGCAGGGAAGCCTCATACCACACAAACTATCTTTAACTCAAGACTGTCATCTAACTCTCTAAGCCTTTATCCTATCTTTAAAACTGCGACCTCTGTACAGATGCAACCAGTCTCCACTATGCATGATCTAAACAGAAAATAAGGCACCTGATCAAGACCTCTTTCGATGCAAGCTTAAGCAATCTAGATTGGAGTTTAATTAAGAGACTGACTTCAGTAGACATCCCAGGGAGAACGGCTATCCAAGTAGACTTCCAGAGTTGGTATGACGAAGAGTCTCACAAATGGGCCCTGAATAAGGAAGTTTTAAACAACATTTTAAAAGACTTGGAAAAACCTTTTGTAGACCTCTTTGTAACAGGAGAAAACAAAAAATACAGGGAGTTCACGCCCAGATTACCAGAATGTTTCTTTAGGGAATGCCCTCTTGATAAGTTGGTCAGGGCTATTTCTTTCCACCAATTCCATTGTAAGACTGGAGTTTCGAAGGTATCCAACAAAAATGATCCTAATAGCGCCAGATTGACTGAGGCAAAGATGGTAGCCAGACTTACGCCAAATGTCCATAGAACTACGCAAGAGGTTTAAATACACACCAGACCTGTTGACTAGACTTGGGACAAATCCGACCCTTCCATCATTGAGTGTGGCTGCATGGTTTCTGAAGTCGGATAGTATGGTCATTTAAATCTCCCACTGGTGTGTGTAGAGAGATTGAAAGAAGCAACACGTCCCTCCACAAGGTTATGTTCTCCAGTATTGGGGTATCTTTCATAGATTCACATGCCTGAATCATTCCCCGTCGTCGAGATTAGAGTCCTACGGTAAAATATACAAGCAGTGCCATAAATAATACATAGGCTAAAATGGCCCAAGGCCATCTAATAGTAGCCTATCTATGTCCTTTTTAAAAAAAAAGGACCAAATATTGGCTTAAGCCAATCAGCTGTCAGCACCCTCTAGAACACTCCCAGCAGAGGCAAGTTCTCTTCAGATTTTCACCGCACGTCATGTGGAAGGGAGTCTCCCGGAGTGCTACTCAGTTTCTTCTCTTCAACAAATCTGAACATCATGTCAGACAAAAAAGGCCTTTTCCGCCCTTGTAATACCTGTGAGAAGAAAAGGGTCCATGTGGATGATCCACATAAAGAATGTATATTGCCTATATCCTAGGCATGAGGTGAGAGATTGTAAAATCTGTCGCACCTTCTCAAATAAGACCCTCCAGGACAGAGAGGGAAGACTGTTATTGTGGCTCCAAACCACAAAACAGCAATCTCATTCCTCAGATGAAGAAGAAAGCAGAGCTTCATCATCTCAGAAGAGGGCTAGATCCAAAGACAGTTCCTAGGGTGAGGGGAGAAAACACCTTAAAACTTCCCAGGAAAGGGATTCAAGTAAGGAGAATGAGGCTAAACACTCCTCTGAACCGGCATTGTCTGTGCCCTCTACACCTGTCGGGAAACAAAGAGATCGCCCTAGAACCTCCTCTTCTGATCCTGTGAGTAAAAAAAGTTGGAAAAAACCGTCGCCGATGACAATTTCTCGTCGACGACAATCTGTGTAACATCGTCGACGCCATCGTTGACGGCAACGATAATGACGGCGATTCAGTCTCCTATTCTTTCTGTCAAAGTTTCCACATCGACGACGAGGGCTTCATCGTCGTCGAAGACCGCCGACGTCTCGCCGTCGACTGCGACGCCGTCAACGAAGATCCCTGTGGGGAAAGACTCGTCCACTGTTTGTCCGTCGACGAAGATACCGTCGACGGCAGAGACATAGTCGATGAAGGTACCGTCGATGAAAACATCAACGACGAAGACACCGTCGATGAAGATATCGTTGATACCAGATCCGACGACGACACCGTCGATGAAGGAAATACCTTTTCCAGTGATTTCTGCACCGTCGACGCCTCAGTCGATGAGGATCACTCGGGTCACTAGAGTGACATTCTTACACCCGTCTATGCAAGACTATAGCAAAGTATTGCCTCTACTTCCATCACATCTATTGGAAGGATATGTAGAGGAAGAGGATGATGATGATTGCCTATATGGTGTAGCTCATAGCCCATCTGAGCTTCATGTGAAGTGCCAGGAGGATGACGAGGAGGATGAAGATTTTCAAGAAGAGGAGCAGTATTACCAACAAGGGTATATGCCACGTCATAGTTACCAATTTAATTTCCGACCGGAACCACGTCCCAGGGACAGGGCCCATTTACCGCCATCATTAATTGAGGACCTTCAAGCCATGCTGGCTGATTATAAACAAAGATTCCCTCCCATGCAACATCAGTCAGGGAATCCGGTTCCTCAAGTGGAAGAACCTACAGGAACACCAGGTCCTCAACTGCCTAGCACACCTGGGAATTTACCGGGCTCGGGGGCAGTCGACCCTGAAGCACATGACACTTCCACCTCTGAAGAAGAGGTAGAGGAAGGTGAACTGCCAGATCCCATATCTGCTCCTGATCCTTGGGATGACTATGTGATTCCTACACCATCCCCTCCTCCACACCTTCCGTCAGATTCTCCTCCAGAGGATATCGGGGGTTCCACAATTTAATGCAGAGGGCAGCCAACAGGTTTCATCTGCCCATGACTGTGAAGCAAACTGAATGCTTCCTATACGATTTCAAGGAGGACACAAGGAAAGTGGTACGCTCCATACCTATCATGGACCATATATGGCAGGAGGGCATAAGAATTATGAAGACACCTGCGTCCATTCCAACAGTACTACCTCGTGTGGAAAAGAAGTATAGAGCTCCGGATGATTCTCCATCTTGCCTTATTGGACATCCTAAGGCAGACTCGGTCATCTGTCAGGCTGCACAAAGGCGATCTAAAAACCCGGCTACCCCGGTTACTACCCCTCCTGATAAGGAAGGGCGTAGAATGGACATTCTTGGCAAAAGATTTTCCTCTATGGCAGCTGTAACTATCCGAGCAGCGAATGCTCTAGCCATTATCGGCAGCTATGACCGCCAGATGTGGTCCGACATGGCAGGGCTGATAGACCTCATCCCAGAGGAAAGCAGACAAGATGCACGCAAGATACTGCTGGAGGGTGAGCGTGCAGCTGCAGAAACAATTGACTGTGCCCTTGATGTGGCTAATACTGGTTTTAGACAGTTAGCTGGAGCGGCTGTACTTCGACGTCCGGGATGGCCGAGAGCGACCACCTTTAGACCTGAAGTACAAGCGAAAGTTCTAGATATGGCTTTTGACAGTGAGTCACTCTTCGGAAAGCACATTGATGACACTCTTTTGGCGATAAAAAATGACACTGATGCTGCAAAGTCATTGGGCTCTCTACAATACAAAAGAACACCATTCAGAGGTGCTAGAGGGCGAGGATTCACCAATTACAAAGGAGGATACCAGAGGGCTCAACAATATCAGCGGTATCAAACTCAATATCAGCAGTCTTATAACACCTCATCTTATCGCCAACCATCTACAGCTGGTTTCTCTCGCCAAGGAGGCTGCAAGTGAGCATCCCAACAAGGCCGCGACTCAGGCAGAAAGCAATGAGCGTGGCAGGGTACCAGCCTATCTTCCCTCCCTACCCGTGAGTGCGAAAAGTTCCAGTCCTGTGCAACGGTGCCACGAAATAACATCAGAGCGCTGGGTGTTGGACCTAGTCACCAATGGTCACACTTTGGAATTCCTCCAGCGCCCACCAACCACTCCACCCAGGGGTCCCCCTCCCCCTCATCTTCACTTATTACGAAAAGAAGTCTGGTCCATGCTTCTCAAAGAGGCAATAGAGAAAGTGCCGTTCACTCAAAAGGAGAAAGGTTTTTATTCTCGTTTTTTCCTAATAAAAAAGAAATCAGGAGAATGGAGACCAATTCTGGACCTACGGAACCTCAACAAGTTTCTCAAGAAGCAGACGTTCAGGATGGTAACACTCTCAGATATCCTGGGCTGCCTAAACGGAGGAGATTTCTTCACTTCACTCGACATGGAAGACGCATATTTTCATATCCCAATCCATCCGAAACATCGGAAATTCCTAAGATTCACAGTGGCTGGTACCCACTATCAATTCAAAGTGCTCTCGTTTGGCCTCAAATCGGCACCACGGATTTTCACCAAATGCCTGGCGCCAGTAGCAGCGACCTTGTGGTCCCAGGGGTTTCAAGTATTTCCATACCTCGACGATTGGCTGCTCAAAGCAGCAACTGCACAGGAGGCCAACAGAGCAACGAATGCCTGCCTTCATTTGTTCAATACGTTGGGACTAACCCTAAACAGAGAAAAATCGGTCTTACATCCAACTCAAGTAATATCTTTCCTGGGAGCATCCTTAGACACCATTCAATGCAAAGCGTTCTTGTCTCAGGAAAGACCGATACGTCTACAAAGGCTCGCAAAGACCATTTCAAGAAAAGAGTCAATCTCTGACGGAGGTACAAATCGCTCCTGGGAATGTGCTAGTCAGTGATAAATCTGGTACCTCTAGCCAGACTGAAAATGAGGCCTCTTCAGGAGGAATTGCAAAAACAGTGGCAACAAGCCGTGGGGTCCTTCGAAGATGTAATTCAAATAACTGCACGGATGGTGAAAGCTCTACTGTGGTGGTGTCAGACAACAAATCTTGTTCAGGGCCTGACTTTCTTACAGAGTACTCCAGATTTCATCCTAACAACGGACACATCCATGGAAGGCTGGGGAGGTCATCTACAGGATTTACAGATCCAAGGCAAATGGTCTTCAGTGCAAAAGAGGCAGCACATCAACAGCTTGGAGCTCAAAGCCATATTCCTATCCCTTCAAGCTTTCCTACCAAGGATAGCAGGCTCCTCCGTGTTGGTTCGTACAGACAATACGACCAGCATGCACGATGTCAACAAACAAGGAGGAACAAGATCCACTACACTATCCCAGGAAGCAGAAGAATTATGGGAGTGGACAACGCACCACGGAATCTCGTTAAAGGCCGAGCATGTCAGAGGTCTGCACAATACTCTAGCAGACACATTAAGCAGGTCCCAAACCAGTTGTCACGAGTGGGAACTTGAGCAAATTCAGCTGGACAAGATATTTCGAAAATGGGGGAAACCAGCGTTGGATCTCTTCGCAACGCAGGAACGCCAAATGCCAGTACTATGCCAGCAGATTCCCTCTACCAGGGTCAAGGGGGAATGCCCTTTTAATGCGATGGTCAGGGATGTATGCCTGCGCTTTTCCCCCCATTCCATTAATTCCCAGGGTGCTAACCAAGATGAAATCGGAAGGCTGTTGCCTGATCGCACCACGTTGGCCCAGATAATACTGGTTCCCAGAACTACTTCTACTATCGGAGTCAAAACCCATTCGCCTGTTACCATTCTCAACAATGTTATTGAGGGACAAGGGCCAAGTGAACCATCCGGACCCTCACTCGCTTCACTTGAACGCATGGCTCCTGAATTCCTTGAATTTAAGGATTTAAATATACCACAAGAATGCAGAGAGATCATTGCCAAATCCTGTGCTGAAAGCACTATCAAAACATATCGTTTGAAGTGGAAACGATTCTGTTTCTGGTGCGAAAGGAATAACGTTCACCCACTCCAAGCTCCTGCTGAACAGATTTTGCGTATCTCCTTTCTCTGGCCAACTCAGGTCTCACTTTTTCTTCAGTAAAGGTTCACCTGGCTGCAATTTCCCGGTACAGGAAATCTCCTCCGATTCCTTCTCTCTGTGCATCTAATCTCATAAAGCAGTTCATGAGAGGTCTTTTCCCCCCAGTGCGCGCGCCTCCTCCGGAGTGGAAACTTAATGTGGTCCTGGCGCAGTTGATGAGACAACCGTTTGACCCGATTCACAAAGCGGAACTTAAATTTCTAACATGGAAAGTATCCCTCTTGTTAGCTCTTACTTCTTCTACCTACCCCTCTTCTACCTACCCCTCTTCTACCTACCCCTCTTCTACCTACCCCTCTTCTACCTACCCCTCCTCTACCTACCCCTCCTCTACCTACCCCTCCTCTACCTACCCCTCCTCTACCCCTCCTTCTACCCCTCCTTCTACTACCCCTCCTACTACTCCTCCTCTACCCCTCTACCCCACTACTACCCCTCTACTTCCCCTCAACCCCTCTTCTACCCCGCGGTGGACTAAGTGGCAGCCGGAGCCTGATAGCACTGCTTGTCCTTTAACAAAAAAAAAAAGCATTGGCATGGCCAATAGGACCTTATAAGTGTTTAGTTATGCAGCACAATATCCTTGGTACAACAACATCAACTGTTGCATGGCTAAGCACTTATAAGGTCCCAAAGCGAGACCTATTGGCTATGCCAATGCTTGTTTATTTTGTACTACCGCATCTGTTTCCTTATACAGCAGTAGACTTTGCTTTTGCCAAAGACCCTCTAGCTAAGAGTATGTGTAATAATTCCTTAGCAGACTTCTTCAACTATGAACAGGTAGATCGTTCGTGAATGAGCCCAAAATTGACACTCACTGTTATTAGCCAGTTGTTTCTTGGTGTTTCAAGACCAAGACTAGGGTAGTGTGATACAGGCTTGTAATACCCGAGCACCCACAATAAATATCTTGTACGAAGACAAATCTTCATTTAGTTGATCTTTGTCCTTTGCCTGAAACATAGAGCAGCAGGAAAGTGTATTATATACTCACTATTAACATTTTGTATGCTGCATTCAAGTCCTAATGAGGTGCAAACATATCCCCTTTCATGCACATCATGGACATGGGGCGAGATGGGACAGCTGGAAAGAAGAGCATGAGTGCTGATAAATGAAATGAGCAGAGAGGTGAGGCAAATGAAGTTTCTCGTAAGAGCTAATTCAAGGACAAGAGAATTAGGAGCAGGAGAGAATGAATTAAGAAGGACAATATGGGTGGGTGGGTGAGTGAGGGAAGGACAGGCCAATTCTATACATACACTGGAAAAACACCCCCCACCCCTGATTTTTTTTTTGTTGGAGCAAAAAAGTGTAAATCTTTATAACCACATGTTTTTTTTTACAATTTGTGAATACACTGGGAAACATCACCAGAATTCACAAGAAATGGAAACTGAAAACAGGAAAGCCCAAGCATAGGTTATATATTAAAAAAAATAACTATGCTTCATTTCCTTAAAAATATCCTAAAAACTAACACATAGATAAAATGCTGCCAGTGTCTTCCCATTATCTATATACCTAGTTTTGAAGCCTTATGGGCTCGATTCACAAAGGTGAACTTAGACATTTGGTCTAAACTTAGACCAAACGTCTAAGTTTACGACTGGGAATTCACAAAGGGCATTTAGGAGTACTATCTTTATGTCCGCACTCGGGCGGAGATCTGGCCCGATTGCAGACATAAAGATAGTATTCCTAAATGCCCTTTGCGAATTCCCAAAGTTGTAAACTTAGACATTTGTCCAAATGTCAAAATTACCTTTGTGAATTGGGCCCTATATGTAAAAGTTCAGAATCTTATTCTGAACACGTGTCCAAATCTAACGTAAGATGCAATACCTCTTTATCGCTTATTTGCTTTGTATAGTTAACACCATTAGGTTTCTTTTCTTAGGTCCGATAATCTAATTATAATCGCATTCCAGTGATCTGGGCAATGTGAACAGTTTATGAGGCATGTGAACTAGTGAATGAGGAGAAGCCAAGGATTGAGACAAGACACTTGAAGTGGTAGTGCAAACTTTGAACGAGTTAGGGTGGTAGCTGAATAAGGCACTGCCATCGAGTACTACTGTTGATGAGCATCAACAACTCTAATCTGTAGGATTTTGTAACCAAAAGGTTGGTCTTTCATGTGGCATTGCTGCTCCTTTTGGTTTCGACAGTGCTTTTTTTTTTGGGGGGAGAAAAAAAACAACTTTCTAGCTGATTTGGAACAGCATCAGGAAAAGCAAAACCAAGCTGGAGCAGTGAGTGCACACACGTCAATGAATGAGTAATGACAACGTGTCAATTTTATCTGGTTTTCACTTTTCATTTACTGCTCCAGTGTACTAGGTGCCAATTTAGGTTTGGTTAATTTATAAAATTTAAAATAAATCACTCACTGTATAGACCAGCATTGGAAAAGCCAATAGGTGTTGCCTATGCAAGAGAAATTGGCTTTGCCAATGTGTTTTAACCATGTTGTACACCAGTGTGGCTGCTGTTCAACATGGCTAAACGTTTGTGGTGTAGAAGAAAGTGGTGTGGTGTAGAGTCGAGGGCCATAGTGTTGTGGCATAGAGTGGGAGGAGCGTGGAGTAAAGTGTTGTGGAATGGCCTAGAGTGTAGTGTCGTAGATTGGAGGAGTATGGCTTAGAGTGGATTGGAATGGAGTGTCTTAAAGTGTCATAGAGTGGAGTGGATTGGTGTAGAGAGGAGTGGCATAGACTGTTGCGGAGTAGAGTGTTGTAGAGTAGAGGGGGGCATAGATTGGATTGGATTGGAGTGGTGTAGAGTGACGTGGAGGGGCATAGAATGGCATAGCACAGAGTGAAGTGTCATACAATGGAGTGAAGTGTTGTACAGTTGAATGGCATGGAGTGTAGTGCCATGGAGTGGCTTAGAGTGGAGTGAAGTGTCATGGAATGGAGAATCGTAGTGTTGTAGAGTGGCCTAGAGTGAAGTGGAGTAGAGTGTCTTAGAGGGGTGTAGAGCGGAGGAGCATAGAATGGAGTAAAGTGTCATCGTGGCACGGCGCACAGTGGAGTGGCCTACAGTGCAGTGGGGTAGAATGGAGTGCAGTACAGTGGGGTGGCCTAAAGGGAAGTGTTATAGGGTGGAAGGGAGTGGCTGAGAGTGGAGTGGCGTAGAGTGCCGTGGAGTGGCAAAGAGTGGAGTGCCGTAACGTAGTGTCAGAGTAGAGTAGCATTGCATGGAATGTCGTTGAGTGGAGGAAAGTGGCGTGGAGTGCAGTAGAGTGGTGTAGAGTAGAGTGTTGTAACATATCATGGAGTAGAGGAGACTGTGAACTAGTACAGAGTGGAGTTGAGTGGAGTATGCCTGGTGTGGTACCACACTGCCACTACAGGCAATACATTTTCAAATGAAATGACTATTACATTTTCACAGACATAGTTTTACTTCCAAACATACACAGCGCTCAAACGATGTGTGGAAATGGCATTACTAACTGTATTTATATGTTTTGATCGTCGTAAAATGATTGTTTCCACTACGCTTCAGATTTCAAACAAATATGCCTCATTTGTGCCTTCCTAAGTCTGATATATTTGCATGGTACATTTACAGACATTTAAATTAATTTGTGTGATAGAAAAAATAACTTCCTACCTACATCCTTTCCTCTCATTTGGATATCCAAAAGGGTTGTCACGTAAATCCATTCATTTTTTTGAAGTCCGAGACAGAAAAGTAAACACCAAGCTCCTGCGGAAGACAAAGTCTGGCGTTTGACCTCTGTCTTTGAATGCACAGCAATTGTGACAAGATAAGAACAAAATTGAAAGGCCGGTTTACAGAAAGCATGCGATCGTGGAAGAATGCAAGGAGCGATGGTGAACAGGCTATGCTCCATGGGAGGGACAAAGACATGATGGACAGCCTAAAGCAATTAAAGCCAGCAAATGGGAAGCAAGCAAATGTGAATTACAAACCACAAAGCCAATTGATAAGCAATGAGTGGAATGTATTCCCAGGGAAGCTTTCAGAATGTCCCCAAGATGTCTTTGCAAATCAGACAGCTGTGCCTTCCAGTAGGCGTTGACCTTAAAAACAAGCATTGGCAATGCCAATAGGTCTCGCTGTATAGTGGAGTTTATTGGCGTGGATAAGAGTGAAAAGTAGTGTTATGAAGTAGCTTAAAGTGTTGTGGAATGAGTAGAGTTCATACAGTGGAGTATAGTGTCATAGAGTGGAGTGGTACAGAGTGTTGTGTATTGGTGTAGAATACAGTGGAGAGGGTGTTGTGTATCGTGTTGTAGAGTAGAGTGGCGCAGAGTAGGTTGGTATATAGTGTAGTGGAGTATAGTGTTATAGAATTTAGTGGAGTAAAGTGCTATGTGGTGAATAGAGGGAGTTGCGTACAGGGTTGTATAGTGGAGTAGAGTGAACTAGTGTCGTAGAATGGCAGTTAGTGGAGTACAGTGCTGTACAGTGTAGTGTGTATAATGGATTAGAGTGTCAGTGGAGCATATTTTAATGGAGTATAGTATTATAGAGTTTAGTATTGTGGAGTGTTGTGTAGTGGAGTAGAGTGTAGTAGTGTGGGTTAGAGTTAAGTGGTGCAGAGTATATTGGCGGCCCTGCAGTAAGGCTCGTTTGCATGTGGTGAGGCCTAGCCTGTAGCAGCACATTGAGCAAAAACTGACGTACTGGAAGACGTTTAAACCAGTGGCTGGGTTTAAGTGAAGCATTACACATTTACTTGCTCACCCCACTTCCTAAATCATGGGTTAGATACCAGAACGAGAGCTGCTGTAAGAAGCGTGGCACAATAGATGTAGTGATTTCCAATGGCCATGTAATTGTGAAATTACTGAAAAATGATCATCATTCAATTAGGGTAGTGCATGGGCAGTTATTAACCACCGATCAGCATGGCAGATGACGTGATGGTATTAATTCATGGTACAATGGCGTAGATGCTGTTACTGATTACTACAGACAATCAGATGGCTGAAGACATTAAGGGACGGAGTTAAGCATTAATCCTATCGATCAAACACATGAAATGCTTGTTCATGGCTTGTAAAAGTTACAGCTTCGGTTGTCCAGGACATTAACCTAATTTATTAATTTTCTCCGTGTGGAAAGAATATTATGTCTGTTACGTATCAATGAGGAGAATGGGATCTTGTTTCACATGTGGAGAAGTGTGGCTCAATGGTTAGAGCGGCAGACCCTGATGCAGAGATCTGGCCCGGGACCAGGGTTCAATTCCCGCCTCGGCGGGTCTTGGGCTCAATTTCCTCGGACCTGATAATTCTCGCCTCGGTGCCTATTCTAATCATGGGTCCCACTCTGCAACTCTGGGCAATAGCTTGCTTAATCTCCACAACGGCCCCAACAGCGCTGGGATGCCTGGCTTCACCCTGGGGGTGCCCAGGAGTGGACATTTCACAGGGAAAAGCCAGGAAGGGTTCCACAGCGGTATGCGTACAGCGCCTGGACACCCCTTTGGGGGTATGGGTGCGCTTTACAAGTGCAAATTTCATTTCATTCATTCATTCATTTCAATGTGTCATTTATAGGTGTTGTATGCAGACGGTGCGGGAAACACGCTATAAAGCACTAGTTACCAATAACATTTATATGATATGTTATCACATGGCTTCCTATCAGAAGCATCAATTATCACCACGTAGTTCATGTTCTTTGCCTTTCTATTTCTATTAACAATTCTGTAGGATGTAAGTTAGTGTTTTTTCAGGGGCTAAATGCGGGATGGAAAACCTAATCCTGTGACGTATTAAAATGCCAGGCAATTAATGACATCACAAGACTGGGCTTGGTTTAGCGTATTTATCCCTCAAAGCTGCACGCTTTTACTTGGCTTGGTATTTTGGTGAATGCCAAGGTTTTAAAATAAACCGACTACGTAAACGGGCCACATTATGCAAATGTCCCCAACCGAGGAAAGGCAAGAACCCCCTCCACGGGTATGTAATGGTCCTGAAAGGAGAGGGCTTGGACCAAGAGCATTACATGATTTTATTGCGATAATGGAAACGAAACAAGCTTTAATGTACTGAACATGCAACAGTTGTAGGGAACTGTCACCGGATCAACAGGATTAGTTCTGGCCGCAAGTTCCAAGCAGACCCGTTCGTTCTGCTGCACTACAGACTGTAATGGCGGAGGTACGATCAGCACTCTTCTTACACACTTGTACATGCATGTAAACGAGGCGCTGCATCCGTGTTCACGCACAGCACCAGAACCAAGCCTCATCACACCCAAGTCCGCCAATGGTCTTCACGTGTGTGATTTTCGCGAGGCACTCCGATAGGTTCTACTTTCACAGCACACAAATTAATGTTTTAAGAGGCAAGCTCTTTTTTCAAGCAGCAAACTGAGCAACGTTCGTGGCATCTAGGTGCTGCAGGCAGCTGTATGCGCCCTCTGTCCGAGGAGTGCTTGCTGCATTGCCTGTTGTTACCTCGTGGGTGAACCCACCCTACCCTCATCAGCCCACACCTCTGCCAGATCGCCAAGACTGATACTTAAGGGAGAAGTCCCCAGAAAGGAACGCACTGTACCTCTGGGGTGCTGCTCTCCTCCATCTTACTGACACTGCTGCTGGGTCTAATGTGGGCAATAAGCACAATTGCCTACAAAAACAAACACCTAACCCCTACATAAAGAAAGCGAGAGGCCGCTAGTATTTGCCAAATGGTTCCGAATTCACTACAGGCAAGAAATACCCCAACACCATGAAAATCGGATGTTCTCACTACATGCATTTTTTTTAACCACGTTTAGGATCTTACCAAAAAGTCATCATAAATTGTACTCGAAGCGCTGAAGTATTTTCATTAAAAAAAGCACATTTAAACCTAATTTCATACCTAGGCATTTTAAAATATGAGCTGTTCTTATTTTTTAACAATAATGCATTTCCTATATTCTTTTCCTCTCGGCGCTGGCGTGACGTAAGACGACCTCGATGCGCATTCTCCAGGTTAAGTTCAAGCTGTGAGAACTAATATACAGAGCTTTCAAGTACCATAGACAGAGGATGTTGATAGGCAGAGGATGTGGCCTCACGGCCAGGGCTGCAGACGTTGGAGCTGGGCAACCAGGTTCGAACCTCGGCGTCGGCTCAACATCCGTAATTCTGGAAAATAACTACGTAATCTCCCCGTGCCTATCCAAAAATGAATGTGTCTGTCTGTAACATAACTGGTGCTATTTTAAAACACTCCAATAACTTTGAGTCGAGTTAGCTCTATTTCAAATTACAAAAAAAACACCACCTCCTGACCTGCAATAGACAGATGGGAGGATGGAAGAGAGGCCATCACACACTATGTGATGGCCAACTAAATGTTCTCAAAGTGAAATCTCCGGAAAGAGAACTAAACACACAAAGGAGGGACTTTCACAGAAATGGACCAATAAGAAGCCAGCATTTCTGAATGCCACAGCCAATGGCAGGGTTTGCCAAAGCCACACAGAGAGATACAACAGGTCATCGCTAATGCTCGACCTAAAAAGGAGTGGAGTGGTAACAAATTATAACTACCAGCCTCACAGCTGCTCTGGTGCAGTCAGCCAAAATGTAAGGGCACACAAGAGTACCTATGTGTTGTCTCTGTTCCCTGTGTCCCACAAAAAGCAATAGGGTAGTGGACGAGGCCAACACACTGCTATTCGGGTGCCCTAACTGGTACTGAAACAGCAGAGTACTGTCTTGGTCTCCGGTGTCCTGCATCATTGTGTGGGACTTATGGAAAGGGCCAGACCGCTGCTGCTTCTAAAGTGTTGAGACGACATCAGAGCAGCTGAGTTCTTGAATTCTTTTGCACCCCTCCGCCACCACCACCACCCTCTCCCTTCCCCCTCCTCCGTCTCTCTTGTGGAAAGTGAATGGGGTTGTATCAAAATTCCCCAAAACACTTAGGGAGGGGGGGGGGCACTTTCACTCCCTCACCATCGGGTAAGGTCAGGGAGGGCATTCCTCCCTTTCCTTTTGGACAGGGTAAGTGGGCGTTTTGTTGTAATGTGTCCTCCCCTGTGTTTTGCTAGTGTTGGAGGTTTTGGGCCATTTTCCTGTCCACTCTCGCCCAGGCCAGAGAGAGTTAATTTTTTTAACATCCCATGCAGGCTGGTGGGAGTTTATAGGCCTTGCTCCTGGCCAGAGCAGATCGACTGACGGCCTTTCCCTCACTTATGCCACCATGAACTGACCGGTAGACTGGGGGAAGAGAGTGAAAAAATTTACTGGGCCAAGGCCTGCCAAATAAAGAATAAAACATCGGTTTTGCTTATTTTTTGGTTGTTGATGAATATTGGGAGGAGCAGGCTTTGTCAGCGTTTAGTGCGCACACAAAAAAGTCTTGTACTTGCGCACTATTCATTTTACGTTGTCAGTGATCTGCTATCTGTAGTTCTCCAGCAAAATACCATTATACATACTCAGACAAGCGTCCTGGGTGCTCACATTTTGGCTTGAATCGCAGGAAAGGCTGAATTGTTTTTCATCAAGAAAAGACACTGAGTAATGGAAAGACCATAGTGCAAATGTGGTGACCATTCGTTAAGCAGTTTTGGTGTGCTGCGTGGAGGAAAATCTATGAGAAATACCGTTTTATTGGCCCCGAAACACTACTTTTGGGACGCGTATGAAACTTTGAAACAGTTTGAGCTCTCTGCACCAAATTTGGTACTCGTTTAGATATTCTGCTCAATGCAGTTTCCACCAGGTCTGGACCCAGATAGGTCAAAGAAGGGGAAATTTATTAGGGGTGCAAGTGGGCTTTCCTGAGAAGTATTATGTCAAACCTATCTACAGATGCGCTACTGTAATATATATGTATAGTCTAAACAATGTACTGTGGAAGAAAGCTCTGGCTTCAGGTTTCGGTTGAGTCTGAAAATACAATAATTTAAAAAAAGATCTGTGACTCACCGAGTGAAAGAGTAAGATGATCCTTCTCTACCCGCACCCCCTCCCCCCCCACCCCCCCCTTTCCCCTAGCATCGGTGACAGAGTCAAGTTCTAGGAAAAAGCATGCATTTATAGCCTGATACAGAAACTTCTAGAATCACTCAACAGGTCTTCCTAGTTTCACTACAGTACAAGCAGATGCCGGGGTGAGCTCAAGGAAGTGGGTGCACAAGACTTTCAGAAAATATCACTGCTTGTACACAGTTTAGGATGAACAGAAATAAATATATATGTAAAATTCTCATCTTGGGTGTCAGGGGCGCTTCATGTATTGACTTGGAGACAAGCACTTTTGATTATCAGAGTTAACATGATTAAGAAAGTATGGCAGTTTGGAGTTGCAATAGTTAAACAGTCCCACATGATAATTTGTTTAATTTCGCATTTTGATGGATACTTCTATCCTCGACTTTTGTGGATATTCAAGGCATCAGACTGGATCCGGAAACTCAAAAGCAGTTCTCCTGTGCGGCGATAGGTGGCATTGTGCGGCTTAAAGTAACATTGTTCCCTTCCTCACGTGACAAACAGCACCACCCAGGCATGCTGATGTCAGTTTCTTTTTTTTCCCTACGCCTTCAGATGCGGATCTAGAGCTTACTCCTCTCGCCTTTGACAAGGAGTTTTCTCCTAAATTTTCTTTTTTTAATTTATTTATTTGTTTTGTAGAGCGCCTGAATAACCCCCGAAGGGGTATCTCTGCGCTGTGGATGTGCTACAGTGGCCAAAGCAGGGGCACATATTAAAATAATACAGTTTTTAGGAGCCTTCTGAATTGAAGGTGGTCAGGGCATTGCCGTAGGTAGGGAGCTGGTTCCAATAGAGGGGGGCAAGGTGAGAGAAAGCTTTCCCACCCATCCTTGATTTTTTGAACCGAGGAACAAGGAGAAGAGATTTAGTTCCAGAGCGAAGAGACCTAGTAGGTGTATAGTGGTTGAATTTCCTTGCAAGATAGATGGAACCCTTGCCATTCACGGCCTTGTGGACGATGCAACAAATTTTAAACTTGATTCGCTTGCGTACAGAGAGCCAGTGAAGCTGTTGTAGGAGGGGAAGGGAGGCCATTCTGGGTGGAGCATTCGAGACAACGCGCGCCGCGCTGTTTTGGACTACCTGCAGTCTGCTCAGCGAGGACTCATTAGCTGAGACCAGGAGGGCGTTGCAGTAGTCTAGGCGGCTTAGTACCAATGCTTGAATAAGAGTTTTCCATGTAGACAAGGGGAGAAAAGGAAAGACTCGCCGTAATAGTCCAAGCACATGGAAGCAGGAGCCAGCAGTGTTGGCCGCATGTTCTTTCATGGTCGGTGCCTGGTCTAGGCGTATGCCAAGGTTCTTGACAACAGTCTTAGGTACAGGGGAGTCACCTAGATCCACCGGCCACCAATCTGGTGACCACAACAGTGGTGCATCTCCGAAGAGCATAATCTCTGTCTTCCCTGCGTTAAGCTGAAGGAAATTGCTCCTCATCCAGTTTGATATGGCTATCATACCTTCTGAGAAGGTGGACTGGGCCTTAAGAGTGGATTTATTAAACGAGAATAAAAGCTGAGTATCATCAGCGTATGAAATGGGTGTGAAACCTAATGTCCTAAGTAGGTCTGCCAGGGGAGCGACATAAATGTTGAACAAAGTAGGGCTGAGGCAAGAGCCCTGGGTGCACTTTTATCACTGTGCCAAGGACAATATGTGACCTTCCAATACGACCGGGTTTAAACCTTGTAGGTACTGTCGCAAACAAATATCTGTGACAGATCCCTATGAGGTATACCTGTGGTGCTTGCGGTTGGAGCATAATTTCAGGGCCTGCGAAGATTGTGCCCAGATGAACCCGTAGTCCATACAGAATCGTGAGGCTTAACTCAACAAGCATCAGGAGAATCTGCACTGTGACCATTAAATTGACAGGAAGGTCACGTTTCCGCAGCAGCCCTCATTGTGGTGGAAGTCTTGGAGTAAGTCTGAAAAAAAGTCTAAGCAGTTGGAGCAGGAATCAGAATCTTTGCATCACACTCAAACTCCAGAGAGGCCGTGAGGACGTTAACGTGCTTTCCAGTCTTACTCTTGAGGAGCTGATTCAGAGTTGGATCCAGATGCAACTCAAATTTCGGGGTTTGTATGCAATGTCGGCTTCAACTTGACAGAGCCTAAGCTCCAATCCCACTGGCGCACAGCCTATAACAAACCTTCCAACTTCGATAACTTGCCCTTACCAAGCGGCAAAGCTTATACCTTACATCACTCTTTAGATCAGATTCCAACAATAACACCAAAGAAGGGGATACATTTGTCCCTCAATACCATGAGTACAACTAAAATGCCAAAGGCTGCCAGTAGTCTGGACACTTCCCCTGACACTGGACTTGTCTCTCCCGCTGGTCCTGCCACTGAGGAGAGTGCCTCTTCTGATATGGTAATGAGGCGTGCTACAGAGGTCCTTGAGCTGCTTCTCCCTACTATGGAGGTAAAACTAATAACTTAGTGGAGGTTCTTTAGCCTGGCCAGGCACCAACTTAACCTCTCCTGCCTTTCAATGAGGCCTTAATGGATACCCTCTTAGGCACTTGACTAAAGCCATGTTCAAGGCCCCCAGTTAATAGGTCGATTGTCACCCAATACCAGGCGATCCTGACATTTTGACACAACACCCTATGCCAGTAAGGCTGGTGGTCCAGTAGTAAACCCTAACGGCTTTCCCACAACTCCTGACCATGAGAAAATGTTCATGAACATTTTTGGCAAGAACATTGGCAAGTCTTCCTTTGCGCTAAGTCAATGTTAGCTGCCTTCTAGGTCATGCCTTATGGGAAGCAGTTGGCCAGATCTTGCTGGCCATTCCAGAGGATCTACGGGCATCTTTACCCCAAATCATACAGGACACCTGGGATGCGATAAAATGTGTTATTTGGTCTGACCTCAACACAACTGACTGCTTGGACATGAGTGTTGTGCTTCGGCACCGTGAGGTCTACAGGCTTCTTTGGGGATGGCCAGTCATCTTTTATGGACATGCCATTTGATGTCTCTCTCTTCATTTGGTAAAAAAGCCTTGGAATGCTTTAAGGAGAGTTGTGCCACAGCACGTTCCATGGGGCTGCCTTTACCGGACAATTCCCTCAGCAGTTTTGCCCCTTCTGTGTCTATGGCTAGGGGTTTTCAATGCTGCCTACACCAGACTCCACCAACAGCCTGCTCAGACATTCTGTAGCCAAGGCCACAGCACCCTGAGACAACATTCAGGGCATCAGGGACAATGTGCAGCTCAGTACCCTGTCCCTCTGGCAAACGCAACAGCAAACCATCTTTAATGTGTCCTTTCAACACACCCACCATATAGAAGGCAGGATCACACATTTCCTCCAAGGGTGGCAAGACCACTTCGGACACATGGGCCCTCCTACTTGTCAAGCAGGGCTATATACTCCCCTTCCTTTTTACTCCGCTGCACTTGCCACCCCCATCATGGCTGACGGAGAAATATGTCCATTTTGCAGCAGAAAAGAACAATAGAGAGGGATTCGGCCTCGGTATTTGGAAATGAGTGTTACTCCCTCTACTTCCTTGTGTCAAAGAAGAATGGAAGCCTTCGTCCTAGTTTAGATCTCTGCCCTTTAAACGCTTTCCTGCAGAAGGACAAATTTAAGATGTTCATGCTGGCCGAGGTCTTGTCTGCCCTGGATCCCGGAGACTGTATGATTGCATTGGACCTGCATGACGAGTATTTCCATATTCCCATCATGCAGTCATACAGGCGTTACCTGCGGTTCATTGTAGGAGAGGAGGATTTCCAATATGCAGTGCTTCCCTTCGTCATACCAGTGCCCCTCAGGTGTTTACAAAAGCTATGACAGTGGTCGGAGCTCATCTTCTTGGATACTGTGCAGTTTCATGCCATTCCCCAAGAGCAAAACGTCCGGGACATTTAGGATATGATCTTGATGTTTTAGCCCCTGTCCTGGATTTTAGTGAAGATAACGTTGAGGCTGCTGAGACTCTAGGCCTCTTGCATCCTGCTAGCCCAACATGCCAGATGGCACACACAGGCTCTGCAGTCGAGTCTAAAGTCCCATGGGGCCTAGCGGCAGGGGAAACTATTGGGTAACAGTTATATTTCAGAGGAGGTTGCAAAAGATCTGCAGTGGTGACTACTAGACTGCAATTGGGCTAGTGACAGACCTCTCTTCTTACCCCACCCAGAGCTGACAGTGGTCATGATGTATCACTACTGGGCTGGGGAGGCCATCTCTGAGAAGGATAAATCAGAGGACTTTGGCCTCTGGCAGAAAACTGCCTCCACATCAATTTTCTGGAGCTGCAGGCGTTCCACTTGGTATTGAAGGCCATCTACTATCCATCAAAGGGAGGCTGGTACAGGTTCTCATAGACAACTCTACTACTATGTGGTATGGCAATAAGCAGGGCAAAGTGGGGTCTTGGGTCCTTTCCCAGGACGTTTATTTCTTTGGTCTTGAACCACCTGGCAGGATCTTTTAATGCCCGGGCGGATGAACTCAGTCGTCAACGCCTATTGGATTATGTGTTCCAGCAGTGGAGAGAACCCTCGCTCAATCATTTCACCAATGCCAAGAATGCACAATTTCAGCAGTTTTGCTCACTTGAGTTCCCAAGAAAGGTCTCTGTTGAAGACACGTTATGCCTGAAGTGGAGCTCGGGACTCCTGTATGCTCTACTCCTCTCGAGCTCTGAACAAGAAGAAAACCAATTGAGATCAAGTCATCCTAGTGGCTCTGAACTGGGCCAGGAGGTTGTGCTATCCATAACCCATGGGCATGAGTTTCTGATTCTGATTAAGCTGCCACTTCAGGATGATCTACTGTCACAGCAACAGGGTAGGGTCCTGCACCCAGGCATCCTCACTCTGCTGCACATCTATGCATGGAGATTGAACAGCTGCAGGTAGTCTTCTTTTATCTTCCTCCCAAAGTTGCTGCTTTGATTCTGGCAGCGAGTCATACATCTACAAAATCAATATATGTCGATCATTGGGACAGGTTTCTGGCTTGGTGCGGCACCTGCGGAATGACCCACTACAAGATAAGCTGTGTGAAGTGTTGTTTCTTTTGTCATTGGCCCAGCAAGGACTTGCTTTGGGCACTGTTAAAGGCTATTTGTCAGCTCTTTCAGCTTTTTGAAGTTTCAAATCAGCCTTTTTTGTTTAAATCACCTGTTGTGATGAGAATTCTTAAAGGTTTACAGCACATTTTTCCACCAAAGCCATTTGTAATGGCACAGTGGGACTTGAATGTGGTTATCACTTTTTAATGTTTACTCCTTTTAAACCAATGCACACTTTAACAAAAGCAGTTTATTATGTGGTGATCTCACCATGTAAAAAACTCACTACCTGTACTGGGTCCACTCAGATTTATTTGTAAAACCTTAGCTTAACCATAGGTAGCTGTGGCTCTGAGCAGCCAGGCTTTATCAAAGAAATGTAAAGCATTAGGTGTCATGCACTCATCTGGTTCAAACCGCGGAGACAACACTGGAGCCGATGCTGGACCTCCTTTCCCTCCTGAGGACAATGTAAGTCAAGGAACCGAAACCTTAGATCTCACACTGTCCTCCTGGGGGTAAGGAGGTTGGGCTAAAATAAGAAAAGAGAGACGGTACTGGATCTGCTCAGCGGCTGTGCGTCACTGCATAAGAGGATTTGTCACTTCTGAGACCTTCTACATTTGCGAGGTAGATGTGCTCTGAACCAGAGCCTCTGGCTTGCGATTTCGCAATGTACTTGAAATAACAAGAGGAGGTATCATCCGTGCACTAAAAAGTCTCTAGATACAATGAATCATGCATTAGCTTCAGTGACACAAACTTACAGGTTTCATCAGCAGCTCGGCATGAGAGCAGACTAATCAAAATCACAGATTGAAGTGTGGCACTCCTAAGGGATACATTTGAAATACACAATGGAGTTATTAGCACTCCCAGGGTTAAATTCGGGACATAGGCTGGAGTTACTTGCACTCCTCAGGATACACTCGGAGCAAAGGTTGGAGTTACTTGCACTCTTAGGGATATACTCGGAGAGAAGGTTAGAGTTGCTTGCAATCCTAGGGATACAGTTGAAACACAGGTTGGGGTACAAGGTTGATGCATATATCAAAGACTTTAAAGTGATTTCTCCTGGCACTACTGTTCATCAGAGAAACACAGGACTAAAGTCTTTAATCCTTGCACGGTGACAGTTCTATCATCAAAGTTGTAGGAAGCGTCCGAAGGATAAACACACAAGAAGCGCTAGAGTAAATCACAGAGAGGACATGGAGGAAAAGTGTATAGACTTTGAAGACGGGGATACTCGGTACTGTTTACTACTATAGTAGGTTTAGTGCGCACTAACCTGATATCAAGTACTCAGCCTAGTTCTTCCACTTGATTGAAGTTCAAAGAAGATCGCGAGGCTTTGACTCAGGAACTCGCGGGGCCTGGAGTAGCTATGCAGGAGGGAGTGAGGAGGAAGACGTCAAGGGAGCGTGTGCCACAGGAACCACCGGTTCGGATGGACTTTAAGGAGACTGGAGCGCTTCTTGGTTTCGGCAGGATTCTTCAGGTGAGTGGAAAGGGTGAACCTTGTTCCACAGAGAGCGAGGCCAAGCCACTATATGGATTCGGGCGGGGTTTATATCCCCCGCGAAGGCTCAATGGATGTAGCTAGATCATGTGGGCACATGGCTGCATGGAAGGTTCTCGAACCTTGGGGAAAACACGTTAGTACACTCTCTTTGACCTTACAGATTGGGCAGGTGCAACTTGTTGATCGGAACCAAATAACAGGAAACTAATGTACCATTTTTGGTTGAACGTGCATAATGTAAAACAACGCCAAGGCCCCAGTAACAGCGAGAGCAAGGCTTGCCATTGGCTCACTGAATTCTTGGGGAAGCTTGCAAGGTTTCAAGCATAATGAAAATTACAGGTGCTGGGGAAGCATTGGTCATGGGGGTGTGGGGGACCATCAGTCATGAGGGCGCTGGGGAAACATCAGTCATAAGGGTGTTGGGGGAACTTCAGTTATAAGGGTGCTGAGGGAACTTCAGTTATAAGGGTGCTGAGGGAAATATCTGGCATGAGGATACTGGGGAAACATCAGTCATGAGGGTGTTTAGGGGGGCATCAGTTATAAGGGTGCTGAGGGAACATCAGTCATGATCTCATAGCATGGCATAGGGGTAAAGCAACATGAGCCTTGCGTTCTAGACCACTAGGCAGAGAATGCAAGAGGAGGTTGTGACAGAGAGGGCACATGAAGGGGGCGTGACATTTACAAAAGTGCAAGAATAGTCGAATAAGAAAGAAACGAGACACAAAATCTGACACTAATTTGTAAAAATAGGTTGCATTTTTATCTTTAAACTTACACCTCAAAGACAAAAATCCACTGGAGGATTCCAGAGATATGAATTTTTAAAGGAACAATAAATCACTGCTTTTTCATTC
Source organism: Calotriton arnoldi (assembly GCA_963921515.1). NCBI lineage: Eukaryota > Metazoa > Chordata > Amphibia > Caudata > Salamandridae > Calotriton > Calotriton arnoldi. The sequence continues at coordinate 944,365 of CAWUFW010003349.1, read as the reverse complement.
AATGCAATAAATCATTGTAATGGACCATGCTCACGGTCAAACTTTGCAAGCAAAAGAAATCTTTTATAACGTTGTAAACTACTACTCTGGCTAGCTGTGGGCAACCAACTCCAGCAGGGTACAGGTCACAAAGGTCACTGAGGCCTGGTTGGACAATTACCTCATGGTCAAAGCAGTCTCCAATTCACTTCCATGATATATTGGAGAACCACCGTAGACTTTAATGGAGTGGTCCTGATGCAAGGATACAGGGGTCTTCCTGTGGCTACTCCTCAGTCCACGGTCAGGGTGGGGTGACTTTGACCACAGGGTTGGATGTCCCTCGAAGTCTGGGTGAAGTCCAGCCAAAAACCAGTTGCCACTGGGCTCAGGTTAAAGCGAAACAAGCAATTCCTTTTAACTGGTGATAACTTCCAACTTGGATGACCAAACTACATTGTGACAACTCTCCCAGATCCAGCAGACTCTGGTGCAACTTTTGAGGGGCAGGACTTGGTCTCTCAATCTTGGCTAACAACTCATCAAGGCAGGCTTCTTCAGGTTTTGCGGCCCTGTAGCTGTAACAGGAAGTAATCCAACTGACTCTTGGGCCTTATTACAGATGGTGCCCCGGGGGCGCAACTGGCATTTGCGCCCGCTTTGCGCACCCCTGGGGCACTTTGGCATTATAGAAGGGGGCGCAGACGCTTGTGCGTCCCCTTCTGTAATACCGATAGCGTTGGCGCACTTAAAGCGCCAGCGCTATCATCATTTGCATAGGGGTGTGCCCTATGCAAATGAGGGAATTCCTTTGACTCTACACCCGCGCCATATTACAGACACGGGCGCAGAGTCAAAGAAGCCCTCAGGAGGCGTACTGACAGTGCGCCATTTAAAAGGTGGCGCACTGTCAGTGTGCCTCCTGACAGCAGCCCTCTGCAGGGGGTAAAGGTGCAGTCACTGACTGCACCCGCCTGCAAGGGGATCTCTATTCCCCTTTGAAAGTGCAGGCGGGTGCCGCCTGCACTTTGAAAACACGGAGCGGCTGCTCAGTGTTTTCACATGAATGCTCTGCCCCCAGGGCAGTGCGATTTTGCGGCTGCCCTAGGGGCAGGTCATTCACCATAAAGGGGCGCATTGGCATTGTTTGCGCCCAGCGCACCTTATCAAAGGTGCGCCGGGCGCAAACCATGCCAATGCGTAATACGGCCCTTGGAGTCACCTCTTCTGTCTGGGGCTTGAGAGGGCTTTTCCTTGAGGAGGACACCACAGGCACAGCCCTCTCTTTGCTAGCCCAAGGAGCAGCAGATGCAGTCCGGTCTTGGTGCAGCTTCTCTTTGCTGAGTCTAGGGAACAGCAGGGCAGTACTTCTTCAGTCTACTCTTCAGTACATATGAGACCTGAGTTCTGGGTACAACTCATCAAGGCAGGCTTCTTCAGGTTTTGCGGCCCTGTAGCTGTAACAGCTGTAACCTGGGTACCAGGAGTGCCACTTTTATGGCCAGCTAGTGCCCTCTGTGATGTGGGGACTACCAGCTGATGGGCTATCAGGTTCCCTCCTGTCTAGTGACTACTTCCTGTGAAGTGTGGCATCTAGCTATCACAGAATGCACTATTCTGCCCCCTCCCAAGATGGCAGATCCCTTCTCTTGGTGTTTGGAGATCCCTAGCCCACCCCAGAGGATGGGCTATCCTCCCTTGGAACAACTGGTTTAACAATGGCTTCCCCCCCTCTTTCCTTGATGCCAACTGCACTGCAAGAACAAACGAGCAGCCTCTTTCAAGTGTGTCCACCATTTGCCCTTCCCCTTTGAAGCTCCCCTTTTCTGTTTTTCCTTCCTGCCTGGGAGAATTCACACTTCTCCCAATGGTAGGCCCTTTGTGATCTTTCCTGATAGTCATTCACATCTCTCTCCAGGAGGGTAGAAGGCTGCCTTGTGGCCAGCAACTGTAAACAGTCACTGGAAAACTTTGGGTAGCAAACTGGCTACATACTAAAGTGCCACTTGTGCAAAAGTTACATTAAATTTGACTTAAACATCAAGTCTGGATTAATGCAATGATTATTTTGATACTTTGAAGTATCATATTTAGTTGTCCCATTCAGAGTTAGCACTGCTGATTTGTCAGCGTGTAACTCTATACTAGCCAGTGGGGCTATAGCCTTTCCACAGTAAAAACGACTATGCAGGGGTAGGGTTTTTACAATCAGGACATGTAAAGTTAAAAACTACATGTCCAACTGTTTAATATAATGTACCATGCCTTTAGGGCTCAGTGGGCCTGCCTTAAGGGTGACTTGTTGTTGGAAATGGCCCTTTTTGCAGGGTTATTCCCAAACTTTTTGCTTCTTCCTCCTTTATTTTTCCTGACCTGTGGTTGTTGGCTATAGGACTCTGGGCACTTTACCACTGCTGATCAGTGCTAAAGTGCATGTGCTCTCTCTGTAAATTGTTATTGTGATTGGTTATCCATGATTGGCTGATTTGTTTTACCTCTAGGTCCCTAGTAAAGTGCACTGAGTGTGCCAGGGCTGGTGATTCAAATGCTACTAGTGGGCCTGCAGCACTGATTGTGCCACCCACAGGAGTAGCCCTAAGATGGTGTCTCAGGCCTGCCACTGCAGTGCCTGTGCGCAGTTTGTTAAGTGCCATGTTGTCCTGGCCAGTGTACACACTTGCCAGGCCTGACCCTTCCCTTTTCTTACACATTGGACGCCCCTATGGTAGGCCCAAGGTACCCCCCTGGGCAGGGTGCAGTGTATGTGAAAGGTAGGACATGTACTAGTGTGGGTAACATGTCCTGATAGTGAAATACTGCCAATTTCGTTTTTCACTATTGAAAGGCCATCTTGCCCATAGGACAGAATGGGGCATGCTGTGTCCCATGTGTACCTGCATATCTCCCCATAGGAGCAAGATGGAAAAGTGAAGTCTGGTATCCCTGAACTCAGAATTTAATAACGCATCTTTTAGGGGGGATGGTTTTTAAATTCAGTGTTTGAAAATAGCACTTTTAGAAAGTGGCTATTTTCTTGTTCAACCTTTCTGTGTGCCTCTGCCTGTTTGTGGATTGACTGTCTGGTTTGGGAGTGACAGGGGCTGGGGTGGCTCCAGGAGGCTGGGTGAGGCAGCACTAGGCTGAATAGACCCACTGCATGTAGAGTGGTGGGAGGAGTAGCACCTGGGTCTGAATAGGGCTGTACCTGCCTTCCACAATGCTGGCTCCACCTCCTGCGGTGTGTCTGATGGCCCTGGCCCACACTCACGAAGGAAGAAGATGTGCACTGGCAGAGTGCACCCAGAACTGGTTTGGACTGGGTCCAGGACCCCTCACACATGAAGAACAAAGACTTTTGGGGTATAAATATCTGAGCTGAAACCCCTAGATTGATTGATCATTCGATTTGATTCCATGCAGATTCTGGATTCGATTCGAGCCATTCTTCTTCGCTCGTCGCTGAGAGAGACCGCTCCCGCCATGGCCCGCACCAAGCGATTTTGACCGTTTTTTTTTTCCCCGAATCGGATTCACGGATCGGACTCGCGCTCTGAGCGGCCACTCCCGCTTTTGCATGACGACGCGAGGTCGCCCCATGGTCGCGCTCCGACCGGGACTCCTCCGTCTTTGATTCCTGCCGCCACGAGGAGGACCTGATTCCTGCTCCGACCTGGTAAGCGCCATTTTCTATCCTTTGGGATAGATCTACTCTGCTCCCTTGCTTGACTCATTTTGTACCCCGATTTCTTTTTTTTTTTTTTTTTCTCGGCTCTGCTTAAATTGCTTGTCTTTATCTCCCCTGCATTACTGAGTTGGTATTCGGATTCTGCTTTCAGATTACAAATTTGCTGAGCTCTGCCTGCCTTGTTCATTTTCTTTACCTGATTTAATTTGCCCACAGCAACTTGTAAAGGGTAATTTGTATTCCGATTACAATATAATTTATCACTGCTGCTAAATTCATTTGGTGTTGCGACCCAATATTGAGGCGCTCTGCCTAACTTATCCTGCTTCCCGACTTTAGGCGGGAGGCCCGCGGCCCGACCCACTCTGCCCTCTCTCCCACTCCACTAGGGTGCTGGGCCTGCGTCTCCCTGATTTATTTTGTATTAAGATTACAATTAATTTATCACTGCTGCGCTCTGCTTGATTCATTCGGAATTGCGATTCATCATTGATGCGCTCTGCTTGATTTATCCTGCTCTCTGATTCTCAGCGGGAGGCCCGCGGTCCGACCCGCTCTGCCCTCTCTCCCACTCCTCTAAGGTGCTGGGCCTGCGTCTCCTGGCTTGACCGGGGCCAGGCTGCGTGCCAAAGAGGGGAGGAAGAAGGGCTTAAACCCTTTAACCCCTAACCAGCTGCATCAATTGACCATAGAGGCCGACTCCATGGCTCAATCCGGCACCACCGAAGACAACATGGATTGGCACACTAAGTTAGCAAAGAGAGGACGCGACTCGTGCCCAACCTCACCAGAAAAAGCAGCAAAGCTTGCCCGTACACCCCCAGAAAGCAGTGCAATCCCAACCACAAACCGCTATCTGGTTCTCCAAAGCGCCCAGGACAGCGATGCCCACCCTCAGGACCACACAGCACCTGAACCCGAGACCTCTTCAGCTCCCACTAAGCGACTACGGATCCCTCCCATCATCCTGAAGAACCTAACCACCCACAAGGACCTCGTGGACCTACTGGAGGAACACTGCTCTTCCACGTTCACAATCAAGCCCCGGCAGGACCAGGCCAAGATCATGCTCACTACACCAGAGGACTACAAGACTGTGACCAGCGTGCTTACAGAACAGAAAATGGAGTACCACACCTTTCATTGACCTCTGCTAAAGCCCAACGCTTTGTAATACGGGGACTCCCAGCAAACGCATCCCTTGGGGACATCACTCAGGACCTATCGGAACTTGGTCTTCCAGTCAAAAACATATCACAGATTGCCTCTCCAGCGGACAAAAACAAGAAATTTCCCTCTTGTTGTAACCCTGTCGGCAAGCCATGATGGGAAGCCAGCAGACCTCTCAGCAGTCACACGGCCCTGCAGCTGCACCGTCACCACAGAAGCACCTAGAGGGAAACGAGGACCAGTCATGTGCTACAACTGCCAGCGCTTGGGGCACACCTCTGCTTTCTGCCATCAGAAGCCAAAGTGCGTACGCTGTGGAGGCGAGCACACCTCTAACCAATGCACAAGGAACCGGGAAACTGAACCAGCAATATGTGCTAACTGCACAGGACCACACCCAGCAAGCTACCGCGGCTGCCCCTACCTGCAAAAGGCAAAGAAGGATGGACCGCGCAAACCCCGCAACCACAAAAGACTTCCCTACACACGACGACAGACCAGGGACAAAGGAAGACTTACAAACCTGCATCAGCACACAGGAGCCCAACTGGGAATCCAACCAACAGCCATAGCAATGCGCGCGTGAATGGAAGAACATACGCAGGAGTTACAGGACCCAAACAGGACTGCCCACCACCAACAACTGCCCCAGCACCATCCTGTGAAATAGGCTCAGCCATCAACTGGCAGGAACTCATTACGAAGATTGCAAAAACAGTTGCAGACATGAACATCCACCCTGTGGTGACAATGGTGGCGAACCTCATCGCCGGACTTTTCCACGGTGAAGAAAACACCCGCAATGGCCGCCAAATCTAAAGGAAACTCCCTCTTCTTGATGTGGAATGCCCACAGCATTCAGAAGAAAACCGCAGAACTCCTGCACCTGATGGAAACCATGGATGTGAGTATAGCGCTTATCTCTGAGACCCATCTCCAAGGAAGCCAGAAGCTTAACCTAGCAAACCACAGGGTGTACCGTACAGATCGCACCACTGGAGCCAAGGGCGGAGGAACAGCAGTGATCGTCAGCACAAAAGTGAAGCACCACGAGATTGCACTACCACCAGTGGGGAGCATTGAAGCAACTGGTATACAGATCCAGACATCTGCTGGCCCTCTACGATTGATTGCCGCCTACTCACCCCCAGCCAAGCTATGCCCAAAGGACCTGGATGCTTTACTGGACCCCAGCATCCCAACATTAATTGGAGGCGATCTAAACGCCAAGCACCAGTGCTGGAATTCCCGCACTGCAAACAGCAAAGGACATGCTCTACTTGCCCACTCAAAGAAGGAGGACTTTGTAGTAGCTGGCCCGACTCAACCAACACACTATCCAGGCTCTGCACTGCATAAACCGGACGTCCTGGACATAGTCGTCATGAAGAATCTCTCCCAATCTATGGAGCTGGAAACCTTACCAGCACTGACGCCTGACCATAACCCAGTGTTGATCACAGTTGGAGACGTGCTTGAAAACCAGCAACAGGGCACCAGGCACAACTATAAGAAGGCAGACTGGAGCCTATACAAGAGAAGCCTGGAAGAGACTCTGGTCCCTGGCCCCTTACGCTGCATTGCCGACATTGACCAGGCGGTCCACCGCTTCACGGCTGCAGTCCACACTGCTATGGAACGCAGCATCCCTCAGCAGAAACCCCAACGATGCTCCATCTATGACCTACCAAACGGCATCAAGAAGTCAATAGCTGACAAGAACAGAGCCCGGAGAGAGTGGCAAAGGAATCGCACCCCTGACCTGCTGAAGAAGTACAATGAGTTGACTAGACAGCTGAAGATACAAATAAGCCAGCACAGAGGCGAAAAATGGGAAGCAGCAACAGCAAACCTGAAGGACTCTGACAACTCTCTCTGGAGAATGACCCGACGCTTGATTGGGAAAAAGGAACCAAACCCACCGATACAAGGAAAGACTCATCTGGCATGCAGCAACAGGGACAAGGCTGAGGTCTTCGCTGACACGCTGGAAGCATCCTTCAGGCCTAACCAGGCAAGCAAACTGGCAGCAGAAGTCGAGCAAGAGGTCGCTAAGCACCACCTGGAGCACCCACCGGAAACAGAAGCTGCAACCATTGAGGAATGCTCAACCGGTGAATTACTGGCCCTGGCAAAGACACTGAAAAACGGCAAGGCTCCAGGAAAGGACAGAATAGCCAACCAAGCCATCAAGATGCTCCCAGAAGCCGCAGTGGACCATCTTGCTGAGATCTTCAATGCATGTATGCAGCACCAGTACTTCCCTAATTCCTGGAAAGAAGCAAGAGTCGTAGTTTTCCCCAAGGCTGGGAAGCCACTACGAGACCCTGCAAACTACCGCCCCATAAGCCTGCTATCCGGCCTATCTAAGCTCTTGGAAAAAGTTATCCTCGCCCGTCTCACGGACTTTGCGACAAGCGAAAACCTCCTTGCCAAAGAACAGTTTGGGTTCCGGAAAGACCACTCAACCAATCACCAACTTCTCAGAGTTGTGGACATCATTAGCCATGGATTCAACATCAACAAGTCTACTGGAGTAGTCTTTCTGGATGTAGCCAAAGCATTCGACCGAGTATGGCACAAGGGACTGCTTTACAAGCTTATCAAGCTCAAGTTTCCAAGCTACCTGGTCAAGCTGTTGTCTAGCTACTTGTCGGAACGGACCTTTCACGTGGCGGTACGAGAAGAATGTTCAACATCACGCCCTATTCTTGCTGGAGTGCCTCAGGGATCAATACTTGGACCATTCCTCTTTAATATATTTACAAATGATATCCCCACGGACTTAAAGAAGACTGATCTTGCTCTTTACGCTGACGATGTGGCAGTCATCTCCCAATCCTTCAGCAATAAGGAAGTGGCTAAGAACCTTGAGACATCGCTCAGCAGACTCTCCGGATGGTACAGCGACTGGCAGATAACCCTGAACACAAGCAAAACCACAGCAACCTTATTCACCAAAAAACTGAAAAGGAAGCATCCCCAGATCCTCCTCAATGGGGAAGAGATCAAATGGGAAAACAGCAGCTCCTACCTGGGGGTGACTCTGGATTCCAAACTCAGCTGGAGGAACCATGTAGAGAAGACTTGCCAGAAAGCAACAAAAAATTGGCCGCATTGTACCCACTCCTGAGGACCAAGTCAATGCCAATGCAGAGCAAGGTGCGAGTAATCACTGCAATAATTCGACCAACACTGACGTACGCTTCTCCAGTTTGGAGTGGCTGCCACCCGCAGCTCGGAAGGACTTACAGATACTGCAGAGCAAGGCCTTACGGATAGCAGCAGGTGCTCCTATCTTCACAAGAACAGCAGACCTCCACAGAGACCTGGGCGTTGAGATGTTGGATGACCATCTCCGCAAACTCAACAGGAATTTCTACAAAGGATTGGATCAAAAGAAAACCCACTGATCAGGAAACTTGCTGACATCTCCGCAAACCCATTTGACCGCTACCCGCGTCCCATCACAGCGCTGACCTTGTGAAACCAGAACAGCGGCTCAGCATCCAAAACTCATCTCTGCCAGAAGGCAATACCGCCTCGGCAGGCATCCAAAACTAATCGCTGTCAGAAGGCATTACCGCCTCGGCAGGCATCCGAAACTCATCACTGCCAGAAGGCATTACCGCCTCGGCAGGCACATAAATCTCATCACCTCCAGGAAGCTACAGCCCCGGCAGGTACCCCAAACTCATCACTGTCAGAAGGCTACCGCCTCGGCAGGCATCTAAAGTTCATCATTACCGGCTACCCGCGGCCCATCACAGCGCTGACCTTGTGAACCCACCTCAACTGTGACAAAGTGTCACACATCGATAAGAAAACCGAAACAGCAACTAAAAACTCAAAATGAATGTGGAGTAATGAGGCTATTGCCTCGGTATCCAAAAACTCATCACTGTCAGAAGGCATCTGACAGACGAAGACAAAGAACAGCGACCCTAGAATTTAGATTAGGAAAAACTTTGTGATCAAGAAGGAATCCCTGCCAAAGAAGAACAGCCAGGAAGACTGAGGAAAAGTGCTGCCATTGCTGAGTGTCTGGGAGCTGACCTGCAGTTGCTGTTATTGCTGAGGAAGAGGACTATCTGACTGTCTGCTGTGTGCTGTGTCCCCCTTGCTTGAAGAGGAGCTGTGCTGTGTGCTTTGCCCCCCTCTGAAGTCTACCTGTCTCCAAGGGCCTGAGAAGAGCTGGCCTCCTGTTGCGAACTCAGGGATATACAAGTTTTTGTCAGCAACTCCTACAACCCGCCCTGCACCGTGCCCCGCTGCTGCTGCTCTCTCTGAGGGTAATTGTGTGCCCCCAGGACGTCGCTGGGGCCGCCGTGAAGCCCGCCTTGCCTGCACGCCGCTAAGAGACCTTCGTGACATCTGCTGTGCTCAAGAGGTGCTTCGTCCCACGACAACCCTGTGTGCGTGTGCCGGGGCTCAGCGTGTGCCCTTCGTAAAACCTGACTCTGCCCCGATCGTCCCCGACGCTGAGGCGTGTGTCTGTACTCAGCTGGGAACCGCCGAGAAGTGAAACCAGCCCCGGGGCCGAGTCCATTGTCGGGACTGCAGCCGCAAGGAGAGTGAAGAGCCGCGGGCCGCTGCCTGGCAACGGAGGACTCCACGCTGAGGGAAGTCGCGGCGCGCCCCGCAGGACGTCAGCCCGGGCCAAGGGAGAGCCACGCTCGAGTGTGAGCCGCAGCGCCAGTCCGATCCGACCAAGGTAACGCTCCAACCCGCACTGCTGCATTACCTGGAGCGGGTTGAGAGTGAGCGCGTGTGCGGAGGAATTGTGCCGATAATCCTTTAAAGACCGCTACGGCCCGAACCGTCCTTTTTATTATACTTGCAATCCTCGCGCTAATAAGGACCTATCCTTGACCGAGTGAACTGTAACAATTAAGGACAGCGTCCTTTTTGGTCTCCTAAAATATAGCGGGGGCAATATTTAAAGACAGCGCCCTGTTGTTTTCACAAAGTGCAGCTTTCCGTGTTACCAGTACAGCGGAGCATACCGACGTCTGTAAAAGACAGCGCCCTGTTGATTTCACAAAGTGCAGCTTTCCGTGTTACCAGTACAGCGGAGCATACGGATGTCTGTAAAAGACAGCGCCCTGTTGATTTCACAAAGTGCAGCTTTCTGTGTTACCAGTACAGCGGGGCATACTGACGTCCGTGAAGGACCGCGTTCTTTTCCACAAGTGCCCAGTTGGTAGGAGCACATTTTTAAAGTGACTTCCCGGCATTGGAAACCGAGTCTATAGCCCTACTGACTCTCCAAGTTTCTTTACTGTTGCAGGGACATTCATTTTTTTTTATAAGAACATTCCAAAGAACCCTACAAGAGAACCTTTGCTTTTAAAATGACTTTTTATTGTGTATGTTGGTGTTATGTCGTTTTGATTCTGCCTAATCCAGATAAAGAGATTTATATTTTTATAAATAACTTGTGTGGCGTCCATTTGTGATGTTTCACTATGTGTTTCACTGTGAGTGTTGGTACAAATACTTTACACATTGCCTTGGGGATAAGCCTGTCTGCTTGTGCCAAGCTACCAAGGGGGTGAGCAGGAGTTATCCACAGTGTGTATCCTCCTTATCCTGACTAGAAGCAAGGGTCCCTATTTGGACAAAGGTACCTACCTCTGCCAACTAGAGACCCCCAGATCTAACACTTGTAAATATTAAAGAGGAAGATTTGGGCTTTGCCATTACTTTAAATGGCAAAATCAGGGTGCATTTGGAAACTTTTTTCTCGGCCAGCAATGGCAGGCTGAGTCACACTTTGCTTTGTCACACTTGTGATGGCATAATTAGTGCTGCTGTCCATCATCAACACTTTAACTTACAGGCACTGGGTCCCCCTGGTACCATATACTAAGGAATTATACGTAAATTAAGTTATGCCAATTGTGGGTGAACCAATCAGACACATACCTTTTAAGGGTCCGAGCAATTGCACCGAGGTCTGTTTAGCAGGCTTCAGTGCACCTTCGGAGTCCAAAAAACACAGCAGCATCATTCCAAAAACTTGGGGATGATCATACAAAAAGAAGTATTTCCTTACACAGTTTTATATTACATCTCTTGACCCTGAAAATATTTTTCTGGTCACGATATCATCAGCTCATTAAATGAGTGAGCTGCAGGACCTCTTGGTCCAGCCACCGTATATGACATTCTTCCCAAACAAGTTGGAGTTGAGAACTTAAGCTGCATTTCTTCCGCAGGTAGTAACACCCTTCCATGTCAGGCAGGCTATCACTTTTCTGACTTTCTTTGCCCTGCCTAACCTCTGGAAAGAGAAAGTAATTCTGCATTGATTTGACCCAAAGAGAGCCCCCAGTTTCTACATTGATTGTACCAAGCACCATCGGGTGGACAATCAACCCTTTTGGGCTGCTTGGGAGTAAGGAAGGCCAAGGCAGTGAAAGAACCATCTCTAGATGGATAGTCCTCTGCATAAAAATCTGCTACGCTCTAGCCAAAAACCAGCCACTGGAAAGATTGAGGGCTCTTTCCTCTCTTGCTAATGCTGCTACTACTACTGCATTGGTATGCAGAGTGTCTGTCTTGAATATCTGTCAGGCTGATACATGAGCATCAGTGCACACGTTTACAAAGCACAATTGTCTTGACAATCAAGTCTGTCGGGATGGGCATTTTGCACATTCAATCCTGCTGAACTTTTTCTTCTGAGCTATTACACAGACTCACCAATTGCGGAGGCACTGCTTTGGTATCTATTCACAAGGTGAGGAATCTGAGGTTCGAAGTCTCCATCAGAAGAACAAGTTACTTACCTTCGGTAATGCTCTTTCTAGTGGATAATCTATCTAACCACAGATTCCTCACCGACTCTTCTCCCTCCCCGTTCCGTGGAATGGGCCCTTTTGCCATATAAAAAGGTTCCAACCTAGAGATCTGTACATTGGCCTCGCTAATTTGCTGATGGGCTTTCCGTCTGAGGGTGCAGACAATCCTTAAAAAGCAACTGACGTCCGCGCAACTGGGTGGCACTTATATGCGGCCTGGCCCGCCACTTCTGGAGGGGATGATGTTGATGCAGAGTTGTACGACGCCACTTACTGGTGTGCAGGACTATTGCTTTTGAGTTTCTGGATTCTAGGGTAATATTCCCAGGGTGAAGAATCTGCTGTTAGATAAATTATTTATCAGAAACAGAGTTACCGAATGTAAGTAACTTGTTCATTCCGTCCTCACTCTAGGACTCTGCTACAGCTCAGCCTAACACTTCATCACATAATTCAGTGCTCATTAAATGGGACACTTCCTGTCATTCACCAGATTCTTTTTCTTGCAAATCATCTTTATCAAGTTTATCATCAAAGATTGATAATGAGTAAGCAAGAGAGGTTTCCTAGCCTCGAGTAAGGTCCTTTATTGAGGCAATGCAAACTCAGACTAATACATGAAGCATTAAGAAGAAAGAGGCAATAATCAAGTTGATCTTTAGAATGTTTATGCCCCAATATCCAAATACACTTAGTAGTCTGAACCAGACGTCCTACTATTCAACTTCATCATCAGTAGTATGCCAGCCTTTACACTTTCCTGTATATTACTGATTTGTAGGTGTATTTTGACTGAGGTACTGTGAATATAAACACATTGCCCCCCTGCCTCACCATGCTATGGTGCAAATGCCAAGCGTTGCAACCAAAATGAGGGCCATAGCCATCCTGTTTTGCAAAATAACAGTTTTCTGTGCCACTAACTTTGTAATTATAAGTTAAAGGGTATGTGCATCAGAATTACTTACCTCCTCCAGCACACCTACAGTCTTTGAATTCTCTTGAATGATAAGTCCATCCACAGTTTGATAGTATGTTAGCAAATGACCATGCAGTGTCAGAAATTGGTATTTGTTCCAGTGCAAAGATGAAGAGGGTGTGTCAGAACCCCTTTCAGAGACTCACGGGTCATTCAGAGGTTACTGGGCCCAACCGTGGAGGTTGAGGCCTCTTACTGCTGATGTCCTGGGGCCCGAACTGCTATGGATCCCACTCAACTGAGCCAAGTACCCCTACGGCACTTGACTGTCAGTGGTGGCTGTGGTCGAGTAGTCAAAGCCCCCACGGGGGGATGTTGATATAGGTCAGTGAACACGTCTCAACTCAAAATGCAAACAGTATGAACAATAAATCAATGCCCAACTAAATGCTTGCTTTTATTTGAAAAAGTAGTATTTTATTTCTAATTCTACACATGAAAAGGAATACAACATTCAGAAGTAACAACACAATCCCCCATGAGGTCGGGGCTCTCGTAGTTGTCAGGCAAATCTCTGTCCTACCCTCCTTTGTGTAACTTGTCCAAAGTTATTCTCCATTCACTGATGGCCGCATCAGGAAATGCAAACTATTACACCATACTCAAGAGCTCTCTCTTCTGACCTTTTAGGAACTTAGTCAGAAGTGTCTATGGGGCCGAAGCACTGTTGGCAGCAAATCCCCTGGGGCCCCAAATACTAGGTTTCAATCTTATCTGTTCCGGCAGTATAACAGTGTTCAATTGTGCCGCAAGTGTCCTCTCTTCGGGTGCTCCAAAGTCTGGATCTTGTACGGCAAAGTTGGGCTGCTCGTGATGGATGCAGCAGGACCCAGCGCTGCAGGATCTTCCTGTAGAGTAGCGCTGCCAGTCGGATTGCAGTGAACGGAGCTGCTACGGCTCGGCAGACATAGAAGGTATGTTGCTCTTCCCCACGTGGCGTCTCAGTGACCTTGGACAGAAGCAGATCTCAGTGTGCGAGCTCGACCTGCTGGTCACATCAGTTCTTTTTCGGTCCAGGGTGATGACCTGAACTCTAGGCCAAAGTGGTAATGGCAGCCCCTCCTGGAATACTGGGTTGCCGTGGTATTTCAACACACGTGCTGCCCGCACACACACTCACTATGTGCGCTGCACAACTTTTCACCCATCATGTATTGTACTTCACACAAGCACACATACACCCAGTACATGTATTATCCACACATGCACTGCATCGCACTACATCTTTCATTTAATGTATTCCTCCCAGGCATGCATATAACAAGTACATGTACTAACCACACATGCACTAATAGTACTGCTCGATCATTGTACGATACCCTTCCCAGGCACACATACAATCAACGTAGAGTCACTACACCTGTGCTGCGCAGCACTCCACATCTACCTGATGTAGGGCAAGGGTGAGTTAAGCACACAGCATCTGAACTTTTATAAAGGTGAGTGAGTCTCTAGGCCTCACTCCAGTGACATAGGGTAAAAAGGTCCTGTTCACTACTACTAATCAGTACACGGTATGCTGTCACCACCGCGCTTGTGCTGCTTAACTCTCGGTGAAGGTGGTAGCGCTTCACCACTATGAGGGTTGCGCCCCTCCCGGTCTAACGACCACAATCTGTGGGACTGATCTATTTCATGGCGCAAATGCATGATCAGTGTTTACCTATGACAAAAGGATACAGACAGCAGTACAGTTGGGCACCCAGGACTGGGGTACACGTCTCTTACCATGCAGAGGACTTTTCCATCCCAACAGGGTGTGAGCGATTGGCTAATAGTAGGTACTACATAACCCGAAAAGCAGGAATCAGAGAGGATTTTGGGCAACCCCACATAAGCCCTGTGGTCATAGATATAGTAATTCCCACTCTGTTCAGAAACACCAGTCCACATGAACAGTACTCCATATGGGAAAATTGTTCATGGTGAAAATCAGGGAAGGTATTGCGTCTGTACACTGGCTTTTAGTCACATTACATGCATTGCATCCCATTTATATGCTGCCTTTGCCTTCTTGATAGACAAGTCCCTTGGTAGCAGCATTTAGGTGGATAGCAGGTGGCGATATGTCTTGATCAAGGAAATCGCAGTCAGATCATGAAGAGTGACAAGTGTTTTGTATTCTTCACATTCAGGAATAAAGTGCCAATTCAAGTGTATGTCAGTGCATTGCTCTTCCCATTTATAGGGAATGAGAATCCTGGGCACACCCGTGGTTGAGTCAGTGAGCACATGGGAACACAGTCTGCAAAAGGAAATGTTCAGGTTGTTTGTATTACTTCAGAAGTTGCAGAAAAATATCTTTGTAGACCAGCCAACTACTGCTAGGAAATTAGTCTGACACCATTCTTTTGACTTCTTCACCACCTGCCTCCTCCTGGCACAGCCATTCAGATCAGAAGTACTTTATTTCCAAGAAATATATTCTTATAGAAATATTACACACATTTCTAGTTCATAAAAAGAAAAAGCTTAAAAAGAACACAACTTTAGTAATCTGAAACAACAGTGCATGGTTGTACCCTTCTACACGACTGCTTGTAGAGTATGCAATTTCAACTATATAAACTTTGAAATTTCCCTACCCCGACCCAATACAATCTGCAGCCCAAGTCTCACATATATTTAAAACCTTTCACTAAAAGTAATAGAAAAGTGATCAAAATAAGAACAGTTCATTCTCCCCAATAGCATTTTAAAGTGCAATGTGCATTTAACCAATAGCAAACAGTACATTTTCCCCAATCAGTATTCTAAAGTGCAACATGCATAGCAGCTTTTCACAACCTTCCTCTTTGGTGATCCACTAATTTACTTAACATCACCTTATTGAGTATAAACACACCCATATAGACCTGGATCTTAAGCCCCATAGGGAAGTTAATGCCAGCTGAGACTTTATGATTTTACACAAATATTGACCAACGGCGATAGCTACATCTCAGAATCTGAGACTATATATCAGCTCTAGCCCCACATCCCTAGTTTGAAGCCCGTATTTTTTAAACACAGGCCGAAGTATCTTTTTCCTTGCCTCAGTGAAGAATACACAATCTAACAATAAATGGCTACTTTTGGATGGAAGGTGCACCAGAAAAGTAGTCAGGATAACAACATTTTAGTCCATCAATCTTCTTTATTCAAACTTGTGTTAAAACCAGCACCCAGCCAACGCGTTTCGTTCCTTGTGCATAAGGAACTTCATCAGGGCTAAAACAATCCCATTAAGACACAAAATAAATTGACACACAAAGACAAGATGTAAAAAAACATAAAAGATTATATACACATATATATACATATACACACCATAATTATTACCCACAGATCACACCGATAGAGCATGGAGATGACGCATAACTTGGGTTAAATATTAAAAAGTGACACTAGACATAATCGAGTCGCTGGACAGCCCACATAACATGTATATACAAATATGTACAATATCCAGGAAAGAAGTGACTCAAACAGATAGATTCACCAAAGAACAAAAATATATTTCCACTACAAAGTTTCAGCTTCCGCCTTCCTCAGGTAGTACAAGATGGTTTGCTCAGTGGCTGCACAGATGACACAACTGAATTTTCAAAAAGCATCATGATTGAAGATTCCATTTGGAATGTGGAATCAATACAGTCCTGAGAGCTCTTGAGATATGCAGTAATCAGGTTGTATTGTCAGTAATGTTCAGTCCATCTGGATGCAGTGATTTTAAACGGTACATCCAGAAGTTTTCTCTGGAGTCCAGTAGTTCTTCCTTTGAGACATGTTCCACACAGCCATTCAATGAACTAACCAAACAGAGTCACCACAAAGATGGCCAGCCAAACCCAATGAGGTATGATGTAGTTGGGAGGCTTCCCACCACCAGGATTGCAGGCCGTAACTGTGAACAAAAAGACTGCATCTTGGTCACTTGTTGGTATGCCCGTGATGACAGGAGCCTTTTTAGGTTCTGAAGCCTTCTTGCAATGCAATGATTGGATCCAGGTAGGCAGTCCTTGGCACTTGACAGTGGTGTTGGTGATGAGACAAGCTTGCTATAGTCATCACCACCTGGTTTGAAACAATGACTTTCACTGGTGAATCCTCACATGGACCCAGCTGACCGTATGTAGGTCGTGACATGCTTTGGATGGACAAGCCCGTTAAGCTGCTTGCATCTGAGAATGCAAGCTATTGAAATGGTGAATCTGTTCTTTGCAATAATCTAAAGTCACATCATCAGACAGATGGAGATCTAAAAAAAAGATGAAGTCGCGAACAGGAGAATCATAGGTCTGCCCATTATGATAACATACGGGCTCAACATAGATCTAATGGTAAGACTTTTGGCCACTTAAATCCAGTTTTCTTATATATCTTATTTTTTAGAGCCCAAATAAAATGCTCCACCTTCCCCGAGCACTGGTAAGCACAGTGGAAATGAGGTGTGATTCCTAGAGGTATGCACATTACCTGGATTATTGACACAAAATTAGTTCCTCTGTCCCTTCCACATGGGATACTCAATCTGGGCACACAGTTTCAAGTCTGCCTTTTGGCTTTAGTAGTAATAGCATCAGCTCAGGCAAAGGGATAGGGATAGGCCTCTACCCACCATGAAAATATACAGACTATAACATAAGATAGACGTAAGAACAACAGAGGGGCATCAGAATAAAGTCTGGATATGTACAAAGTCTGGAAATGTAAAAGCACAGGGTGAGCACTATCTGTAGTCTTATAACTCTTTCCAATGTTGTAGGCTTGACAAACAAACAGCACAAGTATGACAGTACTTCTGAGCGACGGAGGGAAAAAAGTTGCAAGCCATTTCGTACTGGCGGCACAAATCATACCATCCCTGCTGAAATGTGTAATACAATGATGCTAGGCTGTGTCGCAGTCTCCTGAGAGCAACCATTTTACCATCCTTGGCAGTGGCGTAACATAACATGAGGGCCCCCCTGCAAGATATGCTGAATGGGCCCTTCACACTCACATCAGTAGGGGCTAAGGGGGCCCTCTCCAGTATGGGTAAGCCTGGGGGCAATAATTCACATACGTATTCAAACGATTTATAATGCTTTATATATTTCCATGAAGGTGCAACAAGATTAACATGTTAATTCTTGCATTTGACATAATTAGATGCGAGGGCTTCCCTTTCCGATATATTGAGAAGAGTGGATTAAAGCTGTGCATAGGCAAGTAGAAGGGAGAAGGAAATCTTCGACTTGCTGGGAGACCTCGAAATCGAGCATACAGAAGCTGTATACACTTCTCGCGAAGGCCACAGACAGGCCTCTCTGAGTCAGCCCGGCCTTATCAGCTCGCTGGGACACCAGAGCAACCAAACAGAGATAGATAACAACCTTCTTCACATAGAACAACACTTCTGTTCTATGAGGGTAAAAACCGACCTTAGAAACTCACAATTGCCCTTTTGGTAATGAGATAGCTTAGCTAGAGGTAAGAATGGAGGGGCTGCAGGATAGAGATGGACTCCATCTTTTCATGCAAGAGAATTGCCAATGTTTGTTCATTTTTACAGTTACAACTCTACACATTTTTTGCAATAGGATAGAACTTTGATTTTAACAAAATCATAAAACATGTTCTCGTTGTGCATTCCTGATTGTGTCTTTCATGGTGAAAAGAGATTTGGAACCTAATAACAGCAAATGATCCTATGAAGTCTTACAGGACCGACTGACACCCAGAACGCACCATCCTCATGTAATACTTAGGGGCCGATTCCGATCTGGGTCGGAAAGCACTCCGACCGATCCGGATTGTTTTCCGACCGAGCCGGACTCCTGCAGTCCGACCGAGCGAGTACGATGCAGCCGCATGCTGCCGGACTCGGTTCGGTCGGACTCCCATTGAAGTCAATGGGAGCCGGTCATACGACGCGTACATGGGCTCCCATTGACTCAATAGGTACGTTGCGCAAAAGGGTGCCCCCTGTAGTGGGTACGCGTTGGTGCCATCCGCACCGTACATGCATGTATAAGGGGGACCCTTGGGTCCCACCTGTGTCCGACTCGTAAGGCTACGGGTGAAGGGGGGTCCGGCACGGACCCCCGAAGTCCGCTTCCCGGAGCTTTTTCGTCCCGGAGACTCCGACTCGATCCGGCTGTCCGAATCGTGCATCGTACTGGCTCGGCCGGGAATCGACTCCATTGCGCGGTACGGTTCGACTGCGACCGAGTCGTACGGAGCGGTTCGGACCCGGAAACGAAGTTGGTCGGCGATTTCGCGTTCATTCGCATTGTACTTGGGCGTCCGGACCTCTGTACGACTCGGTCGGAAACAAAGCCTCCGACTCGGATCCGGTAAAGCCGAATCCGATTCGGAGGCCGTCCGGCCGAGATCGGAATCGACCCCTTAGTTGGTTCATGAACTGCAGACCATTGGGTTTCTTGGCTCTAGGCAGTGAGCCTATAGTTAGAGCGGGTTTAGAAAATCTAAATTCCAGGTCATATTTTGTATGGAATTACAACAAAATGTATCACACCAATACCTTTTCTAAAATGTCTTATTGCCCTAATAGCATGGCCACATAAAGTGGGCATGAGAGATTCAGTAGCCTAGGATAGATACAATGCTACATCAGAATCAAGAGACAAAGCAGCATTTTAGCAACACCATCGGCAAATGTATTCCCAATGGACACTTCAAAGACTGGTGAGCAGCACATTTGACTATTGCTGTGTCTCTAGGCAGCTGAAGAGCATAAAGCAAGCTCTTTATATAGTGCCCATTCTTTACTAGTGTACCCAAGAGGTAAGGAAACTGAGGGGTACTTCACATCTCTGTTCCGAGGCGGGCACCTCTGATTGCTAGAGTTATCATGGGCCAGAAAGTGCGATTGTTACAGGTTACAAACATTGAGAAGTCAGGGGATACTTTATTTAATTCCTCTGTGTGTCTGTCAGTCACACTGAGGCACTTTTGCCTAGGGCAGCAAAAACTCTAGGGCCTTCACCAGGAAGGGTTGATCTTGGTTGGGCAACCAGAATATACACATTTCATGTCTGTATTTGGTGCTAGGAGCATAGAGCCAAGGAGAAACCACTGTGAGATTTTGGTCACACCCATTTAAGCATAGAAAGTTTCCTTAAATTCACTCCTGGATGTGAGCCTGAGATGTTTGTTGGATCAGCTGGTAACCAACACGTTTTTTGTTTAGGTACCATTCACATACTTGTTTATTTTCTGGATCTAAATGTCAAGATTTCCAGTGAGTAGATGCAAGACAGCATTAAAAATAGTCCAGACCAATGATTTGGTTGGATTTGAACACACCTTTGGAACTTGTTGCCCAATGTAAACAAAAACACAAGTACAAAATAAACAAAGGATAACTTCACCTATCTTTCACCATGAATAAACAAAATGCTCCTATCTAGACAGTAAGAGCACACAGTGATCTTACACTTTACCAGAGTAATGACATTTTCAATATTAGAAACAGCACAACTATGGGCTTCATCGCAGAGCAGCGCACAGCATTAAGTTGGATGTGCCACGGGCCCCCTTTTAGACTCATGTTTTAGGGTAATCTCCTACGAGATAAATTGGGGCTTCATATACTATGCATCTGCCCATACATCTTACCTGCACATCTATTGAGGAAATATCCTTATTACTCCAGTTCTTGGCTAAGTCCCAATTAGCGAGCAATAGTCCCACGTGAATAAGTAATTCCATACAATGGGTAGCTTTGTCTTCCACAATGCCAAAAATTGCAATTTTGCTGTGAGCTTCAAATGCTAATCCATGATCAAGGACAGGATTTCGGCCACTCTTTTCCAAAACACTTGGAGTATCCCATATCCCTTAACAGAAGGCAGATAATCCCCCTTTTTTGCTATAAATTGCAGGCAACTAGGGGATGAATGAATCAATACTTTTTCTATAGCGCGTAGCTACTCCCAGGAGTGTCCTGACACTGGGAAACAGGAAAACTAGCAAGTCCCAATTAAGCTTGTTTGGGCAAAAACCAAGGTTTGAGCTGCTTACAAAAATGGTGTTTATTGTTGGCCCTATGAAGAAAGAATGGAAGATGATTTCAAGCGTGTGCTGCCAAGAAAGATAGAAGGAACACCCTTTTTGTGTGCTTAATTCTAGGAATAAATGCAAGCAGAGCATCTGCAGAACGAAGTGCCTGAGAAAGTCGATAATGGATAAAACTGTCAGATAAGTACTAGAGACCAGAGCAATAGAAAGTTCGGTACATAAGTACTTAAGTTTTTATACAGTATCCTTTTCTTGATAGGCAGCCAATGCAGGGCAGTGAGATGATGAGAAATTGGGGCATTTCAAGGAGTCTTTAACACCATACAAACTGCAGCATTCTGTACCACCTTTAAACGCTTACCGCGACAAACTCGGTAAACCCAAATGCAGGACATGGCATTGTCTAGTCTTGAAGTGATCAAAGCATGGACCACGATTTTCCAGGAGTGAAGTGGCAGTAGAAAAAGAAATTTCTTAAGAGTCAACAGCAGTGCGAAACATGAGTTAACCACCATGGCCAGCTGACGCTGGAATGAAAGCCACTGGTCCAACTTGACTCCCAAATTCCTAGCCACTAAGACAGGCGGGGGAGGGGCGGGTGGTAAGAGAACTGGCCAACAGTTCCCCCACCACGAATAACAGGAAGATCCAACCAGTAGGATCTCTGTCTTATCAGTTACATTGGAGGTTGCTAGCACGCATCCAGTTGAGTTCTGCCCCAAGACAGCTTTTGAAGGACTCCTGGGCAGCCGAGGCCTCATTCTCAAAAGATAGGAACAGCTGTTTGTCATCTGCATACGAAACTATCTTTACACCAAATGACTGCACCAAGGGGGCCATATTTATACTAAATAAAGAAGGGCTCAGAGATGAGCCCTGGGGCACTCCGAGGTTAGCCTTGGTGTCAGATGAATAAGGCCCCATCCATACCGCCTGTCCTCTACTTTCTAATAAGGAGAGTATCCACTGAAGCGCCAGACCACCCACTCCAATATCCGCAAGTGGCTAAAAGAGAGTGGAGTGGGAGACTGTATCAAATGACGCTAAAGATCTCATAAGATCAAGGGCAATTTTTCCTTGATCTAAAGTCATGATGATGGAATTGACAGCCTCCAGGAGTGTAGTCTCAGGGCTGTGGCGAGGCCGGAAGCTCAACTGCGGAGGGTGGCAAGATGAATTACTCGAAATATTCAGATAGTTGGTTAATAATCAACTTTTCCAACATTTTAGAGGCCGCTGGTAGGAGCGGAATCGGTCTCTGCCCAATCTGCTGCAGGTTTTTAGCAACAGAATTGCTTTCGCTTGCTTCCAGCTTGCTGGGACAATCGGCGACTGAAGCGAAGTATTGAAAAGTTGATTGAAAAATGGATGAGTCACATACGCTTAATAGGCTCCTTCAAAAATATGTAATAGGTGCAGTGTAAGTAAAGGAACTTGATTAAGGAGAGCTGTACTGTAATGTCAATTTCTCCAGGCATCATTTCAGCCTCATGTATAGATCAACCAAAGTAAGGTCCATCTCTATCCAATCAATAGATATTTATTTCTCTTTTCCAAGGACCCTTCTCATGACACGTGAGCATGTGTTCTTGTATCTAGGGGCAGCCCTGCTGGCACTTGTCTACCATATAGCATGTGCACCAGGCAGGTGTCTCCAGGTGCCCAAAGGTTTAAGTGCAGGCTTGTCTCATGATTCAAACTGTCTGTCATTAATTATGAACAAGTGGGTGGCCAATAAAAAATGTATATTTATTTATATATTCTATGCTCAATCCGCCATAATGTCTTGGCACTTAGCACT
This sequence comes from Calotriton arnoldi, assembly GCA_963921515.1. NCBI lineage: Eukaryota > Metazoa > Chordata > Amphibia > Caudata > Salamandridae > Calotriton > Calotriton arnoldi. Next base: position 921,938 of record CAWUFW010003349.1, on the reverse strand, counting down.
CGGCCATTGGTATCTGTGTAAGACAACCCACTCAAAAGAAAGAGTACACCAATTCAGTAATGGGTTTAAAAACATTCCCTGTCTTAAACAAATGTAAATGTGGTGAGTGTTGAGGATATTAACGAAGGTTCTTCACCCTATAGGAAAATGTCAGCTTCTTCCAGCTACTCAAGTGACACTTGAGGAAGTCAAGAATAGCATAATGTGGGACCAATATGGATCCTCTTCCTCAGAACCAAATGTCTTCTGGGATTTGTTGTGTTGGTTTGCTTCCCTTGAAACAATGGGAGAGTCATAGGTGACAGCACTGATTTGTTACAGAAAAGCTCTGTCCTTGAAATGTGTCCTTTCAACCACATGCAAATACGTGTCCACCGAATCTTTACAGATGTTCACTCAGTGCCATTTCATTAACCGCTATTTAGAGCATATCACCGCAATGAGGGAGAATCTACAATTTTTGCCCACCAGCTAGGGATAGTGCGATATGACACAAGGGTGTCTGCGTTGGCACTAGGCAGCCGCAAGTGCACCAGAGCTAGGAGAGGCAAGAAATGCACAACATCTTTGACAATATGGCACAGTTCTGCACTCCCCCTTTCACGCAAACCAGTGCAGCAACTTCACTCGCTGCGCTGTGTTGCAAGGCATTTTACTATATATGCCCCAAAGTCTTTACAGCACCTGGTATGATGCTAGAATGCAAACAAATGCACAGACGGGGGAAGAAATTCCATCATGGGAGAAACTGTGGGAAGATATAGGGAATAACAGCCTCATGGTTTAATACAGAGAGAACGCCTTCTATTTCAAATTGGGGTGGTATTTATTGGTTCATTTATGCTAAAAGGGATGTAGCTGCTGTGTGGAAGGCCACGCTTTGCACCAGTTGTGGAAATGTTCCATAATGCATTTTGTTAAGCAAGTTCTGTGATGATTATAGTCTGCCTTGTCCAGAGGACATGGGTTGGCGGTCCCAGGACTCAAGCCCTTCGAATGGAGGACATGGTAGGTTTTTGCTACCTTCTGGTCGATGTAATATATTTACTGTTGGTCCTGCTCCACAGTAAGTTTTCTCTAAAGTGACCTCTCTCAACTCTGTTCTGCATCATTTAGGCCCGAATCACTCCTCCCTGAATGCTCTAAATAAAAGCAGCGGTTGCTTCCCAATGCCATACAGTTTGCGGATTCGCACAACTTTCTCTCTGGGTTCCAAGTTTGCTTTTCCCCAGTTGGAGCACCTAGCCTGCCTCCTGGCTGTCATTCTTGACCTACGGATGACCTCGGGCGTCTGTGCTATCAGTGCCTTGTTGCATTTTAGATCTTTCTGTAGCGTTCGACACGTCAACCACTCCATCCTGCTCAATCAGTTTCAAATGTTGGGCATCTCAGACACTGCTTCCAAACAATTGATTTCAATGAATATGTGTCTGTGTTTTTATTCTCAAACTTTGCAGCTAAACTGTGAAGTTATCCATGGAATTGCACTCGCCTCTGGATTGGATTCTCTAATATCTATGTTTAACCTCTTGCTAGTGCCATGGTGTCCCTGGGCTGCCTTTGTTACATGTAGTCGGATGGCACTTGATCCTTCTCCGGAGGGACGGAAATCTGACTGGGCGACCCAGAGCTTCAATGCAGGTATTTTGGCAGTAAAAACTGGATGAACAGCAATTGATTTAAACTCATGCCAATCAAGAAGAAAGAACGGCTAACTGAAGGCGATACACGTCTCTCTTGATTCGCAAGACTGTGTAACCTCTCCCATCTGTTTTTGTCATATTGGGAAAAAGCTTACTCAAGATTACAAATTTTCTTGCCCTAGTTAGGTAACTTTCCTGTTATCAATATCTGATTGGCACTCAGATTGTTTATGGCAACACACTTCTCCTTGGCCTCCCCAATCAATCCTTTGCCAGTCTACTAGTTATACAGAACTCCAATGCCCTGTAGCTCACTGGTTCACTCTTGGTCACCCGCTACTGCATATGTTTCCTCCTTGTCCATGTTTGGGTGATCTATAAGACCCCGGGGCAGATTTACAAGCCCCATGTGTCACTTTTGCGCCGCTGTTGCGTCACTTTTTGTGACGCAGCGGTGGCATAAACAATGTGCCACATTGCGGGCCATTTACAACATGACGCATCTAGGGAGATGCGTCACGTTGTAAAGCCCTGCGCCACATTATACCTGTGTCAGGTATAATGTATGCAGGGTGGGTGTTCCCATGCAGGAAAGCCTCGTAGAACTGACGCAGTGAAATCTACAAGCTTTCACTGCACCACTTCTAGGATGCCACTGCGTCAAAAACTCACGCCTGCTTGGCGTAAGGAGTGACGCAGCACAATAAGTACAGGCCTCCCCATCCCTTGCTGGAGTTGCATTGCGCTTGCAACACAACTCCAGCAATGCGTGACTTTTGCGCCAACAGATGCGTCCGAATTTCTGACGCATCTGTCAATCCTTGCGTCATGGTGCGCCGTATTGTAAATACGACGCATCTATGGTGGCGCAAGGGTTTTGCACGCAGGCGCAGGGAAACTGACGCATCTCTGCTCTAACTCAGAGATGTGTCAGTTTCTTGTAAATCTGCCCCCCTGTGCTTAGCTCACTGCTCCCTGTTTGGGAAGAGTTACAGCAAACAAATGATGGACGAAATGCTGACAATGCAAACATTCTCCCCCAGTCAAAAGATCTGGGTTAAATCCATCGTTCTTTTGCCCACTACGCCACCCCAGTTTGGACCCAGCCATATGCAAATCAGTCTTGACCCTGTGTCCCATGGGAACAGTCCAGACCGAACTGCCAGGCCAGGTCCTCCCTGGACTGGAAACAAGCATCCTGGGACCGGTTTCAGGGTATGTCACCCTTCTTCAGCCAGGCTAGCTTGAATCCAGTGGCACAGTGAGCAAGGGACCCACGTCTGGGCATACCCATCCCACTTAGGGCGAAAAGTGTTACAGCAAACAAATGATGGACGGAATGCTGACAATGCAAACATTCTCCCCAGTCAAAAGATCTGGGTTAAATCCATCGTTCTTTTGCCCACTACGCCACCCCAGTTTGGACCCAGCCATATGCAAATCAGTCTTGACCCTGTGCCCCATGGGAACAGTCCAGACCGAACTGCCAGGCCCCTCCCTGGACCGGAAACAAGCATCCTGGGACCGGTTTCAGGGTATGTCACCCTTCTTCAGCCAGGCTAGCTTGAATCCAGTGGCACAGTGAGCAAGGGACCCACGTCTGGGCATACCCATCCCACTTAGGGCGAAAAGTGTTACAGCAAACAAATGATGGACGGAATGCTGACAATGCAAACGATGGATTTAGGCCCAGATCTCTGTACTGGGGTGAATGTATGACATTGTTCTGCATTCTGTCCATCAATTGTTCTTTTTGCATTTGTCACCCCGAGTGGGACGGGTATGCCCAGACGTGGGTCCCGTGCTCTCCATGCCACTGGAGTCAAGCTATCCTGGCTGATGAGGGCTGAAAGCCTGAAACCGGTCCTAGGATGCTTGATTCCAGTCCAGGGAGGACTTGGCCTGGCAGTTCGGGCTGGACTGTTCCCATTGGGCGCAGGGTCAAGACTGATTTGCATATGGCTGGGTCCAAACTGGAATGGCATGGTGAGCAAAAAAACGATGGATTTAGGCCCAGATCTCTGTACTGGGGTGAATGTATGACATTGTTCTGCATTCGGTCCATCAATTGTTCTTTTTGCCCTGTTTGGGAAAGCACCTTTTCCTAACCTCCTTGATATGTCCGCTGGTGGTCTCCTCTGTCTGCCAATCAATACCTCTTCTTGCACCTCATTGTAGGAGACAGAGGAATGGTGTCAGGCTGTTTTCTGGATGGATCTTTACAACTTGAAACAACCTCTGTCTGATATTTTGATTGCTATCCTGTTTTCTTCGGGATTTCTGGAAATATTTCTTCTGCCACGCATAGTTACTTAGAGCTTTGGTCAGGTCTTCAGTCTCCCTATTAAACTGAAAGTGACAACAAGCCTACAAGGTGATTGTACACTCTATAAAATTCAGTGTAACTTCTTAAAATAACAGTGGCTATTTATATTCGAACACATAGGAGTAGGAAAGAAGTTTCCTTCCTGAGTGTAGTTTCCAGGGCCGGCTTTACTGTTGGGGGCGCCCGGTGCGACAATCCTGTTGGCTCCCCCACACACCATGACTGCCTCCTCAGATTCTCTCAATACCATCAGGGAAATGTGCCCCTCATCTCTCCAATCATAAGTTATTGCTAAACACAGTGCCCCCCCCCACCCCCGAGGTCAGCGCCCCCGCCACAGGTCAACGCCAGTGCCCAGTGCGGTTGCACCGGTCACACTGCCCTAAAGCCGGCCCTGTTAGTTTCCATACTGGATTCTCTGCTGGGAAGATTACCTGTACCCTGCTACAGCTACGTGCTTCTGCATGAGAACTGGAAGTCCTCTAGTGAAGAATCCTACGATGGAAATGACACTCATGGAAGAAATTATTTTAACGCTCCTTTCTAGATGAGTAAAAATAACCCCCCTTCCTTAAATTTAACTCTGAGGACTTCATGTAGAGCCTTGCGGCCAATCTGCCAGGGGGCAGATGCCTGTCTGCCCTGTTTAGAGAAACCTGTCTGCCTGGCATGGATCTTTGTGCTGTTAAGGAAGCTGTGATGGTGGGAGCTCCCTTCACAAGACTGAAGGTTTGCTGAGGTAGCGTCATGTTGAAAAAGAGTCCTCTCAGCAAACTTTGTTGTTTAAAGCAAAAGAAATTCCCAAAGCAAGAGATTGTCTTCTCTACACAAAAAACAAATGCCCTCAATTTGGAGGAAGTTTTTTCTCTGCATGTGACAGGTTTTCTGTATTTTCACTGCCCAAGTACTCCATGTATTGCATGCAGTGGCCGCTCCTCCGCAATGGTGAAGGAGCGTCGCCCCACCGCCTGGCTCAGAGCCAGCAAATGTAAAATAAAACGATGTTCTTGCATTGTTTTATTTTACCTCTTTCTGATTTGTTGGACTACTGTGGTGCTGTTCAACTGCCAAGTGCACATGTAGAAGCACCTACGCCCTATGTCATGCGTGTAGTGATTCCTCCTGCAAAGCCTGCCTGACCTTAAAATGGTGGAGCTCCGATCCCTCTTATCAGGATCTCGACGCGCTCATTTCCCAGCGCTGAGTCACAGCCATATGGAGAATTGGGTCGGGAGCCCTCTGATATGCCACAGCTGTTGAACAACTGTTAACCAAGCAGGCCGGAGCTGTGTTGGTATAGCGAGTGGGAAATTTGTGAAGCCAGCTATGTCATCAGGATCTCATGTATGCTGGGGCCAACAGTGAATAGGCTACAAATACTGAGCACTGTGCAATGATATGCCATAGCTATTAATTAATAATTAGTCAAGCGAGTCTGGGGTTGGAGTTATGCCAGTATTCAGATTGGGAAATTTGTGAAGCCTGCAATTTCATCAGGGTCTCGAGGGTATTGGGGCAAATAGTGAATGAGACCACAACTACTGAGCTAACAAAGCCACAAATAAGTTCACTGGTCACATAAAACATAAAACGTATAGGGGACACGGTGGCCGCATATTTTCAACACCCATACTGACAAGGGGTGGGGTTTGCCACAAGACCCCTTGGCCAACCATTCTTTTTATTATCTTCTCAGTGCGCTTTGTGTCTCCACACACCACATCAGCCTACACGCTCTATAACCAACCTGACACCCAGAAGTAACCACTGACGAGCGCTGCTTTTGTGGACTCTGGATTTCGTGTCTGCTGTGTGGGCTCCTTGCCTCTGTATTTTAGTCGTTCACAGCTCCATGGTGACTCTCTGATCCACCTAGTTCTTACCAGATCACCCTTACTTATCGCTCAATATAGTGACAATACAGTTCAGAGATACCATTGTCAACTTATTACCCAGCTCCGGCCCAGCCACTTTCCAAGAATACTTCAAAGCGGACCGACATTGTTTCAGCTATCAAAAATCTGTGTTCGAGGCATATGAGCTGCAGATTGTACACTATGCATAGATCGCCATCTGGTTTTGGGCTCGGATGCTTGCACTTTGTTGTTGTCTTGGAAGAGTCTTTTGTAGTCACGAGATAGGTGACTCCTCCTTTGGACGATAGTGTGCATGGGCATCGACTCCATCCTCAGATTGTTTTTTCTGCCATCGGGTTCGGATGTAACTTCTGCGCTCCGGTTCGGCACCGTATTCTCCAAACCTTTTCGACGCGCAAACTATCAAAAAAACTCGACGGTATTGTTTTTGATCGCGTGATCTTCGACGCGCACCTCAACTACTCGATTCCGGTCGTCGACCTGGGCCGTTGGGCCTATCGACGCCGTTCGGGCCTACAGCTCATGGAAAGGACTCCATTTAAAAAATGCCCCCAGTGTGGAGCTAAATTTCCACACAGTGACCACCACAAGGTCTGTAACCTATGTCTCTCGCCCGAACACGACGAGAACAATTGCCAAGCCTGCGCCTCTTTTACATCTAAAAAGACCATCTGTGATTGCCGGGCCAGACGACACATCATGGCGCAGCGAGCAGCTCCGGTACCGGTGGACATCTTCGATGAAGGCCCCGATGTCCCGGAGGACGATTCTGAGGACCTGGAAATCGTGTCCGAAGCAGACGACTCAGACGACCACATCACTCCTGGTCAACGAGTGAGTACAACTGCCCCTACCCCAACTCCACCCCAAAAAAAGAAGGCCCTGGTCAAGACTTCGCCTGCTGGCCCCAGTCACGACCAAGAACAAGCTTCAGAAGCCCCGCCCCTGGGCCCGGCTCTGAAGATAAGGGACAAGCCTTCCGGTAGCTCAGGACCGAGCAAACCGCATCTCAGTGTTCCGCAGGCACCATCGGCACCGAAACCGAGCGTGCAGCCTACTCCCAAAAAGACATCGGCACCGAACACCTCGACGCCGAAAGGAAAGCCATCGGATCCGAAACGAAAACCTTCGGAACCGAAAAAGATTTCCACCTCCACAGCCAGGCCAAAGGACCCCAAACCATCTCCCAAGGCCTCGGAGCAGAAATCTAAACCTCGCTCGGACCCGAAGAAATCGGCTCCTGAAAGCGGTTACCGAAGAAGAAGAACTTTTTCGGCCGGATCCTATTGATCCAAAACAAAAAACTCTCCACATAGACCCCAAAACAGGACATTTGGCGGCTGTTCCACACAAGAAGAGGAAACTGGACACACCAGGCACTCCTGTAGTGCCTGTGAAAAAGAAAGACTGTGCCACTTCACCTATACAACCCTCTTCTCCTGTTCTTTCTCCTAACCCTGTCTCTCCTCCACATTCTCCTATACTTCTACCAAATTCACCACCACCACAGGATGATGATGATCTAGGGGATGGGGGAGGCAACAATGACCCTTTCACTGACCCTGATGATGATACAGATGTACCACAGGACAATTGGGACGATTATAATGACCCAATAGATCCTCCAGACCTCCCTGATCCACATGCATATCCAACAAAGCCGTCTCCCCAAGATGACAATATTGGCTTTGGTCAGCTTGTAAATAGAGCTGCTCTCTACCATGGGGTTCAGATGCATTCTGACCCTGCAGACGAGGACTTTCTTCTAGACACCTTTGAACAGTCACAAAAAACTGTACAAACCCTGCCAATGTTAAAGGGTGTCATTAAACATGCCCCCGACATATTCAAAGACCCTGTTAGGGCTAGAATTCTCAATCCCAGGATTGACAAAAAATATAAACCCGCTCCCAATGATCCCACCTACATCAAGGGTCAACTACCTTTAGACTCACTAGTGGTAGCTAATACAAGGAAACGTGCCAACTCTCAGACCTCCGGTGAGGCACCACCTCCGGATAAAGAGTCTAAGTTGTTAGATGCTTCCGGCAAGAGAGTTGCCGCCCAAGCAGCTAATCACTGGCGGATAGCCAACACACAGGCATTACTTGCTAGGTATGATAGGGCTCACTATGACCAACTAGAAACCCTATTACAACATTTACCTGATCAATATAAAACCAAGGCAGATGATTTAATTCCGGAGGGCAAATTAATAACCAATGCTTCAATCAAGTGTGCCCTTGACGCAGCTGACACAGCCTCTAGGTCCATTAACACTAGTGTACTACTCAGACGGCATGCCTGGTTACGCATCTCAGGCTTCAAACAGGAGGTACAAACAACAATCCTCAATCAGCCGTTCAATCAAGAACAACTCTTTGGACCGGCTGTAGACACCACTCTAGAGAAAATGAAAAAGGACACAGAGACTGCTAAATCCATGGGGGCATTACAGTCTCCATCCACATGTGGTTCCTTTCGTCGCTCCTTCTATAGAGGAGCATCCAAAAATATCGGAACAGACACCGCCTCTTTTTCCTACAAAAACACCACGCAAACATCCCCCATCAGAGGATATTTTAGAGGCGGATACCGGGGAAATAACAACAAAGGAAGAGGCCGAGGTAACAACAACACTCGCGCCTCCCCCACTAACAAGCAGTGACTTCCCTCCAATCCCTCCAGACCATTCCACCCCGGTCGGAGGGAGACTATCACAGTTCCTACCTGTCTGGAATTCCATCACTGCAGACAAGTGGGTAAGACAAATTATCCAGTATGGTTACTGCCTGGAACTTACAGCAACCCCACCCACCATACCACCCAAACAGCGTCCAATGTCCACGGAACATCTCACACTCTTAAAACAAGAGGTTCTCTCACTGCTTCAAAAGCAAGCAATAGAACTAGTTCCCGTACAGCATCAAGGAACAGGGGTTTACTCGCTGTATTTCCTAATCCCCAAAAAGGACGGCACCCTAAGGCCAATACTCGACCTCAGACCCCTCAATTTTTACATACAATCAGATCAATTTCATATGATCACTCTTCAACAGGTCCTCCCACTACTTCAACAAGGTGACTTCCTTGCCACACTAGATCTCAAGGACACCTACTTCCACATTCCTATACACCCAGCTCACAGGAAATATCTAAGATTCATAGTGGATGGACAACACTATCAGTTCAAAGTACTTCCATTCGGAGTGACCACCACACCCAGGGTGTTCACAAAGTGCCTTGCGGTAGTAGCAGCACACTTAAGAAGACAACAAATCCATGTCTTTCCATACCTCGACGACTGGCTAATAAAAGCCAAGTCATTCAACCAGTGTGTTTATCACACTCATCAAACCATCCAGCTGCTACACCACTTAGGATTCACAGTAAACTACACCAAGTCACATCTTCAGCCCTCCCACATACACCAGTATCTAGGGGCCACATTAGACACCTCCAGAGCTCTGGCATATCCCAATCCAGCCAGGATAACCAGTATACAAACACTAATCACCAAATTTCAGCCGCAGCATTCCCTCCCAGCAAGGGTATTCATGCAACTCATAGGAATGATGGCATCTTACATTTTTATCGTACCTCATGCAAGACTTCAGATGCGCCCCTTAGAGGAATGCCTAGCACGTCAGTGGAACCAGGCTCAAGGACAACTTACAGATCTGGTGTTGGTGGACAGCCGCACACATCGCTCTCTGCAGTGGTGGAACACACCAAACCTTTCCAACGGGCGGCCGTTCCTAGAGCCAGTTCCACAAATAGTGCTAACAGCAGACGCATCACTCACCGGCTGGGGGGCTCATCTCCTAAACCACACAATTCAAGGCAAATGGACCACTCAACAGAAAGTGTTCCACATCAATCACCTAGAATTACTGGCAATATTCCTAGCATTAAAATCATTCCAAGTACATCTACGTCACAAGACTGTGCTAGTACGCACGGACAACATCACAGCCATGTATTACCTGCAAAAACAAGGAGGCACACATTCTTTGCAGCTGTCTCAGCTGGCACAGAACATTTGGAGATGGGCCATTCCACAAAACATATCTTCTTGCAGAACATCTTCCAGGAGTTCACAATCAGATTGCGGATCTGCTAAGTCGACAGACACAGCAGATACACGAATGGGAACTTCATCCCCAAGTTCTTCAAACATTTTTCCAAATGTGGGGTCAACCAGACATAGATCTGTTCGCCACACACGCAAATGCAAAATGCCCAACCTTCGCCGCCAGGTTTCCACACCCGTTGTCCAAAGGCAATGCGATATGGATGAACTGGTCAGGCAGATTTGCGTACGCTTTTCCGCCACTCCCACTGATTCCCCTAGTAGTACGCAAGCTCAGACAACAGTCTCTCAGGATGATCCTGGTAGCTCCCACGTGGGCACGGCAACCATGGTTCACAACACTACTGGAACTTTCAGTAGTTCCACACCAAAAGCTACCTCTCTCCCCAACGTTGCTAACGCAGAACCATGGAGAGATAAGGCACCCCGATCCAGGTCAACTGAATCTAGCGATCTGGTTCCTGAAGTCCTAGAGTTTGGTTATCTTAACCTTCCACCAGACTGTATGAACATCATTAAGGAAGCCAGACGCCCTACTACTAGAGCTTGCTATGCAGCAAAATGGAAAAGATTTGTCATTTACTGCAACAACAATAAAATCGATCCGCTGGACGCTTCGATCCAGGACATCATTTGCTATTTGCTACACTTACAAAGGTGTAATCTAGCATATTCATCCATAAGATTACATCTAGCAGCACTTGCCGCTTATTTGCAAAACAGACAACACTTGTCACTATTTAGAGTACCTCCAATTAAAGCCTTTATGGAGGGCCTTAAAAGGATAATTCCCCCCAGACTGCCACCCTCTCCAGTGTGGAATTTAAACATTGTTCTTACCAGGCTCATGGGTCCCCCATTTGAACCTCTACACAAATGCGAACTGCAGTTCCTCACATGGAAAGTAGCTTTCCTTGTCGCAATTACCTCTCTCAGGAGGGTTAGTGAGATCCAGGCTTTAACCATACAAGAACCATTCTTACAAATACATCGTAACAAGGTGGTTCTTAGAACAAATCCAAAATTCCTTCCAAAGTAATCTCTGCTTTTCATCTTAACCAATCAGTGGAGTTACCAGTGTTTTTCCAAAACCCAGACTCTGTAGCAGAGAGGTCTCTTCACACACTGGACGTCAAAAGAGCCCTACTTTATTACATAGACAGGACTAAGCCCTTTAGAAAAACAAAACAACTGTTTGTAGCCTTCGCACCACCTCATAAAGGTAACCCCATCTCCAAAGCTTGGATCGCTAGGTGGATAGTAAAATGCATTCAAATATGCTACCAAAAGGCTAAACGCACAATAACAATTCCCCCTAGAGCGCACTCAACACGCAAACTAGGGGCTTCCATGGCATTCTTAGGGAACATTCCCTTAGATCACATCTGTAAAGCAGCAACATGGTCTACACCACACACCTTCACCAAACATTATTGTGTTGACGTGCAGGCTAAGCAACAAGCTTCTGTAGGCCAAGCTGTTCTTAAAACACTTTTTCAAACCACTGCAACAGATACAGGTGACCACCGCTAAGGGAGACACTGCTGTACAGTCTATGCATAGTGTACAATCTGCAGCTCATATGCCTCGAACGGAAAATGCTACTTACCAGTATGCATCTGTTCTTGGCATGTAGAGCTGCAGAGTTGTACACGCCCACCCGCCTCCCCGGAACCTGTATCTGTTCCAGTATTAGCTTAATTAGATACATTCACATGGACATCTCTTTATTTCTTACTCACTCCATCATTTCCCATCATGGCGAAAAACAATCTGAGGATGGAGTCGATGCCCATGCGCACTATCGTCCAAAGGAGGAGTCACCTATCTTGTGACTACAAAAGACTCTTCCAAGACAACAACAAAGTGCAAGCATCCGAGCCCAACACCAGATGGCGATCTATGCATAGTGTACAACTCTGCAGCTCTACATGCCAAGAACAGATGCATACTGGTAAGTAGCATTTTCCTTCTCATACTCTAATAGGGTTCAGCCGGCGCTGATTCGACTAAACATGGCGGATAAGGAACCCAGGGCACAATACTAAAAATCCAAAGCTGAACCTTTTCTGTCGGACTCGCCAATCAAAGCTGATTTTAAAATGGCTGATTGGCCTGCGCGAACCAACGGGGAAAGTCCGGCACAAATTGCTACAGCCACTAACCCTCCCACTGAACAAAGGGCTAGGTCCCTACTATAGCCCTACAGCCCCCTGGTAAAAGGAACCAACCTCTCAGCCACGCTGCCCCAATCTAAAGGAATCCCAGGTCATGGCTCCTGGTGCCTGATCCCAAAATGGTGGCATTATCGTCCTCTCACCGGCTGAACCCCGTGCAGTAAACGGGAAAGATCTAACCATTAGATCCCCGATCCCTCAGGATAATGCAACAGCCCCCTGTAAGTGAAACTGCTTCACACCCGAGCCGCCTCAACAATCGGGAGTCGGCGATCTCGGGGCTTGGCGCCTGACCCCAATATGGCCGCACAAACCTTCACCTTCATGACTGCCATGCAAAGTCTGTATCTGCCCATTGCCTGACCCTTGATACCTCGCCTTTCAACGGCCTCCTAGGAGTCACCCTCAGCCTTATGCTCCGGAGAGTCAACGACCAGCCCTAGAGCAATAGCACGAATCTCTCTACCACTCGCACTTTACCCTTAAAGGACAGCTCTGGAAACTCTAGCCCACCCTTCCTTATAGGGTGCCTGCCCCCGTCCCACCTAGTCACTATGCCATCCGCCACGTCAGCCTACTCCAACCCCGCCTCTGCGAACCACTTAAAACCGCATGGCCCGAACTCCTTCTCGATCAGTTTCCCCCCTAACCTCTCACCCAAAGCGAAAAAAAACTTTAAACAAAAACTGATCAGACAACATCCTGAATCACTATTCGCGGACATCTATCACTGCGCCTCCAAAGGACAAGTAAAAATGGATCTCATCTTCCACACTGAAAGACCCGAAATATGGAACTCCATCCTCAGATCGCAACTCAATATCTCCAAAATGACTAACACTTCCCATAGCTGCCAACTGACTTTCTCAGCCCCTAACCACACTAGGCGAAATGGGAACACCACTGCGACCATCTACTCCAATGGCACAGTCCTGATACAAGCCAACAATGACAATCTAGAAACATTTGACGCCCTCTTCCCATCCCTCCGGACTTCCCCCTCCCACTCACTCCTCCCCTGCCCGCCCATCCTCCTCTCCCTGAAGAACCCGACCCGCCAACAGAACTCACCCATCATTCCGGTGCACCCTAGTAATAACACCTGCCTCCCGCCGCGAGACACCACCCCCAACACTACCAGAGAGAACAAGACCCCTCTACCCCCCTCCAGCAACCACCCTCACCCGACCCCCGCCCTCCATCCCTCCCAACCCACTTCGAACGACCTCAACACACAGTACGTGACTCCCAACCCCCTCCCCAGTCCCTCATGCAATTTAACACCGACGCCCCAACATGGCCCCGCCTAGATCCCACACTGACAGCTCACTCACAAAAGGGCAACTTAACAACGTTAGGTCCCCCCAGGTTTAACTTTCCCGCCCAGAACACCCACACCGACATAGAGACTGGGCAGCGGCTCACCCTGCTTGGAAGCCAGATAACATCCATAATCCAGGGTCTTAGTGAAATCCTTACCAACCTCGCCGCACTCCTAAAGCCACACCGTTTCCCTTCCTTCCCCTCTCTCTCTCAACAGAGGCTTTCCAAGGCTCCCCACCCGAAAGGGATCTCTACCCCCCTCTCTAATCAGACACAGAGACCAAAAAGAACTAGAGATGAAACGTCTGCGAGTGAAGCGGCAGCTCTCGTTTCCTCGTACGACAATCCTATTACTGCCACCCTCCAATCCAAAATACAGGTGATCACCGGACTGGGAAGAGAACAGGCCCCTCCGAAATCCCCTAGACCCCCGGCCACACGCACTTTCATCCCCACGGTCCCCCGAACGAAAAAACACACAACAGAGACGTCCCCCACAAACTGCATGCTCATAAACTGCAGATCAGCCACCAAGCATGCCACAGAGCTAGCGGAATCCATCCTCACCCACGACATAGACATAGCATTCATCACCGAGACATGGCTAAATGACTCCTCATTTCCACTCATGGATACTCTTGTCCCCCCTGGCTTTGTAATCACCAACAAAGATAGAAAAGATCAAAGAGGTGGAGGCATAGCAATCATCCACAAAAACAATATTTCCGTGACGGAAATAGACTCCTTCAACTACAACACCTTTGAGTGCCTAACCGCCAACATCAACACTAGCAACAACAAAACACTTATCTGCCACCTTATTTACCACCCCCCAGGCAACACCACCACATTCACTGAACACCTGTCCAACCTGATTGCCCACTGCTCTCTCCGAGACACGAACAACCTTATTCTGGTCGACCTCAATCTACACTGGAATGAAGAAAACAACCTGCTAATCCAGAACCTGAAGGAGCTGCTTCACAGCAACAACCTTACCCAACACTGCTTAGAGGAAACCCACAACAAAGGAGCAATCCTAGATGCCATTATCGCCCAGCACGACACTGTCAAGATAGACCGCACCCTGCCGTGGACTGGTCCTACCACCACTTAATCCTTTTCCACCTCACTCAGCCGATCACACTGAAACCCCCCACCCAAGTCCCTCTGAAATAGACTAGAAACTTCACTCAGATTAACATGACTGACATAGAGGGAAGGGTTAACTCTCTCCTCACTGCCTCCACGGATGATCTATCCTCAACAGAACTCACCTCCCACTACAACACAAATATGACATCCATTCTAGATCAAGTAGCCCCCTTGAAACTAAAAAAAACCAGGAACATCCCATCCAGATCTTGGTTTAACACGGACATTAACAACGAAAGAAGACAACTAAGAGCTACAGAAAGACTATGGAGGAGCAACCCCTCCTCAAGCCTACTCGAACAACTCAAAGCAACCCGAAGGAAATACAAAAAACTCATCAGCAGCAAAAACTCCACCTTCTGCGCCGTACTGGACAACGCAAAAAACAGGCCCAACAAACTGTTCAAAATCATCAGGCAGCAAACCTCCAAACCCCCGGAATCCTCCCTACAGGCCTCCAAGGACTTGTATGAAAACTTCGCCAACTTCTTCGAAGAAAAAATCACCAAGATTGAGCTCTCACTGGACATCAACGTCAACCCCGTCTGCAAAAGCCTGCCCCCAGTGACAGTAGATAGTACGCCCAAGCACCCCACAAAAACCTGGAAGTCCTTCAACCCCATCCCGGAAACCGAGATCCTCAAACTGATCTCCACCTCCAAACCAGCCTCTCACGTCCTTGACCCGATACCCACCCAACTGACCAAAAAACTGAAACTCTCCATAGCCCCGTTCTGGTGCAAGATCATAAACAGCTCCCTGAGAACCGGCATCATACCTGAATGCCTCAAAGTTGGCCAAGTCACGCCACTACTAAAAAAACCAGGCCTTGACTCCAAGGAACTGAATAACTTCAGACCCGTCTCCAATCTCCCCCTCCTATCCAAAATCCTTGAAAAATGCATCCTCCAACAACTGACTCAGCACATGGATAGCATCAACCTTCTTGACCCCCACCAATCGGGTTTCAGAAAAGGCTATAGCACCGAGACCGCGATCCTTAACATCACAGACGACATCCACGAATCCCTCGATACCGACCAATGTTGCCTCCTCATTCTCCTAGACCTATCGGCAGCCTTTGACACGGTTGATCATCAACTTCTCATCAAGGCTTTACAAGAAAGGGTAGGTGCTGATGAGGTGGTCCTACGCTGGTTCTCCTCCTTCTTACACAGCCGCTCACAAAGGATAAAAATAAAAAACTTTACCTCCAACCTACACCCCGTCAGCAGGGGCGTCCCCCAAGGTTCAGTGCTCTCACCTCAACTGTTCAACATATACATGGAACCCCTCACCACCCTACTCAAAAATGCTAACATCCCTTTCCACCTCTATGCAGATGACACCCAGATCTATCTAGAAACCTCCTCCATAGATGACATTCACAGACTAAATGTCACTCTAAAAGAAATCCAACATTGGCTGTCACTTAACCACCTAAAACTCAACCAAGACAAAACCGAAATACTCCTCATCTCCAACAAAGAAGAGAACCCTCATATTTCAGAATGGCTAAAAGCTTTGGATGCTCTTATCTGCTATCACACTCTGACCCACTCCGTTAAATCATTAGGAATCACCCTAGACTCAAAACTCGACATGGCCAAACACATCAAGAACTCCGCAAAGAGTGCCTTCGTCAACCTGAAGCTACTTAACAAAATAAAACCATTCATCCCAACCAACGACCTCAAACAAGCCACCCAATCACTGGTGCTATCCAGACTCGACTATGGGAATGCCCCCCTCACTGGTACAACAAAATCTCACCTAGCTCCCCTCAAACTACTCTCAACGCAGCAGCTAGAATGGTCACTGGAATCAGGAAATACGACCACATTTCACCAGCACTCAGAGAACTAAAATGGCTCCCAGTCGAACTGCGTGCCAGTTTCAGAACTGCCTGCCTCACACACAAAGCCCTGCACACAGGAAAACCTGAGTATTTGGCTCCTAAACTCAAGAGGGCTGGTCAGACAAGGAACCTCAGGAGCTCCAGCACCCTACTACTCATCCCTATGAAAACACGCAAACAAAAAACTTCTGCACGGTCCTTCGCCGGAAACGCGCCCAAAATCTGGAACGGCATCCCAGTCGATATCAGGACTATCTCGTCCTTCACGAAATTCAAAAAACACCTAAAAGTCCTTTTCCTCAACCGCTCCCTCCCGAATGGATAGCCGCCATCTAAGCGCAAATCCCCGCTCGTCGTCTCTCCCAGACATTGTAGCTCTAAGACTTACCTCCTCCCTGCTATTTGACCCCTAACTGCTCCTCTCCCCCCCTAAGTGGTTCAACCCAAAGACAACGTGCACTCTATGAGGTTATCTCAGGACTCACGGACTACCTCAATGCTGCTCAGCACACTTGGACTTCCGAACCTATATGTAGAATACTGCTTTATTGTACCAACCCCAAGACAACGTGCACTCTATGAGGTTATCTCAGGACTCACGTACTACCTCAATGCTGCTCAGCACACTTGGACTTCCGAACCTATATGTAGAACACTGCTTTATTGTATGTATCTTGCTCAAAAACTGTTGTGAAGCGCTCCGATACCCTCGGGTCAGGCTAGCGCTATATAAAAACTCCTTAATAAATAATAATTAATAATAATAAATAATACATTTGCCGGCTCTTAGCCAGCGGTGTTGGGAGGGGCGGGCCGAGGCATGAGAGGGGGGAGGAGGAGCGATACATGCACTCCACTCCCTAAGTGCGCATATGTGTTTTGGCCGGCCGTCTCAGGCCGACCAAAGCAAACATGCGCACTTAGGTTTTCTCCAGCCCAGCTGCATTGAGCAGCTGGGCTGGAGAAACCCCACAGACTCCCTGGTTTGAGCAGGGCGTCTTTTCTGCCTGCTCAGACCAATCCCCGCGCTGCTCTGCAAAAGGTAAGTTTATTCTTTTTTTCCTTTTAATTTTGTATTTCCTCCCTCCCCACCACGCGTTGCCTCCCGCGCGACCCCATCCGCCCGACCACCCTTTGTTTATGGCGGCCGCCGCTGTAGGAAGCTGGCTCTGCATATACAATACCAAAGTAAGGTATAGTATGCACAGAGTCCAGTGGATCCCCAAAGGTAGGCAGAGGTAAAGTTAGATAGCACCTCACTCTCTATTTGTGGTAGTGTGGTCGAGCAGTAAGTCAGTATCAGAGGACAGTGTTAAGCATTTGGTGTACACACTAAGTCAGCAAATGAATTCACACACTCAAAGACTGAACTTCAGACTAATTGTTTTTGTATAAAAATATTATTTTAGTTATTTTATTTTCTAGAACCAAGCAAGCCTGGCACAGGTAAGCAATACATACTTTACAGTAGTAATGCAATTGAAATACAGTTTGAATGATAATTGTATATGCACTTTGGTTTGATTTACAGTATGGATGCAGTGAAATGCAATACTTAGTAAATGCAGTACATATACTTGAATAGGCTTTTTAGAAAAATAGCAGGTAAGTAACTTTTGAGATTTCTAGGCTTACACAGAGTAGTATACCTAGATACTACTCTGGGACATTTCCTAAAAACAGGTAAGTAAAATCGTTTTTGTTAGATTATGCAATTTTAAAGAATTTCTTTAGTTTCTCAAACTCCACACTTAGAAACTTTTCACAGAAAAAACAGTCAATATTATCCTATGGAGGAAAATAGTGTTATCGGTTTTGAGGTAAGTATTTGGTAGTGGGAGTTGAGGTTCTGGGGGTAGACTCAGGGGTCCCCCAGGGTCAAGGATGCACTCTAGTTACACCCTCAGCGGCACTAAGGCGGCTGGGTGCAGAGTGCTGAGGCTCAATGTTATCCAATGGGGGATAGGGGGCCTCCGGTTGGTGGCTGCTGGCAAGCAGGCCACTTGGTTGTGGGAGCAAAGCTCCTGGACTTTAGCTCAGGGCAAATGGGGAAATAAAGTAGCACCAAAGGTGCACCCTCAGCGGCACTAGGGCGGCCGGGTGCAGGGTGCTGTTTCGACATCGGACGCCCTGTTGGTTTCAATGGGGAACCTCCGGTTTGCAAAGGCACTTCAGGCTTGGGGACGAAGGTCTTCTGGGTGCGACCACCACTTCGAGAGGTAAGTTGGGAAGTTAGGGGTTGGTTAGGCACCGTCGGTTTGGGCACACAAGGCAGTGGGGCGTTGGGTGCAGGGGTGCCTTTTGGGGTTGGATCTTCTTACCAGCTCCTGGTCGCGGTTGGGGGGACCTTCTGGATTTAGGCTGCAGGCATCGGCTGGAGGCTTGAGGCAGGTCAGGGGTCGCCGGATCTCGGGTCAGGATCGCCGGGGTGACCTCCTCGTGGTGTTTGCCCACTCGAGCTCGGGCCGTGGACGGCGGGTGCAGAGTGGGGCGGATCCGCGGTGTCCGGCCGGAGCCAGATGTTGCAGATGAACAAATCCGGTGTTCACGGGAGACAAAGTCTTTGTTCTTGAAGGCAGGCAGGTCCTCCGGGGTTTTCGAGGTTGCTGGCTGCAGGACACACCGGGATTTTGCAGGAGCAGGTTCGAGGGGGAGAGAGGCCGGTAGGGCTGGGGCCAAGTCAGTGGGCGTCTTCCTCTTGTTAGCTGCTGCTCGGCTGTTCGGTCCTTCTTCTTCTTCTTGTAGTTTCTTCTTGTCTGAGGAAGCAAGGTTCAGGGGTGCCCCTAAATACTAGATTTAGGGGCGTTACAGGTAGGTAAAAGGCAGGGACCAATGGCTCCCTTCCCTGGGGTGGGTACACTCCTATTATGCCACCCTCCAGTGGGAGGGGGCATGAGCCTGTCCCTGGTTGGCTGAGTCCCCCCATCTTCAAGATGGCGTGGACTGAGAGTTGTGCTTCACCTCGCCTCCCCCACCTGAGGGGTGGAGTTGGCAGAGGTGGGCACACCTCTCTTCCTCACTTGTTTTTCCCGCCGGTTCTCCTCGCCCAAAGTGGGGGTCAAACCAAGTGGGGACCAGTTGCTGAGAGCAGCAAGTGGCCTGGGAAAGCTCACAAAGGCGGCAAGCCTTTGAAGCTTCCCCTTTGTGAACCCTGCCCATCCTGGGGGAGGAGGCTTGGCACCTCGTCCCAGGATGTGCATTGTTTCAGGCCCCAGAGAGCAGCAGGCTCTCGACCCAGGGGTCCAGAAACATGTCTGGTGGTGGCAGCTGAAAGCAGCCACTCAGCCTGGACACTAGAGGTGGGTTAGTTTTCAAGGGGAATCTCTAAGATGCCCTCTGTGTGCATTTTTCATTAAATCCCACACTGGCATCAGTGTGGGTTTAATGTGATGAGAAGTTTGATACCAAACTTCTCAGTTTTCAGTGTAGCCATTATGGTGCTGTGGAGTTCGTAATGACAAACTCCCAGCACCATATACTCTTAATGGCAGCACTGCACTTACAATGTCTAAGAATGGACTTAGACACTGTAGGGGTACAGGGCTCATGCACCTGTACCCTCACCACTGGTATAGTGCACCCAGCCATAGGGGTGACTGATCTATGCCAGGGCAGTGGGTTGTAGGCATGGCACACACAGATGTGTGCCATGTCGACTCTTCACTTTGTTCTGCACCAAAACACGCAGCCTGCAAAGGCAGTGTGTGTGTGTAGTGGCACAGGACCTCTAAGGGTGGCACAATAAGTGCTGCAGCCCTTAGAGGCCTTCTCTGGTCACAGTGCCCTGGGTACCTGTGGTACCATTTACCAGGGGCTGACCTGTGGCCAGAGATGCCAATTGGGTTTAGGCTTCAATGCAGTTTTAGGGAAAGAACATAGGCCCTGGGTACCTGATTAGCAGCAGCCCAGGGCACACTCAGTCAAAGCACATCAGCAATTCAGCAAAAAGTGGGGGCAACCATGCAGAAAGAGGGCACTTTCTCACACAACCCCCACCCCCAAACGAAAGAGGATGAGACTAACCTTTACCTAGAGAGTCTTCATTTTCTAAGTGGAAGAACCTGGAAAGTCCATCTGCATTGGCATGGGCAGTCCCAGGTCTGTGTTCCACTACAAAGTCCATTCCCTGTAGGGAGATGGACCACCTCAACAGTTTAGGATTTTTACCTTTCATTTGCATTAGCCATCTGATAGGTCTGTGATCAGTTTGAACTAGGAAGTGATTACCAAACAAGAATGGTCTCAGCTTCTTCAGGGACCAAACCACACCAAAGGCCTCCCTCTCAATGGCACTCCAATGCTGCTCCCTGGGGAGAAGCCTTCTGCTTATAAAAGCAACAGGTTGGTCTTGGCCTTCATCATTGGTCTGGGATAGGACCGCTCCTATCCCTAGCTCAGAGGCATCAGTCTGCACAATGAACTGCTTGGCATAGTCTGGAGCTTTGAGAATTGGTGCTGAGCACATAGCCTCTTTCAGGGTGTCAAAAGCCTTTTGACAACTAACTGTCCAGTTTACCTTCTTGGGCATCTTCTCGGAGGTGAGTTCTGTGAGGGGAGCCACAATGGACCCATATCCCTTCACAAACCTCCTGTAGTACCCAGTCAAGCCAAGGAATGCCCTGACTGAGGTTTGGGTTGTTGGAGCCGCCCAGTCCAGGATGGCCTGGATCTTGGGATGTAAGGGTTGTACCTGGCCTCCACCAACAAGGTGGCCCCAGTACACCACAGTTCCCTGCCCTATCTGGCATTTGGATGCCTTGATAGTTAGGCCTGCAGTTTGCAGGGCATTTAAAACCTTCCAAAGGTGGATCAGCTGATCCTGCCAGGTGGAGCTAAAGACAGCAATATCATCTAGATAAGCTGCACTAAAGGACTCCAATCCAGCAAGGACTTGGTTCACCAACCTCTAGAAGGTGGCAGGGGCATTCTTTAAACCAAAGGGCATAACAGTAAACTGATATTGCCCATCAGGTTTGGAGATTGCGGTCTTCTCTTTTGCTCTTGGGGCCATGCCAATTTGTCAGTACCCTGCAGTTAAGTCAAAGGTACTTAGAACTTTGGCTGCAACCAATTTGTCAACTCATCTGCTCTTGGGATAGGGTGAGCATCTGTCTTGGTGACAGAGTTGAGCCCTCTATAGTCCACACAGAACCTCATTTCTCTCTTTCCACCCTGTGGATGAGGTTTGGGGACTAGAACCACTGGGCTGGCCCAGGGGCTCTCAGAGGGTTCAATAACCCCTAACTCCAGCATCTTGCTGACTTCAGCTCTGATGCTCTCCTTGACTTGATCCGACTGTCGATAGATTATGTTTTTGACGGGTGAACTGTCACCAGTGTCCACATCATGGGTACACCAGTTTGTCTGACCAGGGGTTAAGGAAAAGAGCTTAGCATACTGCTGCAAGACTTGCTTGCAATCAGTCTGCTGTTGGGCAGAGAGGGTGTCTGAAAAGACAACTCCCTCCACTGACCCATCTTTTGGGCTGTATGAGAGGAGGTCAGGGAGAGGTTCACTCTCTGTCTCCTGATCCTCATCAGTCACCATCAGCATGGTGAGGTCAGCCCTGTCATGAAAGAGCTTCAGGCGGTTCACATGGATAACCCTTTTGGGTGTCCCGCTTGTGCCCAGGTCAACCAAGTATGTGACCTCACTCTTTTTTTCTAGGATAGGTTAAGGGCCACTCCATCTGTCCTGGAGTGCCCTTGGTGCCACTGGCTCCAAAACCCACACCTTTTGCCCAGGTTGAAATTCAACCAGTGCAGCTTTTTGGTCACACCAGTGCTTCTGAAGCTCCTGGTTGGCCTCAAGATTTTTGGATGCCTTTTCCATGTACTCAGCCATTCTGGACCTTAGGCCAAGCACATAGTCCACAATATCTTGTTTGGGTTCTTGGAGAGGCTTCTCCCAACCTTCTTTTACAAGACAGAGTGGTCCCCTCACAGGATGGCCAAACAGAAGTTCAAAAGGGGAAAACCCTACTCCCTTCTGTGGCACCTCTCTGTAAGCAAAAAGCAGGCATGGTCAGAGGACATCCCATCTCCTTTTGAGTTTTTCAGGGAGCCCCATTAACAGGTCTTTCAATGTCTTGTAGAATCTCTCCACAAGGCCATTGGTTTGTGGGTGATAAGGTGTAGTAAACTTGTACTGCACTCCACACTCTTTCCACATGTGTTTTAGGTAAGCAGACATGAAGTTGGAACCTCTGTCTGAAACCACCTCCTTCGGAAACCCTACCCTGGTGAAGACACCAATAAGGGCCTTGGCTACTGCAGGAGCTGTAGTAGTCCTAAGGGGAATTGCCTCAGGTTACCTAGTGGCATGATCCACTACCACTAGAATGAATTTGTTCTCTGATGCTGTGGGAGGTTCATGTGGACCCACTATGTCCACACCTACCCTTTCAAAGGGAACCCCCACCACAGGTAGTGGTATCAGGGGGCCTTTGTGGGGCCACCTGTCTTGCCACTGGCCTGACAGGTGACACAGGAGCTGACAAACTCCTTTACTTTTGGTGCATCTGGGGCCAGTAAAAGTGGCTAACTAGCCTTTCCCAAGTCTTGGTTTGGCCCAGATCTCCAGCTAGGGGAATGTCATGAGCTAAAGTTTAGAGAAACTCCCTGTACTTCTGTGGCACTACCACTCTCCTAGTGGCTCCAGGTTTGGGGTCTCTGGCCTCAGTGTACAGTAGTCCCTCCTCCCAATAAACTCTGTGGGTACCACTGACATCTCCTTTTTCCTGGGTAGCAGCTTGCTGCCTCAGGCTTTCGAGAGTTGGACAGTCCTGCTGTCCAAGGCACAGCTCTTCCCTAGAGGGTCACCCTGGGCCTAAGAGTTCAACATGGTAAGGGTCAAGCTCCATGGGCTCAGTTCCCTCTGGGGTGTCCAAATCCTCTCCCTGAGGAGAGGGGTCCTGATCCTTTGGCTGTACAGAAGCTGGTTCCCCAGTCTTCTTACCTTTTCTCTTGGAAGGTTGGGCCATACTTTCAGGCTCCAACACTTCTTTTTCACCCTGTCTCTTGCTCTGTGCTCTTGTTTTTACACACAACAATTCAGGGATATCCAGCATTGCTGCATGGGTTTTCAGTTCAACCTGAGCCCATGCTGAGGTTTCCAGGTCATTGTCAAGCAGACATGCAGCTGGTAGCTTTGGAGAGACCACTACCTGTTTCAGGCCAGTAACCCCCCCCCGAGTCTAATGTCACCATAGCCATTGCATGGTTAGTGGTAACACTGTCAGCATTCCCCCTTTTGTGTCATCATCTCAAGATTTGCTGACAGGAGTGCCTCAAGGGTCTATTCTTAGTCCCTTGTTATTTAATCTTTACATGACCCCTCTTATGCAGCTGGCTGAGGATCTGGGTGCCAAAATAGTTGCCTATGCAGATGATACGCAACTCTTGTTCACCTGGAAGAAACATGAGGTTGACACATCTCATGTCAAGACTTGCCTCTCTGCGGTATTTAGCTGGCTTGCGTCGTCTCAGTTAAAATGTAACGCTGACAAAACGGAGATTCTCTTCTTTGGGGAGTTTCCCCCTCTGTTTTGGCATTACTTTTGGCCGACTGAGTCCCCTTGTCCCTCCCCTTCTGGTCGTCCTGTGAAAAATCTTGGCATCTGGTTTGATGAGAAATTAAGTTTTGGTAATCAGATTGGCAAACTTACTGGCATTTGCTTTGGTATTTTGAAACTTCTCCGTAGATTTCTGCCGCTATTGCCTCTCGCCGCTAAAGAAACGGTCATCCGTGCTTTGGTCACTTCTCGCATAGATTATGCGAATGCACTCTATGCCGGTTTGCCATGCTGCCTTCTGGACAGACTTCAGGTGGTTCAGAATGCCGCCGCTCGTCTCCTATTGGATCTTCCTAAGCACACCAGTGTTAGGCATCACTTACGTAATCTACACTGGTTGCCAGTAAAATCTAGGATAAAGTTTAAGGCTATTACCATTGCTCACGCTGCACTTTATGAGTATGGCCCTGCCTATTTTAGGAAACGTTTTCAGTTTTACACCCCTGGCAGGTGTCTGCGCTTCTCGAATATTCTTCTTGCGTCTGTACCTAGGTTTCGTCTGAAACGTAAAGGTGGCAGTTCCTTGTTTTATCTTGCAGCAACTTACTGGAATTCCCTTCCCCTGGATCTACGCAATCTGAAGAATCCCTCTCAGTTTAAGAAAAAGTTAAAAACCTTCCTGTACAACTAAACTGTCCCCCTCTTGCTCTGCTTTGGTTTCCTCTGACGTTTTGGCTTCGCGCCGGGACACTCTATTGAGTAGCTGTGCACGCTATAAATCCCAATAAAATAAAAAAATAAAAAAATTGGTGACTGGGTAAGTTCTCCCAATCAAGTATTGCTCAGGGGAAACCAGTGTATCTCTCACCATAGTGACACTGGCACCTGTATCCCTCAGAGCTTCTATCCTAGTTCCATTAATCCAAGGGTATTGTAAGTACTTTTTAACGTTGGGTGGCCACACAGCTACAGTGGCAAACTCAACATCCCCTTCTGAAACTAGAACTGCTTCAGTGTGCAACCCGATTTGCTCTTGGCACACTGTTAATCCCATCTGGAGACTTGCTACACCAGGAGTAGTAGGACTAGGGGCCTTCTTGGTCTGGCAAGCAGCATCTCCAGTTAAGTGTCCCAACTTCTTACAGTTGTTACACCAGGCCTTTAAAGGATCAAAGTTATTTCCCCTGTACCTATTATTGGACTGGGAAGAGTTTTGGGACCCACCCCCCTGTGCAGGTTTTTGGGGCCCTTTAGAAGACTCAGGCTATATATCTTGGGGATTCTCACCACCTTTCCCCTGGGGAGGTTTTGTGACCCCTTTCTGTTGGTCACCCCCAGTGGTTGTTTTTGTCACCCTTGTCTTGACCCAGTGGTCTGCCTTCTTTCCCAATTCTTGGGGAGAAATTAGACCTAGGTCTACCAAATGCTGATGTAACTTTTCATAAGTGCAATTACTTAAAATATGTTCTTTCATAAACAGATTGTAAAGTCCATTGAAATCATGCACATTGTATCCAGTTAACCAACCATCTAGTGTTTTAACTGAGTAGTCTACAGAGTCAATCCAGGACTGGTTTTGGGTTTTGTGAGCCCCCTGAATCTACTTCTATATTCCTCAGTTGTGAGTCCAAATCCCTCAATCAGAGTTCTCTTCATGAGGTCATAAGACCCAGCATCTGCCCCTGTAAGGGTCAGGAGTCTGTCTCTGCAGTTACCAGAGAACAGTTCCCAAAGGAGTACCCCCCAGTGTGACTTCTTCACTTTTCTCATTTCACAAGCCCTCTCAAAGGCTATGAACCATTTTGTGATATCATCACTCTCTTCATATTTAGGGACAATCCCTTTGGGGATTTTAGGATCATAAGATTGCTCTTTATCCTTATTAAGTAAATTGCTGCCACCATTGATGGGTGCTAGGCCCATCTCTGCTCTCTCTCTTTCTAGAGCCAGCAACCTGGTCTCTAGATCCAGTCTTTTGGTCAGCCTAACTAAAAGGCTGTCCTCCTCATTGAGGCTGTGCTCAATGTCCTCAGTAGTGCCTGACCCACCTGTGTGGGATCTAGGTACTGTGAGGTTGATTCTTGGAGTCAAGGGTACTTGAACCCTTTTCTCCCTAAGAAGTGGAGGGGGTTGGTTTACCAGGTCATCCCCTTCCTCTTCTTCCTCATCTGACTGGTCTTCACCATTTTCAGATGGGTGGTCCTTAGCATACCCAGCCAACTGCTCCTGGAGCTTTTGTTTGGTGGGATGTGACCCATGGCTATGTTTTTAAGTTTACATAGGGACCTTACCTCCTTGAAAGACAAGTGAAGGTAAGGGGTGAGGTCGAGCTCCTCAACCAAGTCCTCTATGTCATTGTGGTTATTTTCACTAACAGCTGGGTTCTTGTTTTGAGACATTGTTAAAAAAAAAAACTTCTAACCCTAGCTAAAGTGACTTTTTATT
The DNA here is from genome assembly GCA_963921515.1 of Calotriton arnoldi. NCBI lineage: Eukaryota > Metazoa > Chordata > Amphibia > Caudata > Salamandridae > Calotriton > Calotriton arnoldi. The sequence goes on along the minus strand of CAWUFW010003349.1, from coordinate 895,528 downwards.
TTTCTAAAATTCTAAAGGGACTTAGCCAAGGCCCTAACAAGACTTTTAGTAGTTTTGCAAAAATGCCAATTTGAAAAAATCTGAATTCTAAAGACAATTTAAGAGTTCTGTCGTGTGATCAGGTGGTAACCAAGTAGTCCAACAAATGCAAAGTTGTATATCCCACCGCTGATCCACCAATGTAGGAAGCTGGCTCTGTATATACTATACCAAAGTGAGGTATAGTGTGCACAGAGTCCAGTGGATCCCCAAAGGTAGGCAGAGGTAAAGTTAGATAGCACCTCACTCTCTATTTGTGGTAGTGTGGTCGAGCAGTAAGGCAGTATTAGAGGACAGTGTTAAGCATTTGGTGTACACACTCACTCAGCAAATGAATTCACACACTGAAAGACTGAACTTCAGACCAATTGTTTTTGTATAAAAATATTCTTTTAGTTATTTTATTTTCTAGAACCAAGCAAGCCTGGCACAGGTAAGCAATAAATACTTTACAGTAGTAATGTAATTGAAATACAGTTTGAATGATAATTGTATATGCACTTTGGTTTGATTTACAGTATGGATGCAGAGAAATGCAATACTTAGTAAATGCAGTACATAGACTTGAATAGGCTTTTTAGAAAAATAGCAGGTAAGTAACTTTTGAGATTACTAGGCTTACACAGAGTAGTAAACCTAGATACTACTCTGGGACATTTCCTGAAAACAGGTAAGTAAAATCGTTTTTGTTAGATTATGCAATTTTAAAGAATTTCTTTAGTTTCTCAAACTCCACACTTAGAAACTTTTCACAGAAAAAACAGTCAATATTATCCTATGGAGGAAAATAGTGTTATCGGTTTTGAGGTAAGTATTTGGTAGTGGAGTTGAGGTTCTGGGGGTAGACTCAGGGGTCCCCCAGGGTCAAGGATGCACTCTAGTTACACCCTCAGCGGCACTAGGGCGGCTGGGTGCAGAGTGCTGAGGCTCAATGTTATCCAATGGGGGATAGGGGGCCTCCGGTTGGTGGCTGCTGGCAAGCAGGCCACTTGGTTGTGGGAGCAAAGCTCCTGGACTTTAGCTCAGGGCAAATGGGGAAATAAAGTAGCACCAAAGGTGCACCCTCAGCGGCACTAGGGCGGCCGGGTGCAGGGTGCTGTTTCGACGTCGGACGCCCTGTTGGTTTCAATGGGGAACCTCCGGTTTGCAAAGGCACTTCAGGCTTGGGGACGAAGGTCTTCTGGGTGCGACCACCACTTCGAGAGGTAAGTTGGGAAGTTAGGGGTTGCTTAGGCACCGTCGGTTTGGGCACACAAGGCAGTGGGGCGTTGGGTGCAGGGGTGCCTTTTGGGGTCAGAACTTCTTACCAGCTCCTGGTCGCGGTTGGGGGGACCTTCTGGATTTAGGCTGCAGGCGTCGGCTGGAGGCTTGAGGCAGGTCAGGGTTCGCCGGATCTCGGGTCAGGATCGCCGGGGTGACCTCCTCGTGGTGTTTGCCCACTCGAGCTCGGGCCGTGGACGGCGGGTGCAGAGTGGGGCGGATCCGCGGTGTCCGGCCGGAGCCAGATGTTGCAGATGAACAAATCCGGTGTTCACGGGAGACAAAGTCTTTGTTCTTGAAGGCAGGCAGGTCCTCCGGGGTTTTCGAGGTTGCTGGCTGCAGGACACACCGGGATTTTGCAGGAGCAGGTTCGAGGGGGAGAGAGGCCGGTAGGGCTGGGGCCAAGTCAGTGGGCGTCTTCCTCTTGTTAGCTGCTGCTCGGCTGTTCGGTCCTTCTTCTTCTTCTTCTTCTTTTAGTTTCTTCTTGTCTGAGGAAGCAAGGTTCAGGGGTGCCCCTAAATACTAGATTTAGGGGCGTTACAGGTAGGTAAAAGGCAGGGACCAATGGCTCCCTTCCCTGGGGTGGGTACACCCCCTATTATGCCACCCTCCAGTGGGAGGGGGGCATAAGCCTGTCCCTGGTTGGCTGAGTCCCCCCATCTTCAAGATGGCGTGGACTGAGAGTTGTGCTTCACCTCGCCTCCCTCACCTGAGGGGTGGAGTTGGCAGAGGTGGGCACACCTCTCTTCCTCACTTGTTTTTCCCGCCGGTTCTCCTCGCCCAAATTGGGGGTCAAACCAAGTGGGGACCAGTTGCTGAGAGCAGCAAGTGGCCTGGGGAAGCTCACAAAGGCGGCAAGCCTTTGAAGCTTCCCCTTTGTGAACCCTGCCCATCCAGGGGGAGGAGGCTTGGCACCTCGTCCCAGGATGTGCATTGTTTCAGGCCCCAGAGAGCAGCAGGCTCTCGACCCAGGGGTCCAGAAACATGTCTGGTGGTGGCAGCTGAAAGCAGCCTCTCAGCCTGGACACTAGAGTTGGGTTAGTTTTCAGGGGGAATCTCTAAGATGCCCTCTGTGTGCATTTTTCATTAAATCCCACACTGGCATCAGTGTGGGTTTAATGTGATGAGAAGTTTGATACCAAACTTCTCAGTTTTCAGTGTAGCCATTATTGTGCTGTGGAGTTCGTAATGACAAACTCCCAGCACCATATACTCTTAATGGCAGCACTGCACTTACAATGTCTAAGAATGGACTTAGACACTGTAGGGGTACAGGGCTCATGCACCTGTACCCTCACCACTGGTATAGTGCACCCAGCTAGAGGGATGACTGATCTATGCCAGGGCAGTGGGTTGTAGGCATGGCACACACAGATGTGTGCCATGTCGACTCTTCACTTTGTTCTGCACCAAAACACGCAGCCTGCAAAGGCAGTGTGTGTGTGTAAGGGTACAGGACCTCTAAGGGTGGCACAATAAGTGCTGCAGCCCTTAGAGGCCTTCTCTGGTCACAGTGCCCTGGGTACCTGTGGTACTATTTACCAGGGGCTGACCTGCCAATTGGGTTTAGGCTTCAATGCAATTTTAGGGAAAGAACATAGGCCCTGGGTACCTGATTAGCAGCAGCCCAGGGCACACTCAGTCAAAGCCCATCAGCAATTCAGCAAAAAGTGGGGGCAACCATGCAGAAAGAGGGCACTTTCTCACAACCCCCACCCCCAAACGAAAGAGGATGAGACTAACCTTTACCTAGAGAGTCTTCATTTTCTAAGTGGAAGAACCTGGAAAGTCCATCTGCATTGGCATGGGCAGTCCCAGGTCTGTGTTCCACTACAAAGTCCATTCCCTGTAGGGAGATGGACCACCTCAACAGTTTAGGATTTTTACCTTTCATTTGCCTTAGCCATCTGAGAGGTCTGTGATCAGTTTGAACTAGGAAGTGATTACCAAACAAGAATGGTCTCAGCTTCTTCAGGGACCAAACCACACCAAAGGCCTCCCTCTCAATGGCACTCCAACGCTGCTCCCTGGGGAGAAGCCTTCTGCTTATAAAAGCAACAGGTTGGTCTTGGCCTTCATCATTGGTCTGGGATAGGACCGCTCCTATCCCTACCTCAGAGGCATCAGTCTGCACAATGAACTGCTTGGCATAGTCTGGAGCTTTGAGAATTGGTGCTGAGCACATAGCCTCTTTCAGGGTGTCAAAAGCCTTTTGACAACTAACTGTCCAGTTTACCTTCTTGGGCATCTTATTGGAGGTGAGTTCTGTGAGGGGAGCCACAATGGACCCATATCCCTTCACAAACCTCCTGTAGTACCCAGTCAAGCCAAGGAATGCCCTGACTGGGGTTTGGGTTGTTGGAGCCGCCCAGTCCAGGATGGCCTGGATCTTGGGATGTAAGGGTTGTACCTGGCCTCCACCAACAAGGTGGCCCAAGTACACCACAGTTCCCTGCCCTATCTGGCATTTGAATGCCTTGATAGTTAGGCCTGCAGTTTGCAGGGCATTTAAAACCTTCCAAAGGTGGATCAGCTGATCCTGCCAGGTGGAGCTAAAGACAGCAATATCATCTAGATAAGCTGCACTAAAGAACTCCCATCCAGCAAGGACTTGGTTCACCAACCTCTAGAAGGTGGCAGGGGCATTCTTTAAACCAAAGGGCATAACAGTAAACTGATATTGCCCATCAGGTGTGGAGATTGCGGTCTTCTCTTTTGCTCTTGGGGCCATGCCAATTTGTCAGTACCCTGCAGTTAAGTCAAAGGTACTTAGAACTTTGGCTGCAACCAATTTGTCAACTCATCTGCTCTTGGGATAGGGTGAGCATCTGTCTTGGTGACAGAGTTGAGCCCTCTATAGTCCACACAGAACCTCATTTCTCTCTTTCCACCCTGTGGATGAGGTTTGGGGACTAGAACCACTGGGCTGGCCCAGGGGCTCTCAGAGGGTTCAATAACCCCTAACTCCAGCATCTTGCTGACTTCAGCTCTGATGCTCTCCTTGACTTGATCAGACTGTGGATAGATTTTGTTTTTGACGGATGAACTGTCACCAGTGTCCACATCATGGGTACACCAGTTTGTCTGACCAGGGGTTAAGGAAAAGAGCTTAGCATACTGCTGCAAGACTTGCTTGCAATCAGTCTGCTGTTGGGCAGAGAGGGTGTCTGAAAAGACAACTCACTCCACTGACCCATCTTTTGGGCTGTATGAGAGGAGGTCAGGGAGAGGTTCACTCTCTGTCTCCTGATCCTCATCAGTCACCATCAGCATGGTGATGTCAGCCCTGTCATGAAAGAGCTTCAGGCGGTTCACATGGATAACCCTTTTGGGTGTCCCGCTTGTGCCCAGGTCAACCAAGTATGTGACCTCACTCTTTTTTTCTAGGATAGGTTAAGGGCCACTCCATCTGTCCTGGAGTGCCCTTGGTGCCACTGGCTCCAAAACCCACACCTTTTGCCCAGGTTGAAATTCAACCAGTGCAGCTTTTTAGTCACACCAGTGCTTCTGAAGCTCCTGGCTGGCCTCAAGATTTTTGGATGCCTTTTCCATGTACTCAGCCATTCTGGACCTTAGGCCAAGCACATAGTCCACAATATCTTGTTTGGGTTCTTGGAGAGGCTTCTCCCAACCTTCTTTTACAAGACAGAGTGGTCCCCTCACAGGATGGCCAAACAGAAATTCAAAAGGGGAAAACCCTACTCCCTTCTGTGGCACCTCTCTGTAAGCAAAAAGCAGGCATGGTAAGAGGACATCCCATCTCCTTTTGAGTTTTTCAGGGAGCCCCATTAACATGTCTTTCAATGTCTTGATGAATCTCTCCACAAGGCCATTGGTTTGTGGGTGATAAGGTGTAGTAAACTTGTACTGCACTCCACACTCTTTCCACATGTGTTTTAGGTAAGCAGACATGAAGTTGGAACCTCTGTCTGAAACCACCTCCTTCGGAAACCCTACCCTGGTGAAGACACCAATAAGGGCCTTGGCTACTGCAGGAGCTGTAGTAGTCCTAAGGGGAATTGCCTCAGGGTACCTAGTGGCATGATCCACTACCACTAGAATGAATTTGTTCCCTGATGCTGTGGGAGGTTCAAGTGGACCCACTATGTCCACACCTACCCTTTCAAAGGGACCCCCACCACAGGTAGTGGTATCAGGGGGGCCTTTGCGGGGCCACCTGTCTTGCCACTGGCCTGACAGGTGACACAGGAGCTGACAAACTCCTTTACTTTTTGGTGCATCTGGGGCCAGTAAAAGTGGCTAACTAGCCTTTCCCAAGTCTTGGTTTGGCCCAGATGTCCAGCTAGGGGAATGTCATGAGCTAAAGTTTAGAGAAACTCCCTGTACTTCTGTGGCACTACCACTCTCCTAGTGGCTCCAGGTTTGGGGTCTCTGGCCTCAGTGTACAGTAGTCCCTCCTCCCAATAAACTCTGTGGGTACCACTGACATTTCCTTTTTCCTGGGTAGCAGCTTGCTGCCTCAGGCTTTCGAGAGTTGGACAGTCCTGCTGTCCAAGGCACAGCTCTTCCCTAGAGGGTCACCCTGGGCCTAAGAGTTCAACCTGGTAAGGGTCAAGCTCCATGGGCTCAGTTCCCTCTGGGGTGTCCAAATCCTCTCCCTGAGGAGAGGGGTCCTGATCCTTTGGCTGTACAGAAGCTGGTTCCCCAATCTTCTTACCTTTTCTCTTGGAAGGTTGGGCCATACTTTCAGGCTCCAACACTTCTTTTTCACCCTGTCTCTTGCTCTGTGCTCTTGTTTTTACAAACACCAATTCAGGGATATCCAGCATTGCTGAATGGGTTTTCAGTTCAACCTGAGCCCATGCTGAGGTTTCCAGGTCATTGTCAAGCAGACATGCAGCTGGTAGCTTTGGAGAGACCACTACCTGGTTCAGGCCAGTAACCCCCCCCCCCCAGTCTAATGTCACCATAGCCATTGCATGGTTAGTGGTAACACTGTCAGCATTCCCCCTTTTGTGTCATCATCTCAAGATTTGCTGACAGGAGTGCCTCAAGGGTCTATTCTTAGTCCCTTGTTATTTAATCTTTACATGACCCCTCTTATGCATCTGGCTGAGGATCTGGGTGCCAAAATAGTTGCCTATGCAGATGATACGCAACTCTTGTTCACCTGGAAGAAACATGAAGTTGACACATCTCATGTCAAGACTTGCCTCTCTGCGGTATTTAGCTGGCTTGCGTCGGCTCAGTTAAAATGTAACGCTGACAAAACGGAGATTCTCTTCTTTGGGGAGTTTCCCCCTCTGTTTTGGCATTACTTTTGGCCTACTGAGTCCCCTTGTCCCTCCCTTTCTGGTCATCCTGTGAAAAATCTTGGCATCTGGTTTGATGAGAAATTAAGTTTTGGTAATCAGATTGGCAAACTTACTGACATTTGCTTTGGTATTTTGAAACTTCTCCGTAGATTTCTGCCGCTATTGCCTCTCGCCGCTAAAGAAACGGTCATCCGTGCTTTGGTCACTTCTCGCATAGATTATGCGAATGCACTCTATGCCAGTTTGCCATGCTACCTTCTGGACAGACTTCAGGTGGTTCAGAATGCCGCTGCTCGCCTCCTATTGGATCTTCCTAAGCACTCCAGTGTTAGGCATCAATTACGTAATCTACACTAGTTGCCAGTAAAATCTAGGATAAAGTTTAAGGCTATTACCATTGCTCACGCTGCACTTTATGAGTATGGCCCTGCCTATTTTAGGAAACGTTTTCAGTTTTACACCCCTGGCAGGTGTCTGCGCTTCTCGAATATTCTTCTTGCGTCTGTACCTAGGTTTCGTCTGAAACGTAAAGGTGGCAGTTCCTGGTCTTATCTTGCAGCAACTTACTGGACTTCCCTTCCCCTGGATCTACGCAATCTGAAGAATCCCTCTCAGTTTAAGAAAAAGTTAAAAACCTTCCTGTTCAACTAAACTGTCCCCCTCTTGCTCTGCTTTGGTTCCCTCTGACGTTTTGGCTTCGCGCCGGGACACTCTATTGAGTACCTGTGCGCGCTATAAATCCCAATAAAATAAAAAAATTAAAAAATTGGTGACTGGGTAAGTTCTCCCAATCAAGTATTGCTCAGGGGAAACCAGTGTATCTCTCACCATAGTGACACTGGCACCTGTATCCCTCAGAGCTTCTATCCTAGTTCCATTAATCCAAGGGTATTGTAAGTACTTTTTAATGTTGGGTGGCCACACAGCTAGAGTGGCAAACTCAACATCCCCTTCTGAAACTAGAACTGCTTCAGTGTGCAACCCGATTTGCTCTTGGCACACTGTTAATCCCATCTGGAGACTTGCTACACCAGGAGTAGTAGGACTAGGGGCCTTCTTGGTCTGGCAAGCAGCATCTCCAGTTAAGTGTCCCAACTTCTTACAGTTGTTACACCAGGCCTTTAAAGGATCAAAGTTATTTCCCCTGTACCTATTATTGGACTGGGAAGAGTTTTGGGACCCACCCCCCCCTGTGCAGGTTTTTGGGGCCCTTTAGAAGACTCAGGCTATTTATCTTGGGGATTCTCACCACCTTTCCCCTGGGGAGGTTTTGTGACCCCTTTCTGTTGGTCACCCCCAGTGGTTGTTTTTGTCACCCTTGTCTTGACCCAGTGGTCTGTCTTCTTTCCCAATTCTTGGGGAGAAATTAGACCTAGGTCTACCAAATGCTGATGTAACTTTTCATAAGTGCAATTACTTAAAATATGTTCTTTCCTAAACAGATTGTAAAGTCCATTGAAATCATGCACATTGTGTCCAGTTAACCAACCATCTAGTGTTTTAACTGAGTAGTCTACAAAGTCAATCCAGGACTGGTTTTGGGTTTTGTGAGCCCCCCTGAATCTACTTCTATATTCCTCAGTTGTGAGTCCAAATCCTTCAATCAGAGTTCTCTTCATGAGGTCATAAGACCCAGCATCTGCCCCTGTAAGGGTCAGGAGTCTGTCTCTGCAGTTACCAGAGAACAGTTCCCAAAGGAGTACCCCCCAGTGTGACTTCTTCACTTTTCTCATTTCACAAGCCCTCTCAAAGGCTGTGAACCATTTTGTGATATCATCACTCTCTTCATATTTAGGGACAATCCCTTTGGGGATTTTAGGATCATAAGATTGCTCTTTATCCTTATTAAGTAAATTGCTGCCACCATTGATGGGTGCTAGGCCCATCTCTGCTCTCTCTCTTTCTAGAGCCAGCAACCTGGTCTCTAGATCCAGTCTTTTGGTCAGCCTAACTAAAAGGCTGTCCTCCTCATTGAGGCTGTGCTCAATGTCCTCAGTAGTGCCTGACCCACCTGTGTGGGATCTAGGTACTGTGAGGTTGATTCTTGGAGTCAAGGGTACTTGAACCCTTTTCTCCCTAAGAAGTGGAGGGGGTTGGTTTACCAGGTCATCCCCTTCCTCTTCTTCCTCATCTGACTAGTCTTCACCATTTTCAGATGGGTGGTCCTTAGCATACCCAGCCAACTGCTCCTGGAGCTTTTGTTTGGTGGGATGTGACCCATGGCTATGTTTTTAAGTTTACATAGGGACCTTACCTCCTTGAAAGACAAGTGAAGGTAAGGGGTGAGGTCGAGCTCCTCAACCAAGAAATCTATGTCATTGTGGTTATTTTCACTAACAGCTGGGTTCTTGTTTTGAGACATTGTTAAAAAAAAAAACTTCTAACCCTAGCTAAAGTGACTTTTTATTTTTCTAAAATTCTAAAGGGACTTAGCCAAGGCCCTAACAAGACTTTTAGTAGTTTTGCAAAAATGCCAATTTGAAAAAATCAGAATTCTAAAGACAATTTAAGAGTTCTGTCGTGTGATCAGGTGGTAACCAAGTAGTCCAACAAATGCAAAGTTGTATATCCCACCGCTGATCCACCAATGTAGGAAGCTGGCTCTGTATATACTATACCAAAGTGAGGTATAGTGTGCACAGAGTCCAGTGGATCCCCAAAGGTAGGCAGAGGTAAAGTTAGATAGCACCTCACTCTCTATTTGTGGTAGTGTGGTCGAGCAGTAAGGCAGTATCAGAGGACAGTGTTAAGCATTTGGTGTACACACTCACTCAGCAAATGAATTCACACACTCAAAGACTGAACTTCAGACCAATTGTTTTTGTATAAAAATATTCTTTTAGTTATTTTATTTTCTAGAACCAAGCAAGCCTGGCACAGTTAAGCAATAAATACTTTACAGTAGTAATGCAATTGAAATACAGTTTGAATGATAATTGTATATGCACTTTGGTTTGATTTACAGTATGGATGCAGAGAAATGCAATACTTAGTAAATGCAGTACATAGACTTGAATAGGCTTTTTAGAAAAATAGCAGGTAAGTAACTTTTGAGATTACTAGGCTTACACAGAGTAGTAAACCTAGATACTACTCTGGGACATTTCCTGAAAACAGGTAAGTAAAATCGTTTTTGTTTGATTATGCAATTTTAAAGAATTTCTTTAGTTTCTCAAACTCCACACTTAGAAACTTTTCACAGAAAAACAGTCAATATTATCCTATGGAGGAAAATAGTGTTATCGGTTTTGAGGTAAGTATTTGGTAGTGGGAGTTGAGGTTCTGGGGGTAGACTCAGGGGTCCCCCAGGGTCAAGGATGCACTCTAGTTACACCCTCAGCGGCACTAGGGCGGCTGGGTGCAGAGTGCTGAGGCTCAATGTTATCCAATGGGGGATAGGGGGCCTCCGGTTGGTGGCTGCTGGCAAGCAGGCCACTTGGTTGTGGGAGCAAAGCTCCTGGACTTTAGCTCAGGGCAAATGGGGAAATAAAGTAGCACCAAAGGTGCACCCTCAGCGGCACTAGGGCGGCCGGGTGCAGGGTGCTGTTTTGACGTCGGACGTTGGTTTCAATGGGGAACCTCCGGTTTGCAAAGGCACTTCAGGCTTGGGGACGAAGGTCTTCTGGGTGCGACCACCACTTCGAGAGGTAAGTTGGGAAGTTAGGGGTTGGTTAGGCACCGTCGGTTTGGGCACACAAGGCCGTGGGGCGTCGGGTGCAGGGGTGCCTTTTGGGGTCAGATCTTCTTACCAGCGCCTGGTCGCGGTTGGGGGGACCTTCTGGATTTAGGCTGCAGGCGTCGGCTGGAGGCTTGAGGCAGGTCAGGGTCCGCCAGATCTCGGGTCAGGATCGCCGGGGTGACCTCATCGTGGTGTTTGCCCACTCGAGCTCGGGCCGTGGACGGTGGGTGCAGAGTGGGGCGGATCCGCGGTGTCCGGCCGGAGCCAGATGTTGCAGATGAACAAATCCGGTGTTCACAGGAGACAAAGTCTCTGTTCTTGAAGGCAGGCAGGTCCTCCGGGGTTTTCGAGGTTGCTGGCTGCAGGACACACCGGGATTTTGCAGGAGCAGGTTCGAGGGGGAGAGAGGCCGGTAGGGCTGGGGCCAAGTCAGTGGGCGTCTTCCTCTTGTTAGCTGCTGCTCGGCTGTTCGGTCCTTCTTCTTCTTCTTCTTCTTGTAGTTTCTTCTTGTCTGAGGAAGCAAGGTTCAGGGGTGCCCCTAAATACTAGATTTAGGGGCGTTACAGGTAGGTAAAAGGCAGGGACCAATGGCTCCCTTCCCTGGGGTGGGTACACCCCCTATTATGCCACCCTCCAGTGGGAGGGGGGCATGAGCCTGTCCCTGGTTGGCTGAGCCCCCCCATCTTCAAGATGGCGTGGACTGAGAGTTGTGCTTCACCTCGCCTCCCCCACCTGAGGGGTGGAGTTGGCAGAGGTGGGCACACCTCTCTTCCTCACTTGTTTTTCCTGCCGGTTCTCTTCGCCCAAAGTGGGGGTCAAACCAAGTGGGGACCAGTTGCTGAGAGCAGCAAGTGGCCTGGGGAAGCTCACAAAGGCGGCAAGCCTTTGAAGCTTCCCCTTTGTGAACCCTGCCCATCCTGGGGGAGGAGGCTTGGCACCTCGTCCCAGGATGTGCATTGTTTCAGGCCCCAGAGAGCAGCAGGCTCTCGACCCAGGGGTCCAGAAACATGTCTGGTGGTGGCAGCTGAAAGCAGCCACTCAGCCTGGACACTAGAGGTGGGTTAGTTTTCAGGGGGCATCTCTAAGATGCCCTCTGTGTGCATTTTTCATTAAATCCCACACTGGCATCAGTGTGGGTTTAATGTGATGAGAAGTTTGATACCAAACTTCTCAGTTTTCAGTGTAGTCATTATGGTGCTGTGGAGTTCGTAATGACAAACTCCCAGCACCATATACTCTTAATGGCAGCACTGCACTTACAATGTCTAAGAATGGACTTAGACACTGTAGGGGTACAGGGCTCATGCACCTGTACCCTCACCACTGGTATAGTGCACCCAGCTAGAGGGGTGACTGATCTATGCCAGGGCAGTGGGTTGTAGGCATGGCACACACAGATGTGTGCCATGTCGACTCTTCACTTTGTTCTGCACCAAAACACGCAGCCTGCAAAGGCAGTGTGTGTGTGTAAGGGTACAGGACCTCTAAGGGTGGCACAATAAGTGCTGCAGCCCTTAGAGGCCTTCTCTGGTCACAGTGCCCTGGGTACCTGTGGTACCATTTACCAGGGGCTGACCTGTGGCCAGAGATGCCAATTGGGTTTAGGCTTCAATGCAGTTTTATGGAAAGAACATAGGCCCTGGGTACCTGATTAGCAGCAGCCCAGGGCACACTCAGTCAAAGCACATCAGCAATTCAGCAAAAAGTGGGGGCAACCATGCAGAAAGAGGGCACTTTCTCACAGCCGCTGATTGCATGGTGGACATGGGCAGGGAAAATGAGGGACAGTTGCTCCTTCCTCATAACGTGGGATGACAGTTACTGTGGCACAAACCTGACACTTCCCTCGACTCCAAATAGAGTAGGGGAACCATATGATTAGTGGGTGGCAGCAGCACCAAGTTACAGTCGGGCTTTGACTCCTCAAAACTCCAAATAAGGCCCCAAGATCACTATACTTTATGGGATATTCGAGTCCTGATCAGAGATTCAGGCCACCTACCATCATTCACATGAAACAAGACAAGGATCTCTGTGTTTACGAGAGCCATAGAAAAGTGTGGCATGCAAACTCCCTGGGATGGGGTTGTACATGTGATGCATACTTATACATAGTGAATTTCTGAGAAGAGTTGCTATATTATGACATACATGCTGTCCAGGAAGTTAAAAACAAAAATGTGGGCCTATTTATGGGCCAGGCTACATCACTCTTGCACCACACAACCTGGTACAAGAGTGACTCAAACCTTACATGTGGTTTATGAATCCACGCAAGGCCACTTTGCGTAACCCTGAGTGGCTCCATAAATCTGGAGGAAGGCAACCCAGCGCAAATCACTGCATTGCCTTACTCTGCCCTGGGAAGGCGTTCCATGGGCGTTGCATGGGTGTTCCTACGCAACTCCCATGGCTTTTGATGCATTTCCAGATTTACCAGAACTGGGAATGCGTCAAAAAGATACACCTTCTCAGGTGAGGCGTAATGAAGAGAAATATCTTTATTTCTCCTCGTTACTTCCTCTTTCTATGTGTGCTGCATACTGCAAGAAGAATATGCCTCTCAGGATTGTTTCTGTGCAGGAAGGTTCCCCTTCCTGCACATAAAAAACCTGCCTGAGTTGGCGCAAGGCTGCCAAACGTGCGCCAGCGCAGGGGAAAAGGCGGGAATGCGCTGTATTTCCTTAAATAAGACGCATTCCTGCCCTTTCCCTGTCACGCAGCGCAGCAAGGTGACTTGCTGCACTGCACGGCGTGACATTCTCGTAAATAGGCCCCATGGTTTCTACTTTCAGGGCTAAAGGTGGGTGCTGCCCCTCTATTAGTGTAGGAAAATTTCGGAAACCTTAACATTCTAGTGAAAAGTTCAAATAGCAATGGGTTCCTAGTGCTGATGCTTGTTTAGAAAAACAACTTGAGTCCAAAGCAAATAATATCAACATTTATGCTGGGATCAAAAGCATAGCAATGCAGAAAAACAGCAGGACCAGATGGCTTGTATCACGAGATGCTGTTACCAGAGATTTTGGCAGCTCTGTAGTGATTTCCCAATGAATCAGCACTTACTGGAAGATGTCTTTGTAGCAGTAACGATTCAGATACATCTTTTATTTGTGTTAAAGGGACAAACCAGAAATGTGATCTGCTAATGAATATGACTATTACCCCTGCCACACAAGACAAACACATACATTATACACCCTCCAGAATATACAACCGTGCGGAATGAGATCTATATTCAAGAGAGCAGAAAATGCTGCCTGTAAGAGACTAAGGAGTGATAAAACTTGCACAAGTGAATGAATTTGACTTTAAAAAGCAAAAGTTTTAACTAAAGAAATGGAAGAGAATACATAACAGGCAGAGCAAATAATAACAAATTCAGGGCAAAGTTAGTAGCAGCGTTCTGACCAGCAGTGGCGTCGAGAAGGTGGCATACGATAAAGTGATAGAATGTTTGAATTAACCTCAGCCAGTTAGTGGGGGCCCCTTCTCAGTCCATTGTTATTTTACACCCCATGCCACCTCAGTTTGGACCCAGTCATATGCAAATCAGTCTTGACCCTGCTCCAATAGGAATAGTCCAGCCCAAACTGCTAGTCCAGGTCCTCCCTGAACCGTAACCCAAGCTACCCAAGACCAGTTTCACCCTATTAGGTTACATCAGCCAGGTGTAGCTTGGTTCCAATAGCACAGTGTGCACAAAACACACCTCTGGGCATATGTGTCGTGTCCCACTTAGGGCTCACACAGAAGTATACAAAAAAGTGATGGATGGAATGCTTGAATTAATCTCAGTCACTGGCAATTACTCAGGTCTCCACCCCAATCCATTGTTATTTTGCACAGCATGCCACTACAGTTTGAACCCAGCCATATGTAAATCAGTCTTGACCCTGCTCCAATAGGAACAGTCCAGCCCGAACTGCCAAGCCAGGTCCTCCCTGAACCGGAACACGAGCAACCCAGCCCTTAAAGCAAGCAAGTAAATGGGCCACACATCCATTTATTTATTTATTTTTGAGTTTCATATAGCACTAGCTAGACCCAAAGGTATCAGAGCGCTTTACAAGTTGTGGGCATAGGTAATTAGAGCTACAAGCGAGGATACGTGTAGGTCAAAAACAGTCAAACGAAATGTTCGCAATACGTTAATATAGTGAGAACAATCAAAAAGTACATAACAAAACATTAGGTAATGACGTTTGTGCAAAAATAGTGACTGAATGGGTCAGGTAAACATGGTTTGGTAGTAAAAACTGTTATGTTTGGGATGCGGTGATCCCCTCACCTGAACACTAGACACTGCACCTACTGCACTATTGACAGTTACACCACTGGCGACCCGATCATCTCTTTTGTGTTCCAAAGCTAGGCCCTGGTTTTCAGTTTGGTGACCAGAAATGCATCATTTGGGATCTCGGACAAGCTGGCAGAGGCCATGGGATGGGCCAATAAAAAGGTGGAAACTCTAGCAGAAAATACGCCAATGCCCTCCTCACTTTCATCAGAAGGACATCATTCGTTTTATTATTATTATCGTTATAAGTAGTCACAAATAATTATCATGATTATAATCTTAACAGAATGAAACACATTTCCCATTACTACCACTGATTGATTGACGGGCATGCATTCCTCGTTTGTTTTGGATGGCAGCGGGGTTTAGAGCACGTGTAAACAGAATGCCTTGTTTACTCTGGAGAAGGAACATGGAGGTGATAGAAATCATGGAAAATTAAAAAAAATACTGCAAAAAAAATAACCTGTTTTCAATTGTGTATGTGTGTCTTAAAACAACACACCTGTGGCTCCATAGTACCACAGTATTAAACCTGCTCAATGATGAGCTAGTAAATATATTGTAGAAGTAATTAAATCTACTCCCTCCGCCTCCTCCTTCGCGTCCGCTTGAGCCCTGGGCATACCCCCAGCTCAATGGCTTATTGTAGTCACCAAGACGGCACAGTGTATTGAATGCCCAGTGCTGCCATCTGCAGGCCAGGTGTTTGAAACCGAGCAAGGCCTGCCCAGGCTTCAATCAAGGGCTTAATTTGAGCCGGTGGATGCAGGCGGAGCCCACCGGCACATATTTTTGGGGACCTGCACTTTTTTCCCTTATCTGACTTTGACCCAGAGCTCGTGGGAGAAAAACACGAAAGGTGGAAGGAAGGAAGACAAAAAAGGCAGAAAAGCAGCAGCAAAAAAGAAAGCAAAAGTGAAAAAGAACCTGAGTGAACTAAAGGGGCAGGGAGTGTTTGGTTGTGAATGAATGAGGCTTGAGGTGGAATCAAGACTTTGTAGCTTTAGTATTTGGCACCCCCAGCATTCAATAGCGCTGGCAACAGGCTTCTGAGCAAAACTTCAGGCACCTTTACTTATTCTTCTACAAATTAGGCTCTACAGATCCTTCCAAGCTCTCTAAATTGGGTGCCATTACATACGATATTAGCAGCACCTGTCGTTCACAATGCTTGGAGATGGCAGAAGTGTAGAATCAAACATTAGATAAAAAACAAGTTATTATCATAAACGTCTGGTATAGTTCTAATGAATGCCGGTAATTCACTGTGGCACCCCATTTTTTCTATTTTGTTGCAGTTTTATATAGCGCAAACTCGATCCGAAGGTATTGGACATGAGCACCAGTTACATTAGACAAGATCACATTCATTTTATGGTAGGCACGGGGAGATTAAGTGATTTGCCCAGAATCACAGGATGTTGAGCTGATGCCGAGACTCGAACCTGGTTCTCCAACTCCAAAGTAGGCAGCTCTGGCCGTTAGACCACTTCCTCACCCTTTGCACAAGCGAATCTCCGACTGTCAGTGCATCGCCATCACTTTTGCAGTGGCTACTTGGACAACACAAAGACCATGCAATCAGAGGAAAGGCAATAACATCTAGGGATCAAAGTGAGGGATTGGGAAGTCCAAACACAAAGTCAGGCTCTGAAGTGACTCCTGATTTCATTGTCTTTGTCACAGCATGCCTCTGTTTTTGGACTTCAGGAAAAAAAGGCAAAACAAAACAGCTACTCAGCAGGGAATTCTGCTGGAGGAAATCACCAGCATCATGTTTGCAGTGGAGAACTTCCAATGATGACTTTACATAGAACCTAAGTACATGTTTTGTCCTTCTTAGTTCTGACCTAGAGACAACTTTAGTTGTCTCCCAAGTGTCTTGAAAATAATGCAAATAATAATGCATAATATATCCATAAAGGACCTTTGGCTCAGTCTCCTTCAGCTATTGCATGCCTGAAGTGATATTCTTCAGTTGCCTTGCGTGAAAAAAAAATTGCAAATCTGCTCCTCAGTGTTTCGACTGTTAGGCAGTGTGAGTGACTCCCTTGCATCTGAGTCTGTTAAGGACAGGCAAAGCAATTCTGCTACCTTCAACACTTATGCACACTAGTCCTCCAGGGCAGCATAGAAGATGGGAGAGAAAGAAGAGCAACTCCCTGCCCACACACAGGAGAACTTGCAACCAAAATTGATGGCACTTGATGCTGAAGCAGTAGCTAAGGTACTCTCCGGTGCTGAGCGCCAGTACTTACAACCTCATTGGTAAGTGTAATCCATTTTACTACCTGAGGCGGCACCAACCATGTACTGTGCATTTTATTCAAATAAAAGCTATGCATTCTTTGTGGACCATCACATTTCCAGAAAAGTGAAAACATGAAATGCCTTCAAGCATATCCACGTAGTATTTACATGACACAGAGCAAGGAGTCACAAGAACTGAACAACTACACTTAGTCCTAGATTTATAAAGGTTTTGAGTCACCTTTGCACTACTCAAGGGTGTGCAGTGTGACGCAATACCTAGAATGAGATTTACCAAGCCACTCAAGGCCACTTGACGTGGCCCTATGTCACTTGGTGAATCTGTAGTAACGCAAGACAGTACAAGTCGCTACGGTGCATTACTCTGCGTAGTGGGTATGTTCAGTGGCGTAGCTAGGGGGGGGCGATGGGGGCGGACCGCCCCAGGCGGCACGAGTTTTCGGGCGGCAGCCGGCCCCCTTCCTCCCGCTCTTACCTGCGACCGTTGCGGCCGCAAAAATCGGCCGCGGCCGCTACCTCCCCCCCCTCCCCCTCTACCCCCCCCCCCGCTCTACTATGATTTTGCCGAGGGCGGCAAACGCAGGGGCCGCCACGGGCAGCCTAAGGCCTAGCTACGCCCCTGGGTATGTTACATGTGTAGAACGTGTCCACCCATGTATTCTGAAGCATTCCCAGTTTTACCAGCATTGGTGGACCTGGGAATGCATCAGAATTGTACGCATTCCCACCAGAGGCAACGTGGAGAAATATCTTTATTTCTTCTCTTTGTTTCCTTTATTCTGCAGCACACTTAGGTTGAGGAAAATGCCTCTAAGGATTATTTTTGTGCAGAATGGTGCCCCTTCCAACACAAAAACAATTCTGCCTGTAACTCAGCATCCTTGCTCCATGGCTCAAAGGTGCCTGCATTCGGGGATCCATTATACTGTATGTTTTCAATTTAATCTAATAAAGCTGAAAAAAAGGGTGCCTGCGTTGGCGCTAGGTTGCAAATTGTGCGCCAATGCATTCAGAGGACACTCCCTTACCCTTTCATGCCACGCAGCACAGCAAGTTGTCTTGCTGCGGTGCGTGAAAAAATGTTAAATCTGGCACCATGGTAAACTGAGAGGTGGCAACACATCACCAAGTTCACATGTGAAAGGCCTCAGCGTAGCACGCAACAATGGGGCATACCATTTCTTCCCCAACAGTAAACAGCATATCTGCCTTTCACAATAAATACATGCCCAGTAAATGAACTAGCATTGGCTCACCAGCGGCATGCAATGAAATTCCAACTTGTCCTGAGAGTCCCATTAATCCATGTAGGAACAGAACAGCAGCACACCTGGACACTCACAGGTGATATGCTGTTCACCCCCTCCTGTTAGTCCTCATGCACTGTGGGGCCGTGCGTGCTGCCTTACACCTCTCTCAAGACTTGTGCCTTACCGTGGCGCCACCACAGGCTATGCACTCTTCCTTTTGCATCACAGAGCCTACACGAGAACCATACATGCCAATAGATCCAATTCAGGTGGGAGACTCCAGTTTTCTGAACCCAAAAATGGCTTTATTTTGACTGCCTCTCGCCTGAAATCTCCTTTCCTAACTGTACACATGTGCAAAATCATCAGGCATTTGTGGAGCTTGAGCCACCAGCAGTGCCTGCTGTGTGGACAGTGAGAAATGTTGGTGCCTAATGCACCCACAAAAGCACTCCCAAGCCTCTCTAGTACAGCTCTCAAGTCCACATCACCAACATTCAAGTTAAACCAAGCAAGTGTATAACACCATCCAGGGTCGGACTGGCACAGAAAATAGGCCTGGGAACTAAATTAAAAGTGGCCAGTTTTGCAAATAGAGCAGTTTTGAACTTGTAAAGACACATTGCATATGTGTTTTACTATTCTGGGAGACTGCATGCATTTGTGCTTTCTGCAGAAAATGGGGTATATTTACAAGGGCATAGCGCCACTGTAACGTCACGTTTTTCAATGTTCGGGTGGCTCAATGCCATGCTCCATATTTATAAAGTGGCGTTTCTAAATATCATCTCCTTTCACACATTTATCTGCATGAAAGGAGCGTGCAATGGGTGTTGCTGTGTGCGTTCCACCGCTAGACCCATTGTTTAAACTAACGCCATGCAACAGCAGGTGTTAGATTGGCGCAACGGGGAGAAATACATTTATTTCTCCTCGTTTTTGTTATTTCTATGTGTGCTGCCGAATGCAGCACACATAAAAAGAGCAAATCGCCTTCAAAGATTGTTTATGTGCAGGAAGGTGTCCCTTCCTGAAAATAAACAATCATCCATGCAAATACGGCACATCCCTGCGTTTTTTAAATGACGTAGTGCAGCACAACTAAATTGAGTGCAGCGCCTCGCTGTGCCATTTCCTTGTAAATATCCCCTAATGTTTGTGGTAATATCAGGGAAATCAATAGTGAAAACGGGCCCATCTGACAAAACAGCCCCACAAACCTCAGAAATCGGCCCACGCACTGACTGATTAGCCCAGCCCCTTGGGCATTGCCTGATTGCCCTATAGGCCATTCCGACCCTGACACCAATCTGCAAAACGATCACAGAAAATGCACTATCGGCATTTTATTAATACATCACGAACTTGCATAGTAAAAAGACAAACTATGGTTTCAATCACAGCTTTGCTCAGCTCTGGAAACAGGAAAGCAGTTTAACTTTACTCTTTTGTTCCCTTTATTTTAACAAAGGTCAGCTGAATGCAGTCTTTTGGCCATTCTCCAGAATGGGCTCCTCCAGTCCAGCATCACGTGATGCCAAATTTAAAAATGTCCCCTTAAAGGTGTGCATTTTATGTATTTAAACCCTGCCTCCGGGCTTAACCACATACAATGCACCCCACGCAATAGTTAAATGTAGCGCGACAGAGCGCGTTGAAGGACTGTGAACCATCAACAAGCTGTTGTTCAGCCCACAGAATGCCATTCTGTGCCTCCCTTCAGTGCCACGTCACGTGGGCAGCGATGGGAAGGTTTCCTTTCCTTTCCAATTGACGTACACCCTACGCACGGCAATTGCTTCCAGGGCAAAGGCAGGTGACTCACTCGCCCTCTAGTTCTGCGCACAGACTCCGTTGTGTGTTCACTATCAGTGCAACACGTGTCTGACACACAGCAGAACATATGAGTGACTGTGAGCAGTGTTGTCGTCTTTGGTGCACATATCAGCATGACATTTTCACTACTTAATAATGGTGCAAGTCTTGTATGCAATGAGGGTTAGTGATTTGGCAACTGGATTACTGGGTGATGGTGCAAATTCGGCCTTACAGCAAGACGTATACGTAATTGTGCAAATGCGGGCCGGCACGCAAAATATCATACCTAGGCCTGTGTCATGAACAGCATGCACCAGTGTAATAACAGCTTTGCGCACAGATGCCGCTGCATTTCTGTCATTTATATGTCTATTCATCAGTGTGTCCGCATGCCCTTTTTGTGATTAGCGCAGTGGCACATCACTTTTCATCACTTAATGCTCATTTTATGAAGAAGAAAATGTTTTGTCATATTTTCAAATACGAACAATTTCATAACTCGTGCACCAACTAATGAACAATGTTACATGCACATTAGCACTTCTCACAGCAGAAGGCGCGTGCACAAACGGATGTTACGGTGCATATTCCACGGAAATGCTGCTGCACCTATGCAAATGGAGGTGCACAAATCAGCAATAGCACAGGTGAGTATTGCTCAAAATGTCGTCCCAGGCTGCAAATCTGAACATGCATTCACGGTTATTGAGTGATGGTGCAAATCTGAACATGCATTCATGGTTATTGAGTGATGGTGCAAGTCTGAACAAGTATTCACGGTTATTGAGTGATGGTGCAAATCTGAACATGCATTCACGGTTATTGAGTGATGGTGCAAATCTGAACATGCCCGAAGGGGCAGATTTACTAACATGCTCCATATCTACTAAGATATGGCACATTCCTGCTCTCTCTTTGCGCTGCTGCACTAGTGACTGCCAAGCGACAATGCAGGCACTCTTGCACCATGGTGCAAGGGTGCCTGCTTTTAAGGCGGGATTGCTTTGTGCAGGAAGGGACATCTTCCAGCACAAAAATTTTCTTCTTGGGCTTTTCCTCTTTCCTCATTCTGCAGCACACCTAGAAAGAAGAAAAAAACAAGGAGAAATAAACATATTTCTCCTTGTTACGCCTCCCCTTTGAAGGTGTAGCATTCAGATGCATTCTGAGGTTGACTATTGTTAATAAATCTGGGAATGCACTAAAAACCATGGGTGGATGCGTGAGAACATCCACGCTCCACCCATGGAAGGTCTTCCCAGGGCAGAGTTATGCAAAGTAGCAACTTGTGGCAAGGTGGCTCTGCGTGGCATAGTTAATCTCACTTAAGGGCTTGCATTGCCCTTGCGTCACCTTATGTGACTCGAGGGCAATGCAAGCCCTTAATATATCTGGGCCTAAGTATTTCTGAGTAAAAGGGAAAATGTAAATTGGAATTTAGGGTTAACAAGTAATGGTGCAAATCAGAACATGCAGAGTGGTGGTAATTCCTGACTTATTGTGGCCCACTCTTGAGTAATGCTTGCACTGGCATAGTGGTAGCAATTCCTAAAATATTGTACTATCTGAAGGCTCTTCCTGTAGGATTTGAGTGACTCGTCTACACATCCATACACTCACTCACACATCCATCCGTTAAGGCACTCAACTATACATTGATCCACTTACGTACTCACTTATTCAACCATTCATTCTTGCACTCATCCTTTAAATCCACCCATGCTCTGTCATTCACTCACTTACCCATCCTGTCATTTAATCATCCATCCAACTGGCGACTCATTGTTACAATCACCCACTCACCCATCCACACACACAAACCGGGTAATCAATGAAGCATTTTCCCTTATAAAATGGCAGTAGCGGCCGGTGCAGGTAAGCGCGGTGGGGGCGGGGAGAGGGGGATGTTGACAGACGACGGAATAGGGCAAATTAAATAAATAAATAACTCCTATTCCGTCGTCTGTCGACATTCCCCCCTCAGCGCCACGCCCATGCCCCACTGCGCTTACCTGCACTGGCCACTGCTGTAAAATGGCCACGCCTATTACCTTTTCCAGGATTTGTTGATATTGGAGCAGTTCATAATCAGGAAAAATTAATTCACATACTTCCCTCCACTTTAGTGAATCACCCAACAATCTGTGTCCTTGACTTACTCTGCCTTATTTTACTAGATCTTCCTCAGAAACTTCAGTTTTGCATATGCAGATGAAGTCGTTTGACTGTTCTGCCCTTTAATTCTCCCACCGTTGACAAATGTTATGCATTTATGATTTACCCAAATGTATGTATACACATATCCACGATGTTCATGTTGGGCATCAGTGTGCGGTTTGTGCTTGAGAAATTGCTAATTTAACGATGTTTTGAATTCCCCGTGCCCAGACCCCCCTCCAAGAATAAGCGTTTGCAATTGTACCCAGTTTACATCAACAGACTCTCCAATTCCTATTGATGCCCATAGTTTTTTTTCAGATTTCAGTAGCTCAAACAGGAATACTCAATCTGTATTTCGTAGTATGTTATGATAATTTGTATAGCGAATTTCTCCCATTTGTATGGCCCTGTAACAGGTACCCAACGTGTTAAGCAAGGGCATGCGTTTAAAAGGTTTACCTGCTAGTTGCAATGGTTCGTTGTTGGACTCAAAGAGTCACATTGTTAAAGCCGAAAACTACATACTTTCAGTGCAGCTAAAGGAGAGGTCAGTATTCTGGAAGTGACAGGAATCCAGAGTAGACCCTACATCACTGATACTCATAGTACAGGCCAAGGGGCCCCTTGTGGCCCTCTTGACTTTTACATCCGGGCCCCTGGTCCACAGCAGCACTGGGCTGCTGTTTACTTGACTGAGCATTAACTTTCAGAAGGATGTTAAATAAACGGGCACGCATATATTTACAGGTTAACTGAAGTTAAAGGAAGGAAGTTACAAAGGCGCCCAGCACCACTTAACTTTAGGAACACCTTCATTTTACAAGACATTTTGCAACAAAGGTATTTCATTAACATGGGAAGCGATTCAGATTATTACATCAGATTAGATCAGTGCATTGAGAAGAGTTTTTTTAAAGTGATATTTTTCGAACATGAATTTGGAAACAATCATGCTTCCCCACACTCTGAAACACTAATGCCAATAGTGAACGATGAGGCAAGTCAGTTGTTATGTGCACCCAATGGGTGATCTTGGTTCTATATGGACAACATTATAGTTTATTAAATCAAGCACGAGAAGGTTTTGTACAGAGCATATCCTGAAGATATGCATTTTGAGGTCCTCTTATAGGTTATAATGAAGAAAAAGGTGGTAAAGTGAAATAAAACAATTGCCTGGGATCATACAGTTTGGTCAAGCGAGGAAGCCAGGATTGAGCCCAGGTTTGTTTTCTGGTTTCATATTGTGCAAATCAGCCACTAGATGTATGTGCTTTGCTTCTTCTATGCCCACCTTACCCCCATCCCCATCCGCCACTCTGGTGGCATCAATGTGACCCTCGATCATACCACAGACCAAACTTTTTGGCCCCAGGGAAAATGTTTGCGGGTACCCATTCCCTAAATCATACAGTATTATGCACAGCAAGTAGCTTCAAGCAGTGCTTAATTTGTAAAAAAGAAAGAAAAAAATGTAAAAAAGGGTCCCACCACTGCTTCTACTGAATGCCGTAGTTGCTGAATGCAAAGACGGCCTGGTTTTGATCCCACCACATGCTTCTTTCTTCCATCGCACCGCACTTCGGGGCATATTTACGAAATGTCGGAGCGCAGAACTGTGCCGTATTCACAAGAATATGGCGCACCCCTGTGTTTTCCCTAGTGTTTGTGCTAAATTTAACTGCCTAGTGCCAACGCAGGCACCCTTGCACCATGGTGGTGGAGCACACATAGAAAAAGGAAAAAGGAGGAGAAATAAATGTATTTCTCCTCGTTTTGCCATTCTAACGCCTACTCTTGCATGGCGTTAGTTTTTGGCGCTGCCTCAGATTTACACATACTTGTATATCTGGGGCAGTGTCAAAAAGCAATGGGTGTTGCGGTAGACTGCCCACAGCAACATCCACTACACGCTCCTTTCACTCTAAGTGATGCGTGTAAAGGGGCCGCATATACAAGGCGAAAAGTGGCTTAACTCCGCTTTGTATATGTGGAGAAGGGCATAGCACCATCGAATGTCCCTAAAAGTGACATTCTGGTGGCGCTGTCCCCTTGTAAATATGCCCCTAGCTCTCTCTTTATTTCACTCTTTCAAGTTCTTTTTCATCCCTTTTTTCTTCCTTTGTCACTGTTTTCCAATATTTATCTTCCTCTTTTTCGACTTTTTCTGCCACTCTCTCTCGCTTGGTCAAGTTTGATGATGAAAAATAAGTCCTGATCTCCAAAAATGAGTGCTGGTGCTCACCTTCCATAACAACGGGAACGTGTCACTAAGGAAAACTGCGCTCTAACCATAATGCTTTGTTCTGAGGAAACCTTTACAGAACATGCCAACTCTATTGTGCTTTGAACAGGACTTCCACAAAAGGTCACAATGCATTTAACTGTTGCACTATAAGGGCTTTGCATTTGTGGGGCCATAGCATGAACAGCTGCGCTGGATCAGCACACAGCTACACGCCTGTGTTTTTTGCATTTGTGTAAAGAGCGACATTTTAACTCAGAATTTCTCTGTGTTAATACATGAACTGCAGAAAGCAAGCTGGGAAACTGAGCACTGACTGTCTCTCGGTTTCTGAGCTTTGCTGTCTGTAGCTCGCGGTTTTACTTCGAGTTAAATGTAGGCGCTTTAGACTCTGCAAGTGCAAAAAAGGCGCTCAGCTCTATGCTGGACCAGTGCAGCGGTTCATGATGCGGCCCGAGGTTCTAAAATATGCAGCAAACACCTGCGCATTGTCATCCGTGTGTACCTTCCATAGATG
Source organism: Calotriton arnoldi (assembly GCA_963921515.1). NCBI lineage: Eukaryota > Metazoa > Chordata > Amphibia > Caudata > Salamandridae > Calotriton > Calotriton arnoldi. The sequence goes on along the minus strand of CAWUFW010003349.1, from coordinate 870,710 downwards.
ATATGTTAGTTACATATATGTTTATTTATTAAAAAAAATAATGTGTATTGTTTACTTTACTATGTGCATCCAGTATCACGCGGCCCTTTGCTTCCTTGTAGATTCGTGATACAGAAATACCTTTACATGAGTAACAATTCTGACTGCTGCCTTATGTCGAGGAGAGACTGCAGAAGTGAAGCTGACTACAGAATAGGTTTAATTGTAGGTCACACGTTCACCTCAAAGGGTTATCCTAACAGATAACAGATGTGTGCTATTACCAAATAGCACTCCTTTTACTGACCTTGGAAGGGGGTAAAGACTGAGTGAACCCTCTGTGATTAGACCCTGTGACCACTGGGTCAAACACAGATCCCTGCAGAAGATACATCTCTCCACTGAGGCACCAGATGAGGTGTGAATACATTTAAACATGCATGACTGTGGTGCCTGTCGACGCCTTCTTGAATCAGTGGAGTAGCGCAAAATGATGGGGCCCGCCTGCAGAATGTGATGGGGCCCCTGAGTCTCCGATATCTCACAGACATTCGTTGACCTTGAGATGAATGGGGCCCTCTTGAAGGGTTGGGGCCCTTTAGAAGGTCCCTCTTGCATTGCAGGGGCCTGCCTTGTGCTCCTGTCTTGAATACCACAAAAATGGGTTAAAGACAATCTTCTGAAACTATTTTTTTTATTTTTTATTATTACATTTTTTATTGATAACCAAAACAGAGACATATCGTTCTTGTAGCAATATACACAATACACAAAGTCATACACAGTATAGTAATGCTAGTAACTTGTATCATACAGTTTCAACATCATCACCTTGCGATTCACGTCCATAACGTTTGTGGTTCAGATCAATGCTGTACTTGCCCAATTCACAGAACTAGTCTTTAGGCACTTAATGGCTGCCACTAGTCAAAGCACTTCTCCCAGTCCAGAAACGGGGAACATATCTTGCGATCAGTTCTCCAGGGCTACGTTACAAAGCTCTCAACGCGATTGGTCCCATTTGCCTTGGCAGCTAGATAGGTTTGGTATAGTCCCCAGAAGTTCTTAGGCCGACTGCGGGGGGTAATAATTCGCTATAATATTCTGTTTGCGTGCTGCAATACATCATGTCGTTTGTCCAGCCCGTTATAGTGGGGGTCGGGCCCCGGGACCAGCAGATCGCAACCCTACGCCTAGCCATTAGGAGTCCCATGTCTACCAGTCGTCTAATCACCTTAGGTAAATGTTTGGAATAGCCCAATAGAGCGAGCATAGGGTCAGGCTCAAGTACGGTTTCCGTGATCTCCCCCAAAGTCTTAAATATCAACGCCCAAAAGGTCGCAATCCCAGGGCATAACCAGGCGAGATGGAAAAAATCTGCCGCGTCAGCACCACAACGCTCGCACGCTGCAGAGTCACGCAAACCGTACCTGCAGAGCCTCTCTGGGGTATAATATACCCTATTTAGAAATTTGAAATGTATCAATCTATGACGCCCATTTAATGAAATACGCTTTGTGCTCTCACAGCAATACTTCCAAGTTGTGTCATCAATCACCCGGTCCAGGTCTGCCTGCCACGCTAACCTAGCCTTAGTGTAATGGTTAACTCGGTATCCCTGTGCTGTGTTATAAATCCTGGAGACGATTCGTACTGGCGAATCTGCCTTGATAACATATGTGAGCAGAGCAACCTCTGGTGGCTCATCTAACCCACTGCCCAGGAGTTCCTTCAATGAGTGCCTCATCCTGTGGAAGTGGAATTGGGTCAATGGTGCAGCAGTCTGTCCTTCCTGGACGGCCTCTTCCCATGTTATCGTTTTACCCTCAGCAAACATATCTCCTATTGTGTGAATATTTATAGTGTTTAAGGCCCTAATCACCCCTTTTTCCCTGCACGGAGGCAACCAGTGGCACCACTCCAACTGAGTTCTAGGGGAGTATAGAATGACGCTTGCTTGTAATTTCAGAAGGTAGTGCCAGGCGTGTATTGTCGCATTAATGGAGTCAAGGATACCAGTCCTGCGGTTAGGAGGTTTAAACAGAAGCGCTGGCAATGGGGATGGAGCCGCCACCACATTCTCAATCCGAAAATGCAGAGTGTCGGTGGGGCCATGCATCCAGTAATGCGCATGCGCTCCCTGCACAGCCTTATAGTACAATTCTAGATCCGGAGCTCCCAGTCCACCCAAGCTGTATGGGATCGTAAGGATGTCCCACTTAACATGGGCATGTTTCCCAGCCCAGGCTAACCGCACCATCAGAGTTGTCAGCAACCGAAAGAAGGTCCTCGGAAGGACCATGGGAATATTTGTGAATAAAAATAGGAAACGTGGAAGGACTACCATTTTCATAATCAACACCCTACCCGCTAATGAAAGGGGTAAGCGTATCCATCTGTCCACGTCGTCTTCCAGTAGTTTTCTTTGAATACCACTTCCGAGTCAGTGTGCACTCTAATGCCCAAATATCGGACTGGCTCAGTCGTTCAGCTCAATGGGTATTCCGGCGTAAACTGAGCCGTATCTGAAGTCAGCGGGAAAATGAGCAATTTATTCCAATTAACCTTGAGGCCTGACCTAGCTCCAAAGAGAATCACTTCGCGCAGTACTGACGAAAGATTTTGGTCAGGGTCCCTAGCATATAATAATGTATCATCTGCATATGTGGATATGATCAAGTTATAGTTCGGAAAGCGTATACCCCTATGGCTGTGATATTCTCGCAGCGCACAGGCAAGAGGTTCCGCAACTAGGGCATATAGCAATGGGGAGCGTGGGCACCCCTGCCGCGAGCCTCTAGTAATGCGAATAGGATCGGTAACCAAGTCACCAATCTTGATCCTGGCTGTAGGGGAGTTGTAGAGCACTCCCACCATTTGCAAAAAGACACCCCCTAGCCCCATTCTCGTCAACACCTGGGTCATGAACCACCACTCCACAGAGTCAAACGCCTTCTCCATGTCGAGGAAGATTGCCACCGCCTGAGTGTCCTGCCGAGTATGTTGTATAGCCCCAAACACAGTCCTCAAGTTATAAGTAAGGTTTCTACCAGGGACAAAGCCAGCTTGCTCTGGTGATATCAGCAGTGGCACTAGAGGAGACAATCTGGTCGCTAAGACCCTGGCATAAATTTTGGTGTCCACATTGAGGAGTGACAACGGGCGATAAGAGGCGCATTCGGTCGGTGGTTTATCAGGTTTGAGTATTGCAACAATTAGCGCTTCCCGCATTGAGGGTGGCATATTGCCCGTTTCAATGATTTCCTCGAACAGTGTCTGTAGGTGCTGAACTAATAAGTCCCTGAACTCCTTAAAAAAGGAAACAGTGAGGCCATCCACGCCGGGGGCGGTGCTGGATTTCATCCCGGCCAGAGCTGAAGCTATTTCCTCTACTTCTAGTGGGCGCATAATGTATTCTCCTTGTTCGTTCATCAGCCAGGGCAATTTAATATGAGTGAGGTAGTCTAATATTGCTTCGTCATGCCTCCCGCCCTCAGAGCTAGATAGTGACGCGTAATATTGCTTAAATCTATTGGCTATGTCCAGTGGTTCAATTAGGGGCTCCCCATCCGCATCATTAATGACTGCGACACTAGCCTTCTCCCTCCGCTTTTTAAGCAGCGAGGCCAGGACCGACCCCGGACGGTCTCCCTCTCCGTATATGCGAGCTGTCGCATATTTGCCTAAGTGCTTTAGTTCTGCATCAGCCGTAGAGTGGTACTCCCGCAGCGTCCGATGCAATTCTTGTGTGATACTTTCGTCCGCCCCTGTTAGTAATTGCTGCTCTAGGGTTGTTAAGGTGGCCTCTAAATCCGAGAGACGCTTCCGAAGGGTGCGGAGGACACCGGAATGCTTAGCCATGGCTATCCCTCGAATGTAAACTTTAAAGGTGTCCCACACCGTGGAAAAAGAGTCTACTGACCCAATGTTAGTCTCGAAAAAGGTTTCAATGGCTTCAGCCAGTTCAGCTTTAAAAACGGGGTCGAGTAAAGAATACGGAGGGAACCGCCAAGTAAAAGGGGGTATAAGTTTCTGCGGGGTGTCCATGACAATCTGTACTGGGGCGTGATCCGAGAGAGTGCAAGGTAGTACCACACAGTCACAGATCTGCATAAACATATCTCTGGAAATAAACAAATGGTCGAACCTAGTGTGGAGGTCATAATACGCTGAATAGTGTGTGAAACCACCCGGACCCTGCGAGCATGTACGCCATACGTCACATAGATCTAGTTGGGTGGCAGCCGCCATAATAGACCTAGCCGTGGCAGTTGGGCGTCGTGTCGGGCCACCTGACCTGTCTAAGCTTGGATCTAGCACACAGTTAAAGTCACCCCCCCAGAGTTGGGGACTCGTGCCATAACAACTCATTCTATCTAATAAGTTTCCAAAAAAGGTTGGGTTATCATAATTAGGGCCATAGATGTTAACTAGAACTATCCCAAACCCTCTCCCACTGCAACGCAATATCGCGAAGCGCCCCTCGGGATCGGTCTCCAGTGCCTCCAACTTAAATTCCGATCTGGGATTCACCCAAGTAATTACCCCCCGGGCATGAGATGTAAACCCCGCAGCATGTGTGTTACCCCACAGTCCCCTGTGCTGCAACAATGCACTGTGTAGGGGCAAGTGTGACTCCTGCAAGAGAGCAATGTCGATACCAGGCCTGGTGAGATAAGCCAGTACTTTCCGCAATTTCCTATGGTCATTAAGACCGCGGACGTTCCAAGTTAACATTTTTATCTTACAAGTCTGTGTTTGCATCTAGGACGCTAGTAGTGATCGAGGTGCATTGCGCGCAACGGATCTGTGTAACCAGGTGATACTTTGTGACTACACGCTAAGTTGTGCTGTGTTAAACCATCCTTTTCAACATATATGAAAACAAGTGATTTTTGTCTCTGTACCTTTCCTCCCCCCACCCACGGCATGCATACCCCAACTGCGCACGCACAAAACAATTCCCCCCAAACCCACCGTATCATTAGAAAAATAACATTACTAGGTTCCATAAGATAATCAAAAATAGGCAAATCGCCTGTGTGTGGTTCACACTTTTGGGTGGATGTAACCTGCTCCACACTCCATCCAGCTCCCATAATGCCATATGGCACTTACGCCTGTCGTCAAACATTATAAAAGTTATCTGACTACCAATACCATGTCTTCTCTAGGGTACAATAATGACAACACCCCAAAATAACATTGCGCTACACCACATAGCTTCCTTAGCGACTACTATGACTGTTAACAAGGCACATTACGTATCGTCTATGTCTCTATCATTCAGAGTTCATGGGGCATACAGTATAAACGTGTCATTACAGGTATATACAATTCCTGTCATGGAAACAAAAAGTCTTATCTGCGAGTAAGAGTGCTCCGATTTCAGTCCTGCTCTTCAAGGCTGCCCCCGGTTGCTCCCTCTCGATTTAGTGCTTTCTGAAGTTGTTTTGGGTCCGTAAATATCCGGGATCGGCCCTGTCTATTTACCCGCAGACGCGCCGGGTACAGCATGGCGTAGTCCAAGTTCTGTTCACGCAGCTGTCTCTTCAGAGGTGCGAACTGTCTGCAAGCTTCTTGCACCCGGAGCGTGAAATCGGGATACAAGGAAATAGTTGAGCCCTCGTAGTGTAGAGTTTGCTTCTCCCTCGCCGCTTTTAACGCCGCGTCTCTGTCTCTGTAATTGAGCAGTTTGGCGATGATCGGCCTCGGGGGGGCTCCCGGCGGGGGTCTTGGTCCCAACGAGCGGTGCGCTCGCTCAACCACGAACATTGAGGAGAACTTTTCCCTACCGAGTAATGACAACAGCAACTCTTCGACAAACAGCTCCATGTTCCCCACATTGGTGGATCCCGGAAGTCCTGTGATGCGTATATTGCTGCGCCGGGACCTCGCTTCCAGGTCTTCAGCCTTATCCTGTAGAGACTGCAAGAGTTTCCCCATCTGCTTTTGATCGGTATCCATTTCTGTCTGTCCTCCGTGACTCTGCGCTCAGCCATGTCTAACCTCTCCGCATGCTTGTCCAAGCGCTCTGTCATTCGGTCCATACGGAGCGCCAAGGAATCGATCTTACTATCAATTGTGGACAAGCTTTTCTGTAGACTCTTCTGCATTGCAGCCAGCATAGTTCTGATATCTCCCTCCTCCGGGTCCGGCCCATCCGATTGTGAATCCGTGCTTCGAGTAGGGGTCGGGTCCCTTAATCTGGACTTCCTTTGCTCAAAGTTCAGCTTCGGCTGCATTTTGTCTACTTTACCCATAGTGCAATCCTGGGTATACCAGCACAAGAGTGTTGCAGCAAGGGACTAGGCGAGCCGCAAAGACTGTCAAACTCCACCAAACTGCCGGTAATCCCCTGAAGACCAAGAGGTGCTGAGTGCGTCAAGGTAGCCTGCAATACGATTCCCAGGGGAGCGGCGTGAATATGAGGGGAGAACTGCTGCCGCAATCCCTGTAAACCAGCTGTCGTTGTCTACGGGGGCCCTGGCACGTGGGATACCGCCGTGGGTATCTCCTGGAATGCGAAAGGAATTCTGAGGGGACCAAGACACGTGGCTGAAAAGGCGTCAGCGCACCGGCAGTCCCGGGGCCCAGGAATCAGTAGTGGGCACTTAATCCAGCGTCAGGCAGGCGTGTAGTGAGTAGCAAAACAGAGGCCCAGCAGTCCCCCAAGTCCCAGCTGCATCTATACGGCTGAGGGGTGCACCATGTCTGCCTTCCTCAATGCTTGTGGCGTGGGTGTACAAAGCCTGGCCTCCACTATTGCAACGCTGAAAACCACGAGTGTGGCCCAAAGACTGCACCAGCCCCCGCGCTCCTGTGCAGCTCCCGCTCTGTCCGCAGGTCCCGCTGTGCCGCATAGGGAGGACTGAGGCCCCCGGGGTGTTTCAAAACTCACCGCCTGTGAGTCGACGAGCGCGCAGCGGGCTCCAATCCTCCGGTCACCTTCAATTACGCCAGCAGAGCAGCGTCGGAAGGCCCAAGGCCACCCCCGCAACGTGCCCAATTCCCGCAGTTCGACTCACTGCCGGGGAGGCTGGGAATTCGGGCACCAACTCCTTATAGTAACGGCCTGGACCGTCAATAGCGCCGCTCGCACAGCAACCTCCAGCGCTGACTGGAATCCTTGAGCGCTTACCGTCGGCGCGTCTCCCACGCAGCGCCGCCGATCTCAGCCGGACCAAGCCAGGCCTTCGCACCAGTCCACAGTAATGACACTCGCAGCTGTTCCCAGTGCTGCAAAATTATTCGTTTGTGTTGTCGCAGCCTCCGCATTCAGCAATCCATCGGTTAGAAGCACATTTGGTAGCGCAGATTTAGGATAATTTACGGATAACTAGACGACTCGGCGGAGCTCACAATCTAAGCCGCCATCTCGGAGTCAGGCAAGCTCTGCCCCCCAATCTTCTGAAACTATTACATGATTCTTTTTCTAAATATTTAATTTTTATTTGCTTTATCATAAAAGATAAGCAGCATGATATAAAGGTGAGAAAAAACATAAAGCAAATCACGTTCGAAAACGACTGAGGTTTTATAATCCCCATGCACTGTATTCGTGGAAGAAGCAAATCTTCATCGCACCGTAAGAGTCTTGTCTCTTGCTGTTGTTAACTCAAACAGTTCTGACATGTATCAAGTTATTACTAGGCCTGGATGAAATTTCCGTTACATGGACATCATCTAACATAATTCCGGTAATTTCCCGCTACACGTCTTATGCGAAATTCCTGAAATCTCGCTATTATGCCATGTCACATAATTTCACACCATTCACTGCAAAAAATTTGTGTGAATGCACAGGAACAACTCGAACAACTCAAACAACTAGAACATGAGAGGCTTTTGTGATCTTTGTACAATTTTATTACTACAAAATACTTCCTCATTTCCCAAATGGACACAAGGAAGCCTCTTAGGACCACATGCACGACAGTCACGGTTTGTGACTCGCAAATTGCGATTTTTAGCGACTCTCAATTTGCGAGTCGCAAACCCTTGATTTTACAACAGTGTCTCAGACACTGTTTGCGATTTCTAAATATGTCACAAGGGACCTGCCTAATTTATATTCATGAGACAGTTTGCAATTTGCGACCCATTGGGAATGGCCAGCACTCACAGGGATGGTGGCCTACTGGGGTCAGCAGACCACCATATCTGTGACTGCTTTTTAAATAAAGCAGTTTATTTTTTTAAATTTAGCCAGTTTTCCTTAAAGGAAAACGGGATGTATTTCAGAAATGAAAATGAAAAGTTTTCTTTTCATTTTTTTTAGAGTGGTCAGTGGACCGTGGGACCACTGCCTGCTCTGAAGTTTTTTTTGGCGCCCCCATTCACAAAGGGGAAGGGGTCCCTTAGGGACCCCTTCCCATTTGCGAATGGCTTATCCCCAATTTGAAATTGGTGGTGATCTGCGAATGTTTTGCAACCGCATTTCCGGTCGCAAAACATTCATACATACCAGTGCGACTCGCTATTAGGAAGGGACGCCCTTTACACACCCCTTCCTAATAGTGACTCGTAAACCCTATTTTGCGACTCGGTAATAGGTTACCACTCGCAAAATAGGGTTGGTAGATAGGAAAACGCATTTTACCAGTGCTGTTTGCGACCAGTAAAATGCGTAGTACATCTGGCCCTTAGTGCCAAATGTTATTTTTGCATTTTGCACAATTGTGCGTAATTTCACATACTTTTTCCACACTCTAGCATAATTACTCACAAGCAAATTACACAAATATCGCACCCCCCCAAGTTACTACCCCTACTCCCTTGCGACCATTGCAGCCTCAGAGTTGCTCCCATCATGTCCCTCACACCCTCTTAAACCTTTAACGGCGTCCACCTCATTTCTTGTAAACCAGCCTCTCTGAATAGGTGCAGTTATCCATGCTTATATCCCATTGCGCCACATTTGGTGTCGGTCCACCCCATCATTTAGATATCTCTCTTAGGTATTCAGATGCAGGAACAGATTCTATATCCACCAAGATTTCCAAAATAGTCTTGACAGATGTTTCCTGTTTATCTGTTACTCTGCGGGCAGATGGGATCTGTGCACCATCTGACGAGTCTTATTCCTAAAGTAGCAGAAAATATGCAAGTCTTTGTGCTAACTACGTGTAAGATGAGTGTTAATCGCACCCTCCTTTCGGGCCCACCATTCCTCCTTCTCTTCTCTCCCCAGCGTTAAATTTCCAACAAAACAACCACTCTCACAGATGACTTTCAGCTTTTCAAAGGGATTCAGAATATGCTTGTTCAGAAGGGACATGGACTGGTCCTGAATACGAGCATCTAACTTGTTAACTTCCAATGGTGCTTAATCAGGCTCCTCAAAATTGCTGGAGAATTGGCTGGATAATTGCCTCGTTATCACGTTTTAGATGAATAAATTTGTTCAAGGACTCCTTCTTCACAGAAGCATCTTTTAATTGTCCATTGAGAGGTGGACATCTCCGCTAATCTCTACAGTAGTCGACTAACAGTTCCATCAGATATGTTGTCAGTTGTGGGTCTGGATAATGAAAGATGTTAAAATGACTCTCCCTGTGGTTGCGTGCTCCCTTTCTTATCAACAACAATAGCAGCAAATGTTTGCCATCAGTGTGACCTTTTCCACCCTATGGAATTCCTGACTTGGTGAAGGAATTATGGAAGTCTCGAGAACCAGAAGTAAACTCCAAATGAAAGGAGATTCTCAGTGCATTAAGATAACTGTTAGGTCAATTGGCTTGGCAAAGTACAACATTTAGAATGTGACCCCTGTACTTGCACCAACCCCCTCAATTTCTTCCTCACTTGGTCCACTGCCTGATTAAAGTCTCTACCCACAATCAATAAACCAAGTTCCATGTTATATTTTAGCAATCAATTCTTGGATCTGTGATAGGAGCTCCATAGTCAGTGAAGATCCAGCGTAACACTTATTGAGGCATATTTACAAGGGCTTAATGCCACAGCAACGTCACTTTTTGTGACGTTCCTGTGGTGTTAAGTCCTTTGCCTTATTTACATGGCAGCATTAAGCCACTTAACGTGGCTTAACACGTCTTGTAAACAAGGCCCCCTTTTACGCAACACTTAGCGTGAAGGGGGGACAATAGGTGTGTGGTGGGCGTTCCGCAACAACACCCATTTCTCTTTTTACACTTTACAAGGGTGGCGTAAATAGGAGTCAGAGCTAAAAATGAGACCTACTCAGTGGTTGTGTAACTCACACACCCATCCAAAAACTCTTCGCTAAGATCTCCCAAAGGAGCTTAACACATACCCATGACTAGGTCGTGGTGAGGAGGAACAAGATGATAAAGCATGCCACTGCTAGTGGGTGAGGGTCGATGTCCTTTTTAATAAATATCTAGTATGAGGTTGAATGAGCAATACAAGTCATTCCTGTTTCTCTAAGTAAGGGTTCTTTTTATTTTACGTTTCAATAACTTTTTCCTCTGTCAGACAGAGGGGAGGGGGGTACTAGGAGCTAGTTTAGGGGGTCCAGAGCCCCATGTGAAAGGGCCTGCGTCAGTATTACGCCTGCTGTGAGGCAGACGTAAGAATTTGGCGCAGTTGCGTCCTAGAAGTGTTGCAGTAAAATCTCATCGATTTCACTGCGACACTTCTACGAGCCTTTTTTGCGGAGGAACGCCCACCCTACATACATTATACCTGACGCAGGTATAATGTAGTGCAGGGGTTTACAAAGTGACGCATCTGCTTAGATGCGTTACTTTGTAAATATGTTGCAGTGTTGCGCGTATTTTACACTGCCGGTGTGTCACAAAAAGTGGCACCCCGGCGGCGCTAGGGGCTTATAAATGAGGCCCTAAGGTTATAATCTAACTCCTTGCAGTTTGCATGCAGCTCCTCGGTGCCGGTTCCTAGATCAATACGCTATGTTAGAAGGTGTGTAATGTATGAACAACATGCAACAATAGGATATCTGTGACAAAAGCAATAACCCAATGAACTATCCATGTAAAATACTAATCTTTGATCTACATGTTACAACATTGTGCTTTCCGACAGGTTCACTGACCCCATTTGCTACTTTATGATGAGTCAAAACTGTGACTAGCCAAATACTCCTCTCTCCAACATGTGCATTAACCACCAGAGCTAACTTACCGTTTTTATTATCCCCTGAAAATTAAGTGGCGCACAAAGATCTCTGCAACAGTTGCCTTAACCCTGTAAGACATTTTAAAATGCAGCCTCTTTGTAAGCGATTAAGTAAGCCAGAACAGATTTCCTGTCACACTTGTCCATGTTGCCAATTTCATTGGACAGTTTTCAATAAATGTATAAGTTGACTAACAGACTCTGTTTTTCGTGACTCCACTCCCTTTCTGCAGCCACATCCTGACCCTCATTTTATGCATCTTGGAGTAACATTTTTCCATTTCCAGCTCGGTAGCTAATCATGTGGCTCTGTAATCCATCCAGTCACCACCCCGGACTAAGGCCACACTGTGTGAGCTGACCTCCGAATGGCTTATAATTTGTCCAGACAATCCATGTGCTCTCCACACAGCTGGCCCTGTGTTAATTTGATGGCATGCTTGGGGTTACTACAAGGCATCTGAGCCCCTTTTTGACCTCTCTTTGTTTATCGACCAATGGACTGTGGGCTTCAGCCAACAGGGACTGGTCTTGTGTGATTCAGAGTATGCAGTGCCTATCATGTTTGTCACGCTCTCTCTGCCTGCCATAGCGCTTTCTCTGTGCTCCTGACAGGTAGGGAAAAAAATGCATGTTTGCATTTCAGTTAGTCGATCCTGCAGCAGCACACTTGCTAGTCCCATACTAGGCAATGTACTCGATTTAGGCCCCAATAGAAGTCAATGGAGAAAAATACATTCTCCTGACTATTTTTTTAAAATCTCCCACTTAACTTTTCTAAAATGTTGGCATGTATGGTACTAGACCACCAGAGAGTGCCAGCACTGGGCCCTCAGCAAGGAAGGTTAGAACAGTGCTGTTACCCTGCAGTGCTAGCCCAGTGCCCTCAGCATGCAGTGGCAGCACTTAACCTTCACTGTCTCGTACCAGCCGTGGCCATCACGCTGCACTGATTCAACTCTCTCCATAACATACTAGCGGCCTCATTTACAAAAAAAAATGACGTAGCGCCGCAAACCATTTTGCTGGGCCAAGCTGCATCATTTTGAAAGCACAGGAATGCATTGTATTAACAACAATATGCCGCATCCGTGCGCTGGCGCACAATTGGCTGCTAAGCGCCAGCACAGGCCCCCTTGCGTCATGTTGCAAGGGTGTCTGCGTTGTGGGATGATTGTTTTTGTGCAGGAAGGTGTCCCTTCCCAAAAACAATCATTGATGGCATTTACAAGGCCATGAAAAGTCACGCAGGGTGACTTTACCTGGCCCTCTAAATATGGGCAGGCACACTGCGCCTCCGGTGCATCAAAAAAAGTGACTCACCGGCGGTGCAAACGCCTTATAAATTAGGCCCTAGGCATCTAGAGATTTACATTGTGTTCAGACCAATCCTTCACCTCACAGTGCCCACAACCTGCAGTGTCAGCCCAGGGCTCTCGGCATGCAGTAGCAGCACTGGACCTTCACCTTTGGGCCTCACTTTCCAGTACTAATCGTGACCCTCACAATGTACTAGTGTGTTAATTTCTTTTTATACTACAAAATGTCCCTAGGGACCTACATTTGATTTAGGCCAGGAGTACCTATGACACATGGATATTTCAAGCCCCTTAAGATTGCGACTCCATCCTTATTTCTCTCATACGTCTTGATCTCACCAGTGCTGTTTTCACTACATAATGCCACCTACAATTGACTTCTATGTTTAAGTTTATGTTTAAGTTTTGTTAAGCGCATGGCTGCCCGAGGGCTTCCCCGTGCTGAATGAGAGTGCTGATACAAGGAGGCAACTAGACCAGTTATGGGGCTACTGGGGGACCAACCATGCCATGAGCTTTTTCCTGAAGCTGGGTTCCTCTTTCGGCAGTCTCAACCCAGGAGGCAAAGAATTCCAGAGCTTAGGGACCAGATGTGCAAATGATCTGCCTCCCCATCTCGCTCTCTTAATTCTTGAAAGTCTAAGGAGGCGTTCATGTGTTGGTCTAAAACATCTGGCAGGTACATAAGTGGAGATAAGACTTCTGATTTTAGGGGGACCCCTGCTATTTATTGCTTTGTGCAAGCCAGAGAGATTTAAACTTAATCCTTGCATCAATAGGCAGCCAATGAAGCAGTTTCAAAGACTCCTTCACCGATTGATGACTTGGAATTTTGAGACGAAGCCTGGCTGCTGCATTCTGCACAACCTGCAGCCTATGGTAACATATTTTGGAGATCCCAAATAGAGGCAGTTGCCATAGTCCAGACAGGAAACCACCAAGGATTGAATCACAATTCTTCTTAAATTGATCCGAGATAAGCTCCAAAATCTTCCGGGTCATTCTAAGCCGTCCAAAGCATGTGGCAGCCAGTTTCTTTGATTGATCATCCATCGTTAGTGCTCTGTTCATCCATATTCCCAAGCTCTTTATAGGGGAGTTGGAGACAGGAGGATTACCCAAACAGCTTGGCCAACTAATCAATGGCCTGGGAAAGGGATTGTTCCCCAGGATCTTCAGCTCTGTCTTGTCACCGTTTAGTTTCAGATAGCAACTGGCCATCCATTTAGACACTTTTTCCAGGCAGGGTGCTAGTTGATGGTGTTCCAAGTTTGAGCCATTTGCAAAGTAAACCACCAACTGCATATCGTCCATATAGGAGACTATGGACAAACCAAACTCCTGTATAAATTTCGCCAGCGGACGCATATAGACGTTAAACAAAGTGGGGCTAAGTGACGAGCCCTGAGGCACCCCGCATATTGATGGCATACTATCAGAAAAGGATGATGTTTCCATAATCTGAAAAGATCTGTCCTTTAGGAAGGAAGGAAGCCAATACAGAGCTTTAACTTGGATCCTAACTTCCTTAAGCCTTTCTATCAGGATTGCGTGGTCTACGGTATCGAACACCGCACTTCAGTCTAAAAGCAAAATTGCTTCAGATCCACCCTTATTAAGTATGCTTTTCAGCTCCTCAGTGAACACCAGAAGGGCAGATTCAGTGCTATGCTGTGCACAGATGGAATCGAAAAACAGGAGTAAACCCGTTAACCCAGCTGAGACCCGGGTAGAGTTTGTAACCAAAGGACAGCGTCTCAACCGGTAATCATTAGGGGGGGCAAGTATTAGGAGAGAAACAATCACTCAGGGCAGGGAAGAAAGGAGACCACAAAAACGTTTCATCAGGAAGTAAATTCTATTTGTAAGTAGTTATATTGGCACTACAATACAGTTTATGCAAAAGTAACCAGAACACACAATTGTGCACTGAACGTGCTAGTGATAGTGAACGGCGCAGTGACACAATGGGGTGAAGAACAGCGTGAGCCGCGCAAGAAATATATACAGAAATTGAAAAGTGGTCAACGAAACAATGAGGATTATATACAGAGTCAAGATTTCTGTGTTAGGGCTGTTTAAGTAGACCACAGTGACAACAAGTATACGCTGAATAGTCGACGGCCGTCCCGAATCTGCTTTCCCCGAGGACCACTGGCCTCGCAACATTAAGGTATGCTCTGGACATTTTTTCCCCCAGGTTAGACAGTATAGCCGCTCCACGCACCGCAATACCCCTCACTCTCGCCTTTTTTCTCCCCAGTGACGGTCCGATTATTCATGACCCCAGCAGCCCGTGAATCCACCTTTCCCCTATAGCTCAGCCGCATGCACTCCTTGATCCCCCAGTAGACCGCTGGCCTCACCCAAGAAGGTATGCTTTGGTTTGTTCCCTTGCCCACAATACCTTTAAGCTGCTCCACACTCCGGCCAACCCGACATCTCCTTTCTTCCTCCAGTGACGGTCTGATCTCTGTGGACCGACGCACCCTGCAAATCCTTATCCCCTCACCCGGATCGCCCTGTACTTCCATTGTACAGGTAATTATCCTTTATATCACCTGTCCTCTAACTTTGGCCTCCTTGGCTTTTTCCATGCTCTGAATCCTTTACTTAGCACCATCCTTTGCCCCCTTCTAGATCTAATCAGGAATTTTCTCGATTCATTCGCCTCCAGGCTCCAATTTCTCAACACCTTCTGGACCTTTTCACCACTACTGTCTCAGGTAGTTTTCTGCTCCCACAATCATTATCTCTTGATTCACTTTCTTCATTTCCTCGTATTCTGGGCCTCATTATTCCTTTTCTTTATACAGCACTACTTTGAATTAAGTAACCTTGTCCTGATGAAGACCTGGAATTAAACAGGTCCAAACGCCGTTGACTATTCAGCATATACTTGGCGTCACTGTGGTCTACTTAAACAGCCATAACGAAGAAATCTTGACTTTGTATATAATCCTCATTGTTTCGTTGAACACTTTTCAATTTCTGTATATATTTCTTGCGCCGCTCACGCTGTTCTTCACCCCATTGTGTCACTGCGCCGTTCACTATCACTAGCACGTTCAGTGCACAATTGCGTGTTCTGGTTACTTTTGCATAAACTGTATTGTAGTGCCGATATAACTACTTACAAATAGAATTTACTTCCTGATGAAACGTTTTTGTGGTCTCCTTTCTTCCCTGCCCTGAGTGATTGTTTCTCTCCTAATACTTGCCCCCCCTAATGATTACTGGTTGAGACGTTGTCCTTTGGTTACATGCTGTGCACAGACGCCCATCTGTGTAGGATGTAGATAATGATTGTCTTTCAAAAAACATGACAACGCAAGGTTGACATGTTTCTCTAACAATTTTCCTACGAAAGGTAACAACGAGACAGGATGGTAGTTGCCTAGCGTTGTCGGATCAAGATGGGGTTTCTTCAACAAAGGCCTGATGATTGCATGTTTCCAATTTTTTGGAATTATTCCTGAATCTAGTGAGTGATTGAGTAACTCAGCTATCGATGGTAGAATGACCTCCATACCCTTGGAAAAAATATGAGGGGGTGCTGGATCTAAAGGGGATCCTGATTTGGTTTTGCTCATAAGTACGCGTCTGTTCTCATTCAATACTGGGAAAAGTGTTAAAGCTGGTGAGGTCTGCATTACAATGATGTCCTCTGTTTTACTTGGGTCTATGACTATGTTACACCGAAGTGAGACATAAATATCTACAACTTTTTTCTGGAAGAATCCCGCTAGCATCTTTTCTTAGAAGATCGCGGGAGAGTGTTACCCTGTTGTATTGTTGTAAGTGCTTTACCAACATTAAATACTTCCTTAGGGGAATTAGAAGCCTAGCTAATCTTCTCCTCATAGTACTTAGCCTGGGCTTTTTTGATTTCATAATGATAAAGTCTAATGGTGGTTTTATATTCCGTTTTTAGAGATGGATCATAGTACTTCCTCCATTTCCTCTCAAACTTCTTACAATTTTTCCTCAGGGAGGTTAGGTGGGTATTAAACCAGGGGGCTCTTTTAGTATTCAATTTAGGCTTTAACCTAGATTTTGGGATACATTCATCTAATGATTGTGCAATCCAGTGTTCCCATTGAGTGTAAGCCTCGTCTAAATTACCCTTTAGATTTAAAGTGGAAGCCTCCAAGGTCTTGACCCATTCTTCAGGGACAAGTTTAGACCAACTCCGCGCTGAGTTAGAGGAGACATTAGATCGCGTTTGTATTGATGGCTTAGCTAATGTGAAGGTATAAAATGATGGTCTGACCATGGTACAGGGATCAGGGCGTTGACCTGAATCTTAGGATCATTAGAAAATATGGGGTCAAGGATGTGTCCTTTCTCATATTAATAAAGAAACCAGCTGACCTGACTTTATGAGGTCTTCATGTCCCTTTCTTAATATTAAGTTGGACAAATTAATATTTTCATTCGGCCTTGCATTTTGAAATTCCAATTCTTTCGCTAATTTCCCTTCTCCTGTAACTCTCTCTCTACAGTGGTGTGGTCTGATAGCTGGGAACGCGGAGTCAAGAGCTGGTGTGCAGAGGAATTTACCTAGAGATGAATAAGCAATGGCTGAATGAATGAAAACACTGATATACCATAGTTCTGTGAATTGCACCATTTCACTAGGTTCCTGGAGCTGTGATTGGAAGGATGGGTTAGAAAACACATTTTGAGCTTTTGTCCAAAGATCAGGTTCTTGGCTTTGGCAAGAGGTTGTGAATGCTGTAGCAAGGTGGTCATCTTTGCTGCATGGTGAATGGTTTTGCTGCATGGTGGTTGGCTTTGCTTTGTGGTGCATGTTATTGTTGTGAGATTACTTGCTGTGCTGCAAGGTCATTGGCCTTGTTGCATGGTGGTTGGCTTTTTGTGCGGTTGAAAGCATTATAGTAAGGGTGTGGAAGGGGGTTGGTTTGGTTGTGTGGTAGTCAATTTTGCTGCAAGATGGAGAGCTTTGGTGTGGGGTGGGCAGCTTTACAGTGAGGTTGGTGGCGTTGTTAAAGGTGAAAATTTAGAGTGTCTTTCACAGTAAGGGTTGACCTGCAAAGTATCGGGCTCCTGCTGTGGATTCAGGGGGTCTAGAGAAGGCTTTTGTAAGAGGAGTGTATAGCTTATACAGGGTTGTGGCCCTATAATTTGGTGTTTGGGTATTTTTGAGGTTACTCAGGAGTTAACCGGGAGCTAAAGAGTTAGTGAAATAAAATTCTGATGCTGCTTCCCTGCTGCCAATCCTGTAGCAGTGTTCTTGATTATTTAGAGATGGGATTTTGGCTGTTGGGACAGTCCAGAGTAGAGTGAGTCCATTTAGTCAGGAGTTGAAGGTGGACTACTTCTCTGAGGGGAGCTCCAGGAGAGGTGATGTCCAAGAAGGCGGAAGGAGTGGTGGACCGCTGATGACATCTGTGTGTCAAGAGCGGTTTTGGAGTCAGGAATAACTTCTAATATTTCATCTTGGTGCTGGAGCAGGGGTGATTGAATGACAAAGGTTGAGTTTAGGGACTTGGGTTGGTTGGAGGATGGTGGTATGCTTAGTGTCAATCAGCAGAAGTTATACTTTGCTTTCAATGACTTTCGTAAAGCTCCCTGCCAAGCAAGGGACCATGCCAGTAAGTCAGGTTTTCTGGGTATGTCATTGGTTTACTTTGCTTGTGACCCCCTAGAATTGGATGTCATCAGCACTGGTGTTGGCGAGTGAATCAATGGGTAAACAAGAGGGGCCCATTCCAATGAGCTCCACTGCAAGCGGTATATCTAGAGACAGTAACCTGGGCCGCAACCCTTCCTTATTAACAGCATCAAGGATATAGGGGGAGGAAATTGGGAAGAACGCTTATTTGACTGAGGATAGCCAGTCATAGGAGACTTACCCAGACATTTGCTCTGTGCCTCCCTCTCTCAGGGAGTGAATCATGACCCTCTGATCCTGGACAGGATGGAAGTGAATGGGCTTCACACTGATGAGATCCACTGGGCATGATTCTACATTGGTGGGTTTGCTGGGCATGGTTCCACATTTGTGGGTGACCTGGAGGGCATTTTCTTTATTTAAGGTTTACCTGGTATATTTACCTGTTGTTTACCTTTTGGGTTTGCAGGACACAGTTACACATTGGTGGATGACCTGGAGTGCGTTTTGTTGTTGGCGGTCTACCTAGGAGTTTTTTTTGCTTGGATACTCTTTGGTGGATTACGTTGTTTACATTTCAACACTGGCAGCAGTTTCTGTCCCCACTGGCTATTGTATAACGTATGTGTCCATGGTTGTGGGCTTTCTGGCACACGGTTCCTTCTTAGTTGGTTACCTGAAGTGTTTTTTATGTTGGTGGTTTGCTAGCAGGTATTAACCTGTTGAAGAGTTCTCTGGCATGTGACTTACTGTTGGTTGATGCCCTCGGATGTGTTTCCCTTTTGGAGGGAAACCTGTTATGCATTTTCCCATCAGCAGTTTCCCGACATTCAGCTGCAACATAGGTGAGGGCCTGATGTGTATAACCCAGTTGCACATTACCTAGGTGCATTCAGCTCTTGGTGAGTCCCCTGATGCACCTTATCCCATTAGTTGGTTATCTGGCTCAGGTCCCCTGGTTGGCATTTCACCATTGGAGGGACTACTTGATCATTTACTGTTGATATTTACTTACTTGGTAAGCTTTCGATCTGACACAGAGGAGAACGACCTTTCTAAGCCATAGCCCCTAAACCTACACTAGGTGTGTGTATTCCAGTGTTATAGTGTTGTGTGTTCAATATAAGAGATAGGAGAGGGGTAAGCAATCTCAGGGGTATGCAAATATGTTTGCTAGATTTTTAATCTTTAGGTAAGCCCAGCTAAATGAGAAGCTATGTTCAGCAGTGCTACATTATTTAAAACAAAGAACATAAACCTATTTTGACTTTTACCTGTATCAGCCTTCTATTTACTCACTTTTATATTATTGCATGACTTCCACAGATTAGTCCATAAAATTAATCTTGTGTACTGCCACTGTCCTGAATTTTGATCCTTTGTTCTGAATTTTTACAATCACTGTCCAGAATGTGCCTCCATTCCAGGTGGTCCCTTTAACAGGCTGTGGAGTACCAGATGGTGAGAGCAGGAAAGACAGAGGAGCCAGCAGAAAGACAGGAGTGGGTGGGGCAGAGATAGAAAGTGGAGGAGGGGAGACAGGAGGGGGAAGTGAGGAGCTGTCACTATTTGCTTAATTTATTAATTTTCTTTGCACGTTTTTGTAAAATGCTGACTTTGGCGTTGCGACGCAATGCATCATAGAAAAACATTAATTTGGACAAATCCATTTGGCCAGTATGGATGGAAATAAATGCCATTTGAAGCCCCCACGCAAAGATGGACCGAGTGCAGCTATTTATAAATACTTTGCCAACCGGTTGCATTTTCTCTTGTTAATAGCTACTGTATATTTGCACTCTGTGAGCATCCATCAAAATTGTTCCAGATCGTCCGGGATACTTACACTAACACTGACCGGCAACCCATTGTGTTTGCCACACACGTGCACCATTTTACTATTGTCATCTATTACTAAGTACACTTTATAATGTGTGCTCAAAAAAGGCTCTTAGCAATGCTACTCGTCCCACATAGCAACTTTTAATCCATACATTTGGTCTACTTTGATACATCATTGAGGGTATTTCCACTTAAAACTGACTCCCACAGACCGGCTTTTCCCTCAATGAACTACTCAGATGTTATTTATGTCGGGTATTTTGCAACAAAAAATCAGAAAGAGGGGAGAATGGACCACTTGTCCTGTATAACCAGGGGCTTGGTTGTATGGGAACAGTCATAAAAACCCTCATATACGTACACAGGCGATTGGCGGTATATCTTGATTTTCCGCCTTAGTGTACTGTTACAGCATCATCATTGGGTCTTTATTATTGTATCTATGCTGACCTCCACCTGGAGGAAGACCAACTGGTTTGTCAGTAGGGTCCAGAAATAAAAAAAGAGGGCGTGTGTGTGCTCTAGTGCAGTGAGATAAAATTCCCTACATCACTTTGTCACAGGCATTTATTGAAGAAAGTTGTGATGTGGGAAATTAAAAATAAAGTGGTGCGTGCGTAGATCCAGTTACTAATCTACCGCACTGTTATTGGTCAACATGTTTCAGCCTCGTGGTATATTCTAGAGGCTTTCGTCAGGACCGAGGTGTGTTTAAGAGCGCATTGTGGCTCCTAATAAGGTGGTAAACTTACCACTCTTGTTATGCGAAGTCAGATCAATAGTATCTGTAACTGAAGAGAAAAAAGAATGTGCAATTGTATCTCTTCTCTTTCATTCTACTTGCGAATTGACATTATAACCCATGTTTACTTTACTGTACATAGGAAATGCTGAAACAGTGACACTTAATCATATCTCAAATCTCTATGACTCTAATGAGTCAGAGCATGCGTCTAATTTGCGCAATCGGTTGACACGGGAAAACTTGGCGTAATCAGGTGAAAGTGGCGACTGTTCCAAGGAGGAGTCTTACAGAGGAAAAAATGAACAGTCTGCGTGGTTCTTATCAGACCGGTCAAAGTGATAGTCACAGTAAACAATGCAAGTGAATCAAGGCCCTGGTCGTGTGGGCGCGGACCGTTATTTTACTTCGTATCATTGTTTGTCTCGAAATTAAATAGATGCCATTTAGGTGCCATACCAGCATAGAAAGATTTGTAGTTCTAGACATGACTAACATTCGGTGCACATACATTCATGATAGTGACATGCCCGTAATACCGTGACATTCATTCATCACGCAGACTGATCATTTTTTCCTCTGTAAGACTCCTCCTTGGAACAGTCGCCACTTTCACCTGATTAGAGATATGATTAAGTGTCACTGTTTCAGCATTTCATATGTACAGTAAAGTAAACATGGGTTATAATGTCAATTCGCAAGTAGAATGAAAGAGAAGAGATACAATTGCACATTCTTTCTTCTCTTCAGTTACAGATACTATTGATCTGACTTCGCATAACAAGAGTGGTAAGTTTACCACCTTATTAGGAGCCACAATGTGCTCTTAAACACACCTCGGTCCTGACGAAAGCCTCTAGAATATACCACAAGGCTGAAACATGTTGACCAATAACAGTGCGGTAGATTAGTAACTGGATCTACGCACGCACCACTTTATTTTTAATTTCCCACATCACAGCTTTCTTCAATAAATGCCTGTGACAAAGTGATGTAGGGAATTTTATCTCACTGCACTAGAGCACACACACGCCCTCTCTTTTCATTTCTGGACCCTACTGACAAACCAGTTGGTCTTCCTCCAGGTGGAGGTCAGCATAGATACAATAATAAAGACCCAATGATGATGCTGTAACAGTACACTAAGGTGGAAAATCAAGATATACCGCCAATCGCCTGTGTACGTATATGAGTGTTTTTATGACAGTTCCCATACAACCAAGACCCTGGTTATACAGGACAAGTGGTCCACTCTCCCCTCTTTCTGATTTTTTGTACTAACCATTGGAAGCCGTATGGATCACAGCTTCTTTTTCCCTCCTCATTGATTGTAAAGGGTATTTTGCAACACAAGCATGTTAACCGAATAATTTTTCATGCAATGTTATGTTTTTTTCCATTTTTTAATGTCCGCTTCTTTTCTTATTTTGAAGATTTGGACAGGTTTTATGGATATTTTTTGCATACCAAAAGCTCTCCTCAATCTGCTAAAAAAAGACAACATGTGGGTGCATAAAACAATACCACAAAACATTTTTGCAAAATGCAGCAAATTTTACAAATTTTGGACCAGATTTCCTAAAGCTGTACGTAGGTGTTCACTCGACTCAAGGCAGTGCTCTGCAGCTCTAACTCATGAAAAATAATAGCTAGGTTCAGCTTTCATTAACAAAAGGATTTTTGTGCCGAAAGATGAAGCGAACACAGAGACAAATAGCCTTGGATCGCATAGTGCGAAATGCCTATTCATCTGAGCAAAGTGGGCATAATGGAATGGGAGCAGTGCCAATTCTCATAGGATTCAATGCAAATTTGCAGCTACCGGTGGGGTATATTTACTAAGACTTTGCACCATGTTTGCGCCACAAAATTGATGCAAATTCACACAAGGGGGGTGATTTACTAACATTTTGCACTGCCGTAGCGGCCGGTGTTTGTGACAAGTGGCGGAGCGGCCGGGCAGCCGCGCGAAGGGAGAGTGAGAGGTGGCATAGGGGTCGTGAAGGGAGGGGGCAAAAAAAAAATAATAATAAAAAAAAAACGTACCTTCAGCCGGCTGCGTCTCGCATTGCGCTCCTCTGCTCCTGTTCTTCAGGCGCAGGCTGCCAGCCTGCCCTGCGGCCAATCCTTAAGCTGCTCTTACGTGAGAGCAGCTGCAGGATTAACCTGAGCCCCCTCGATTTGCGCTCCAGGACAGACTGGGAGTTTGTGCCTGCTCTCCCCAACCCCTGCAATGCAGCTGGGGTTGGAGAGAGCTTCACTGCGCATGAAGGCTTGGCCTGCCTGAGACGTCCGGCCAAGCCGTCATGCATAATGAAGAAAGTGCACTACCACTCCCCTCAGTGCTTCCACCCCCCAGACCCTGCCCCCAAGACTATTGCGGGAAAGGAGAAATATAACGAGTGTTGTTTTATTTTTCCTTTCCTGCCATTTTTGGGGGGACGACACTCCTCTGCATAGCGGCACAAATTATCAAAAGTTTTAAAGTTAATATAAGCATAGTATTTTGTACTGGAATGGACCCCTTCCAGTACAAAACCTTATCTGACTCACGCAGGCACTTTTGCAATATGGTGCAAAGCTATGTGCGTGGTGCTCGGCTGCCTGATTGTGCACCGGCGTTAGGGAGAGAGGAGTAGAGTGTCATATCTCTGTAGATAAGGTGCAGTTCTGCTCTCTCTTTCTCATGCAACGTACCGGAGTATTTTTGGCTGCTATGCTGCGTTGCGTGAGAATTTAGTAAATAGACCCCTGAGTGTGAAGTAGCGTTGCATTGAATATTAGCACCAAATAAAACAAGGACCATACACTGCGTAAATACACATTTGATTTTTCTAGCGTTAATACATGTAATATTATTGCATAATCTGCATATATGACATTTTTGGGCTTGGGTGGTCGTCTGCATGAAGCTATTTGTACTCAATGGTCGCTTCGAGTACAAAACCCATAGTACAAATACTACGCAGGAGTATCATATCTTTCTGCCTGTGTGCCGTCGCACAATGCTAAATCCCATTTAGCGCACAGAGTTAGTGGTGAATGCATTGCCGATTACATCATCAGTTCACGCTGCTTTGTATTTATTGCACTATTTTTGATCATTCAAACACTGCCATATTCCTGGTTTTCAGGCTGCATTGAGCTCTGCAATTTTCAGTAAGTCAACGCCCCTTCAGGCACATTAGCTAAAGTCTGCACAGGCACTATGAAAATAGGGGTATAGTTACTAACATTTTGCGCTGGATTTGCATCACAAAAATGATGCATGTAGGTGCAGAATGTTTATTTCAAATTTATTTTCCAGGGCAAATCTTTTTTTTTTATCTGAAAGTAATGCAAAGAGGTACCGTGCGCTGTTTTGCATTACTCTGCGTCAACGGGGTGTTCCATGGGTGCTGCATGGGAATTCCTATGCAACCACCCGTGTTTTTTACACAAAAAGAAGGTACGGTTTTGCAGCAAAAAATAACACCATTTTGATTATAGCGTTTCTGAGGAGAAATGGTTTCATTTCTCCACTCTTCCAGCTTTACACGTGTGCTGCACTGTACAACACACATGCAATGTAGAAAAGTTTAAAAGTTCATCTAAGCATGGTAGTTTGTACTGGAAGGGTACCCTTCCGGTACCGGTACAAAACCTATGTTAGACAGCACATACACACCCTTACTTTAAGGTACAGTGGTGTGTGTGTGGTGCTGGCAGACTGATTGTGTGCCAGGGCTGGGGAGAGAGCGGGACAGCTCCATATCGCTGTAGATATTGCGCTGTCCTGCTCTCTCCCTCTCACGCAACACATTGCAGCAACTTTGGTTGCTGCGCTGCGCTATGAGCCTTTTTTTTAGTAAATATACCCTTAAATGTAATTTTGTGGTGTGCATGCTGGCCTTTAGAAAGTTAAATAAACATACGCTATCGTTCACGTGTTGCATTGCGCGAGCGGTAAACGTTAGTAATTGATGGCTCTATATTTCCAAGTTAATTGCTCTGAAAACGTCAAGCATAAACATTAGCCGTTAAGGGGCATTTTTACTAATCTTTGACTCAACGCAGGGCAGCAAGCAAAGCTGCTTTGCACCGTTGCATGAAAGGGAGAGAGCAGAAATGCTCCATATTTATAGAGACATGGTGCACTTCTGCTCTCTCCTTGCACTGGTGCACTGAGTGCAGCCTAGCGCCAACACAGGCACTCTTGCACCCTTGCAAGGGTGCCTGCATTACAGGCAGTATTGCTTTTGTGCAGGAAGGGACACCTTCCTGCACAAAAACAATCCGTAGAGGCATTTTCCTCTTTCTGTACAGAATGTATCACGTATTGAAAGAGGAAGTAACGAGGCGAAATAAAGATATTTCTCCTTGTTACGCCTCACTGGGAAGGCATTCCCATGTTTTCTAGCTTTAGTAAATATGGATGGATGAATAGGAACTCCCATGCTCCACCTATGCAGCGCCTCACAGACAAAGTGTAATGGGCTGCGTTGCGTTACTTTTGCGTTAAAAAGCCACGCAAGCTGGCATAAATCACCCCTCGCGTGGCTTAGTAAACCCCAGTTAAGGACTTGTGCTGCTTTACAATGACTTCTGTCACACAAGGACAACGCAAGTCCTTGGTAAATCTGGGTCTAAGTATCTCAGCACATATATGCATGTGGTATTTATAGCACAAACCTAGCCAAAAAGCAGCAAAGCACATAGGGAAGGCCATAGATGTGTGATTTCATAATAGGACGTGTACAGGCAGGAACTTTCTTTTCTACTGAACAAACTTTATGTAACTCTCATATTGCACATTGTGTGGTAAAAAGGGGAAACTTTATTATTACAACCCATTTGAATTGGAAAAAAAAGAATGTTTGAGCTTAGGGCAGCGGAGGAGTCTGAACTGGCACACTTTCCCGTCTCAGCAAAGCTGATATTGTCTCTCAGCAGTAATGTGAGCTGCTGACTGTGCTGGATGCTCTGCGTCAGCGGGTTAAATCAAGCACTAAGAGAAGTAACAGCTCCCCTGTGGAAGGAAGATGGGAAGGAGCCAGTGCTCTTCTCTTTAGTTAAGATAATGTAGGCTACCAGTCATTGCACTGGAGAGAGCTCTTGTTTGGCACCTCAGACTGATAAACCAAAGAAGTTTTAATAGACTAAGGGGTAGATTTTCAAACATTTTGTGCTGGGTTAGAATCACAAAAGTGACGCTAACCAGCACAAAATCTTTTTTTACCAATTTAATTTCCAGCGCAAAACTTGTTTTGTGTTGGAAAGTACCCAACAAGTAACGACCAAGGGGGCGTTACATGGGTGGTACATGGGCGTTCCCATGCAACCACCCATGCCTTTTGACGCAAAACCCTATCTACAAACAATTGTAGACAGGGTTTAGGGCCAAAAGTTAACGCCATCTGAAAGGAGGCGTTAAGAGGATAAATGTTTTCATTTCTCCTTTCTTTTCCTACTTTTGCATGCGTGCTGCACTGTGCAGCACACATACAAAGTGGGAAAAGTGTTTGCACTTGTCTAGGTATAGTATTTTGTACATGAAGTGTACCCTTCCTGTACAAGACCTATGCTAGACTCAGTCATGCACCTTAGCGCTATGACGCTAAGGTGTGTGCCTGAGGCACGGCAGCTGAAATCAGAGCTAGGGAGAAGGGAGGAGAGAGCCATATCTCTGTAGATATGGTGCTCTCCAGCTCCCTCCCTGCCACACAGCGCAACATTTTTGGCTGCTGAGCTTCGTTGCAGGACAATTTTGAAAATCTGCCCCTAAGGGCTTTATTTAGAGTTTGGTAGAGGGGATGCTCTGTTACGAACATGGCGGATGCCCCGTCTGCCATATTGCACGTACATTATTGTCTATGGCACTTGCCACGTTTTAACAGAGTATCCCATACTCCAAACTCTGAAAAAAGCCCAGAGCATCTGATAGAAGCTTGTACTGCGAGAGTCAATATGGTGGCTAGAAATGAAAGGCACAACTGAGTGCACCAATGCCTTTTACGTACAAATGTCCCAGCTGAGAGGTCGGTGTGGTTTGGGCACTGCCTCAATTTCTTTTGATCTGGTTAAACCTTTTTCTCTCTTTCTGTTTCCTTACTGCTTTGCAGATTTACTGGATTTATTACAGGTACCCCAGATATGGCCATATCATTTTTTGTTTTCTTTATTCAAATTTGAGTCTTTCGTTGAATCATTGTTCGTTTTCTCCCCAGGCAGCAATCATGAGTGTTGCGCTCCTTTTGTCCTGATGATGACCTCAAACTGAGGAAGGTCGAAATACACCAGCAGATAAATGGATATTTATTGTGCCATGATACTTTATTGAAATATTGGACTGGCTTTATTCATTCACAATATGTATTAATATGGTCCTTTTCGTCATTCACTGTTCTTGTATGTGTTTCCGTTTGCGCCGTTCACTTGTTCTTCACAAGCATTTTGTGTTCACTTTGCACTCTGAGCACATTTAAGATCAATATTTGATGCTGCAGTCAGTCATATCTTCCAAATTGATCAAATACATTTGATTACTAATTGTGTTAACATATTTTCTTTTCGTCGTCAAAATCCAGTGATTTCTACAATAGATGTTTTCTTACTGATACTCAGTGGCGTAGCGTGGGGGGGGGAGAGGGCTACAGTGGCGGTTGCCCTGGGCACTAAGGGGCAGATTTACAAGCCCCTTGCAACACTTTTACGCCTACATTGGGTCACTTTTGTAACGCAGCGGCGTCGTAAACAATGCGCCATGTTGCAACACATTTACAACGTGACGCATCTAGGGAGATGCATCACGTTGTAAAGCCCTGCGTCACATTATACCTGCATCAGGTATAATGTATGCAGGGTGGGCGTTCCCACGCAAGAAAGCCTTGTAAAAGTGACGCAGTGAAATCTACAAGATTTCACGGAGTCACTTTTACGACGCCACTGCGTCAAAACCTTACGCCTGCTTGAAGCAGGCGTAAGGAGTGACGGAGCACAATAAGTATAGGCCGCCCCTGAGCATTGCTGGAGTTGCGTCGCGCTTGCGACACGACTTCAGCAATGCGTTACCTTTACGCCGGCAGATGCGTCGCTCATCTGTCAATCCTTGCGCCACGGTGCGTCGCATTGTAAATGCGACGCATCCATGGTGGCGCAAGGGTTTTTTTGCGTGGCGCAAATTAACTGACGCATCTCTGCTGATATGCAGAGATGCGTCAGTTCTTGTAAATCTGCCCCTAAATTCTTAGGGGGCTCAAAATTTCAAAAGAAACAAAGGGGCATATATCTACAAGCCCCTATCACCACCGCAACGTCACTTTTCTCGGCGTTGTGGTGGCGATATGGGCTTCGCCTTATTTCCAAGGCAGCATTAAGCCACTTAACATGGCATAACGCAGTTTTGTGAATAAGGCATCCTTTCACACTATACTTAGCGTGAAAGGAGTGGGCAATGGGTGTTGTGGTGGGCGTTCCACTGCAACACCCATTGATTTTGACATTGCCCCATATTTACAAGGGTGGCGTAAATATGGGGCAGCGCCAAAATTAAGACCATGGAAAACCTGGTCTTACCCTAGAGCAACGAGGAGAAATTTTTAATTTCTTCTCGTTTTTGCTGTTTGCATGTGTGATGCACTGTGAAGCACACATAGAAACAGCAAAACACCATTCATTGTTTATGTGCAGGAAGGTGTCCCTTCCTGTACATAAACAATCATTAAAAAAGTGACATTTTGCAACTTCTATGTATGCTGCACTAAGCGGCACACATAGAAGTTTCAAAACGCCATTTCAGATTGTTTATGTGCAGGAAGGGACACCTTCCTGCACATAAACAATCATTACCTTCAACGCAGGCCCCCTTGCAACAGAGTGCAAGGGGGCCTGCGTTGGCGCTAGGCAGCTAAATTAGCACCAGCGCAGGGGGCAGTAGCGGCCCGTGGTGGGATTGCTGCCGGGCGCTGACGTGGGGTGGGGGAGGGGCAGGGTGGGGGTAGTAAACTACGGATTACGGCCGATTAGAGGCAGTAAACATATAAATTTAAAAAACGAATTTCGTTGCGCGCGCTGCATCGCCAAATGCGATGCAGCGCGCGAACGAAATTCGTTTTATTTATTTATATGTTTACTTACCTCTAATCGGCCGTAATCCGTAGTATACTACCCCCCACCCTGCCCCTCCCCCGCCCCACGTCAGCGCCCGGCAGCACTCCCACCACGGGCAGCTACTGGCAGGGGGAAACGCAAGGCTGCACCAGATTCTTATAAATACGGTGCAGCCCTGCGATTCAGAAGTGGCAGAGCGCAGCGTTAAGCCATGGAGGCTAAAGTCACACTCCACCACTTCCGTGTAAATATACCCCAAAATTCGTACTACTTCTTTTAAAATTTTGCGCCAGGAAGTGCTAACGGTCCACGGGTTAGGAGGTGCAATACTTGCCTTGCCCTGGGTGCTGGCAACCCACGCTATGCTGATACCCTATGGGATATTGTTGCATGATATAAACACCTAAGAGGTCAGCACGCACAGCACAGTGAGGTCACTGTGCATGAGGAAGCAACGTCACATTGCCTGCCCAGATCTGCCATGTTGCCGGTCCAGATCCACTCTGCAGCAGCTCTGTATGAATTGCAAGGTATTTCTGCTGTGATCCTTTATTTTCCATTATCTGTGAGAGGGAACTTAGCAAAGTCAGCATCTATGTCCTCGCACTGTGGAGGCTGCACACTGGCAGAAAATTCCCCATGAGTCAGGATCTCAGTACTAGCTTCTACAGCCCCTTCAAGGTCACCATCCTCCCCAATACTAACAGAACTTGGCCTAAATTTACTATCGATCATGCAATTCAGAGATGTGTGAAAACGTTTAGTGTTTCGTTGCATGAACAAGGTAAAATTGTACATCGACAGATTTAGGAAGGCCTGCACTTCGATCATGCCATTCGCTGCACTCATGCTAAAAAAGATATTTTAGCATGGCACTGGGCCTAGTTCTATGGTGCATGGATGATTCAGTGGTACCTTGCATGAGATTTGTACTCGAAGTAAACCCTCCAGTGCAAATCTCAACAAGACAACTGCCCTAAAGTAAGTTGCTTAAGATGTGTAATTTTGTAGCAATTACACATCATTCACACAGGAAAATCCTGCAATAATTCACTGCCCCCTTTTGCACCTGGTGTTCTTTGGCATTAGTATTCCCCAAAAATCCAGTCAGGGCTATTCTAGTTGATCTGATATTGTGTGAAAACGTTGGGTGTTTGTGCTCCTAACCCTTTTACACCCTCTTTGCTTAAATTATATGGAGGATCCCCATCGCAAAGTAATGTAGGTGCACAGCTCGGGTCATGTTTCCGCACAAAAGTGTTTTTGCATGTGAAAGATCATTAGCACAGCAAAGTGCTGCACAAGTGGCAACCACACATAAAATAGATGTGGGCGCATATTTGAACCTGAAGTATACAAAAAAGTGAAGGATGAAATGCTTGAATTATTCTCAGTCACTGCTAATTCCGTGGGCCACATCCCATTCCATCATTATTTTTTGCACACAATGCCATATACAAATCAGTATTGACCCAGCTTCAATGGGAACTGTCCAGCCTGAACTGCCAAGCCAGGTCCTCCCTGAACCAGAACACAAGCAAACCAAGACCGGTTTTGCCCTTAATAGGGTTCACCTGCCAGGTATAACTTTGTTCTAGTGGCACAGTGTGTACGGGACTCATGTCTGGGCATACACGTCCCACTTAGGGCATGACACTGAAGTATACAAAAAGGTGATGGATAGAATGATTGAATTCGTCTCTGCCACTGGTAATTACTCAAGCCACATGCCAGTCCATTGTTACTTTGCACACCATGCCACCTTAGTTTGTACTCAGCCATGTGCAAATCAGTCTTGAGTAGTTGCAATGGGAACAGTACAGCCCGAGCTGTAAGGCCAGATCATCCCTGAAACGGAACACAACCAACCCAAGACCAGTTTCACCCTTATTAGGTCTCATCAGCCAGGTATCGCTTGGTTCCAGTGTCACAGTGTGTATGGGATCCAAGTTTGGACATACTCATCCCAATTAGGATGTCCCTCTGAAGTGTACAAAAAAGTGATGGATGGATTGCTTGAATTAATCTCACCCACCTGTAATTACTAGGGCCACCTCCCAGTACATCGTTGTTTTGCACATCATGCAACCAGTTTGGACCCAGCCATATGCAAATCAGTCTTGACACTGCTCCAGTTGGAACAGTCTAGCCCGAACTGCCCTTACAGATGATGAATTCCAGGATACAACAATATTTGGTGCCATGTTCTTCGGATTTACAGGAAAAAGATGTCCTTTCATGAAATTAATTTCTGTTCTAAAGCTTGACTCATTTTTTTTAAACACGTTTGAAAATGTGTTAATAATAATCCAATTCTGCAGCACAATGCTAAATACATAAACCTACACTTCAAACATTATGCATAATAATAATACATATTGTAGTTTATTCAAATAGTTAAAATCTACACTCTCTGACACCTTGCTTACAATAGTGTTTACGCTTTCCTCGTATGCGAATGGCTGCCGATGCATTCCTTGAGAAAAGGCACCATTTAATGCAAATTTTGTTATCAGCCCCTATGCAAAGCAACGTGAAGCATTCTTTGTGTGATGGTTCACTATATAATTCATTTAATACCTAGGACTTTTGCAGAAGGTTAGGTTTGCAGTCATACAGCTGCCAGGTTTTATAAGGAACTGCGGCTCACAGATTGGCCTATTTTTCACTCCCTAGGAGCCTCAATATTCTGGCAAGGAGAGGCATCAGGGAGCACAAATTATTTAATATTGTAAGTGCTCCAACAATTTAATTGAGCAGTTCTGCTGGTCTCCTGGAGGGAAAGATAAGAAATATACTCTGCATCTTTTCTACTTTCCTGGTAAGCAAAAGTGCAAAGGTAAGTCATGGACAAGTGCAAAGGTAAGTCATGGACCTCATTTAGGGGGTCACCAGGGGTCACATCTGCGACCCCTGGCATGCCCCTTGGGACCCCTGGCACTGCCTTTGAGAATCAGAGGTTGCAAAAAAATCAGTGCCAAGAACACAAGGGCGGCTCCGCATTTCTTATTACTGGGGAGGTGTAGCATTTTGACGCATTCCCAGATCTACCAGTAATGGTAAATCTGGAAATGCCAATGCTACATCGATGGAACATCTCCCTGGGGCAGAGTAACGCAACGGAGTGATTTGTGCTGCATTGCGTTAGTCTAGATTTGTCAAGCCACTCAGGGCCTCACAAGGTGGCCTTGCTTAGCTTGATAAATCTGACTTTAGTATTGCATCGCCCTTCCACCCCAGTGCGTGGCGCAAGGGTGATGGGAAACTATCATCAATTTGGCCCATAACGTCTACAAGTATGGATCATATTTAATCCCTATAACTTAGAAGTTATAACCCTTATTGTGTTATTTAAAATTTCCTGTATATTGATTTACACATGTGTATGATTTATTGTGCTTCTGTGTGTGATGTAAAGCTATCTGACACCCTACACTGGAATGAGTAGCGTTTTAAAAGACTTAAAGTATGTGCAATTTACATCAATATTTGTGTAATTACTCATACAGTCAGATAAATCTTGCATTCTTACAGTGCAAGCACATCTCTTACATAGGAAGTTGAACATGGTTAAAGACCTGCCTCCAAAGCATAGTTTCTCTTAAGTACTTGTGAAGTGATAACATGCTGTGCACCTTTGTTTTCTTCCATAACTTTGACAAATCAATTCAATTCAAAATAACTTTATTCAGTCTAAGTTAAACCATAAAAGTGCATAATAACATAATTTCATACATCAGTCAGTCAGTAAAAACAGAATGCATCAGTATTAAGATAAAATCAATATAAAGACCGAATACAGGTTAATATGTCAGGTAATAGATCACCAATTCCATCCTGGACTATACATAAAGAATGATAAATTGAACATGATAAGAAGATTAATAAAAAATATAAGTCATCCAGGCAATTCTGGCCAACACAGTACATACTTAGTATAGCCCCAAAATACTAACATGGAAGCAACAAATCACAATAAAGTGCATTACATTCAGAGCCAACTGGCTCGACGGGCGTAAAATGTTCATAAAAAATGTCAAACAACAATAAAGTGCATACTGCATAATGGATCAGGCAGTCCTAGACTCATATCAAGCGTCTTTCGCAACCTCAATGATGCGGCCAGAAAACCTGCCACAACATAGGTTGTATAGACATCCAGTAATAACTGAAGGTGCATAAGAGCGGGCTTGACCTAGAGAAAATTTAAAGATTTCAGCAGGGGTAATAAAATAATTCTACGAGGGGCATCATAAAAACCTCATAAAAATAAAAAGTGCATAAGGTCCTGGGAGGAAAAATTATCCCATGTGCAGGGCCCCAATGGCATGTTCCAGGTGTCAGGCTTTGGAAAAGCCTGCAACAATTGAAATTGATTAAACCGGAATCTGGTAAGAAAAAAATAAAGATGGTGACTATTGGACACGTTATGCTGTCTAACAACAAAGGGTCTGGCTCTAATCAGCAAGGCTGAGCCTCTAATCGAGAAAAACAACAACAAACTTGCCTGTACTGATCCTTATTTTGTGACTCAAATCTTCCAGGTGACAACAAACAAATTAATTTCTACCTACTCGAGATTAATACGAAAATATATATTTTATTTTTCAAAAATCAATTTGTTTTCACATATATCATATAACACAATTTGACAATTACACACATTATACCACAAGACCAAAGAGAAAATTGAAAAATTGACCAAACAAAAACAGTAAATGAATCTGGGTCAATACACCAATGATAAACAACATCAACGGACAACTCACTCACAAACAAGACATAGATCACAGAACATATAACCTAATGATCTTTTCTGTTCAGAATATTTTAACATTGATTGATCAGTCAAAGAAAAACCAAGACAAACAGTGTGTAATCTTAAACGCAAGAATTTTCTGCACCGTACCAGTTAATGGACGTTACTTCACAAATCATTTACCCAGGCAGAAAATCTCTTTACATTAATCACACTTGTTAAACAAAAACACAACAAAAAGGTTGACGCGTTTTGAACCCCGTAGATTGAAGACTGGGGGTTCTCTTCAGGACCAATCACTATTTAGTGAAATCAGCCGATTTCGCATTTGGACTCAAGCAATGTAGACTTTCAAGATCGCGATTCAGTCCGGACGCTGCGAAAGAGTATTGTCAAGCCTTACCCCAAATGAAAAGGGATTGGGCCCCGCCACGAGGCCGACCAGACCTCTCATTGCAAGGAAGCTAATATAAGGCCACACCTTGCCCTCTCAAGATATTTTGAAGCCTCGCAGGCTCTCCTCAAAATAAAAATCTTGAAAGTCTACATTGCTTGAGTCCAAATGCGAAATCAGCTGATTTCGCTAAATAGTGATTGGTCCTGAAGAGAACCCCCAATCTTCAATCTACGGGGTTCGAAACGCGTCGACCTTTTTGTTGTGTTTTTGTTTAACAAGTGTGATTAATGTAAAGAGATTTTCTGCCTGGGTCAATGATTTGTGAAGTAACGTCCATTAACTGGTACGGTGCAGAAAATTCCTGCGTTTAAGATTGCACACTGTTTGTCTTGGTTTTTCTTTGACTGATCAATCAATGTTAAAATATTCTGAACAGAAAAGATCATTAGGTTATATGTTCTGTGTTCTATGTCTTGTATGTGAGTGAGTTGTCCTTTGATGTTGTTTATCATTGGTGTATTGACCCAGATTCATTTCCTGTTTTTGTTTGGTCAATTTTTTCAATTTTCTCTTTGGTCTTGTGGTATAATGTGTGTAATTGTCAAATTGGGTTATATGATATATGTGAAAACAAATTGATTTTTGAAAAATAAAATATATATTTTCGTATTAATCTCGAGTAGGTAGACATTAATTTGTTTGTTGTCACCTGGAAGATTTGAGTCACAAAATAAGGAGCAGTACAGGCAAGTTTGTTATTGGACACGTTAAGCAGATCAACAGCTAGTTCAGTTAAGGTCTGTGCGCGCCCTCTCACTGAGGGCTTCTCGAGTTCTACACCCTCCCTCGCTGCTCTTCTCCATGACAGGAAACTATTCCGTGTCCAGAGGATGTCCGACTTCAGAATATTAAGTAGCGAATCGAACAGGGCAAGTCTGCCTAACGTAACCAAGGTGTCCATTATGTATGCTAGTTATTTAATTGACCTCCACCCTTGAAGCTGCATACAATCCATGTGTATCTCCCTGTTACAATGATTTGCAGGTCTCACCCACATGGTGAGCCACCTAATCAGGGGGCGCAGAGCAATAAGATCCAACAAGTATGGGCGCCCTATCTCGTAATGAACCATGAAGGAGGGAGTAGATACTGGCACTGCCAAAAGACGTCTACAGAATCCATTCTCCTCCACTTGGAGCTCACTTGGATCTATATATCCCAAAATGTCACTGCCAAATGTGACTGTTGAGACCGATTTGGCCTGGTAGATTTTAATCAAAGCACCCAGAGTCTTGCTACCGATTCTGTAGGAGAAGGAAAAAACGCCCCTATCGAACGGGACAGAGATAATCTTTTAGATCTTATCAACTTGGACCAGGTTGATCTATAATCAAAAACCAAACCTAAGTATGTGTAAGTCTGAACCCTTATCAGCTTGTGGCCCTGAACATGAAAGGAATTGACTTGGTCCCCCAAGGGCCACAACCATCACCTGAGAGTTATCATAGTTGGTTGAGAGGTTGAGGCTGTTCATGTACATGACAAAACCATCAAGCAACTTCTGAAGTCCCCAGGAAGTTCTACCCAGAAAAAACAGTGTCATCCGCATATAACAATGTGGGGATCTGACGGGCACCTGCTCAAGGACAATCCACCTGCCTATCTAACAACCTGGACCCCAAGTCATTCTTATACAAGGTGAACAAAAAAGGGGACAGTATACATTCCTTTCTTACCCCACTCGTTAAAGGGAAGGAACTAGTATAGGACCCATCTGAGTTATATTGGACAACTACCATCATATCCCTGAGCAGCTCACTGGAAAAATAAACAATGTCTGTGTTCATTCCCATATCCAGCAAAATGGGTCACACCTTGGATCTGTTCACTCCGTCAAAGGCAGAGGACAGATCCATAAATGCAATGAACAGTGACCCCGGTTTTGCCACAGTATACTTGTTAATTAATAAAAAAAGATTTAGGCATTGGTCACATGTCCCTAAACCCAGGCGAAAACCAAACTGTAGATCTGAAAGAATGGAACTGGCTTCGCCCCATGAGATCGCCCTCTTCAAAATAACCCTGTCCATCACCTTGACTGCCGAACGAATCAAAGAAATGGGCTGTAACAACTCGGCTGGTCTCTGGAACCCTTTTGGATACTGGGATAATTATGGACTGGGACTAAGAGTGTGGGAGGCTGTGCATACTATCAACTTGAACATACATGTTAGAATCGTGGCCCAGAGTTCGGGTGACATCTTAAACAAGTCACCAGGGATCCTGTCCAGATTAGGAGACTCATGACCAGTCATGGATCCTATGGCTAGTATAACCTCATCAACATTAAATGTAAGATTATATTGATGGCTAGTTAACAAGGATGGCTCATGATGAACACCACTGTCCAGAGATTTAGAGATACCCTCAAAATGCTCAATCCACTTCTCTGGAAAGATATGTGAGGAAATGGTATGGGCCCCATTATCATTAAATAAAGAGAGATTAACAACCTCCCAGAATTTACTGCTATCTGCTCTAAGAGAGACCTCCGTAAGATCGGCCCACACGTCCTACTTAATTTCTCTCTTCCTTGAGTCTAGCATCTTCTTGTAGGCAATGCGTCTGCTGGTTATTTGACACCGGCCTTTGGGCTGAGCTTTAAGTGAGGATATTAGCAATTTATGAGCTTTCGAACAATCTTTGTCAAACCAACAAGGATTGCTATTTGCTATTGGCTTAGAAGGGAGTGATAGCCTGGATTTAACATCTGCCCCAATCACTGAATAAGCATTCAGGAAGGCGCTATCTTCACATACGTCCCCCAGATTCAGATCAAATTCTCTATGCTTAGCATTTACAAGGCCTTTCTTTAAGTCCTCTGAAACAATTTCCGACCGCCTCAGTCTTCATCCCTGATCAGTGGCTACACCCTCCTATTGGTTAGAAACACCCTGAGCCGGGCTCATACAAACAAATGAGTGACACTAACAGAGATACAATAATGATCATTAAAACCAGAGACTCATATCAAAATGATCTAAGGAATCCTGCAAAGGTACAGAAGTAAAAATAAAATCTAGTGTGGAGTACAAACCTCGCCCACTAAAAGTAGGCTTTGTAAAATTTTGGTCATGGTACATTCTAAATTAAATTTTAAAACAATTTATTTAGAAAGTCGCCCGCCTGACTGTGTTCCAGGTGGAAAAGTTCTTCATTATGCACTAGATTACATGGGGCAAAGGAATGTGGGCAGGGGTGAGTATTAAAATCTCCCACTAAAATAATACATGTATCAATGTTCAATAACTGGTCCATGAGAGTGGAGAGTGTGTTGCAAAAAGTAGGACCAGTAGTTGCATTGTAAAAGTTTAACAAAACAAATCACCAACCACAGGGGAGGTTAACAAGATTGCTTGCAAATTGGCTGAAGTAACTGCTGTGTGCTTGATTCTAGAGTTTAGGGAAAGAGAGACCAAAGTCACCATGCCCTCCGTTGGGTGTCCCCTTGTTGAAGGTACGGCAGGATTTAAATATGATTTGTAGCCCTCCAGAAAAAAATAACCTTCCACATTCTACGTCTCCTGTAGGCATATTATGGCGCATGAACTGAGAAAAGCCAACCAACCAATCATGGTCAATTTGTTTGCTGTTTATGCCTGCCACATTCCAGGAGGCTAACCTGAGGGGGCTAACAGTGGAGTATCCCTTAGCTGTGTCAATTTCTGGGATAACAGTAATCCTGCAGCCATCATTCCCTACTACTGTGGTGAGATTTACCCCATTTGGTAGTCCCCTCCTAACAGCTAGCAACTCTACATTCCCAGCAACGGGTACTCCAGCACAACCGCCCCCCTACTGATGCACCTTGCTATCTGGCCACGAGACTGACCCATTGGTGAGACAATCACCAGAGTTATTATTAATCAAAATATCGGGGAAACACTCCTCTGGATCACAAGGCACTGTGGGGCCCCTTGTTGAGTTATCTAGCCAACACCCTACTAACCCCAATCCAGGAGCTCTATGAAGTGGAGTGCATCTCAAGGTTAGAACCTTGCAGTCAGTCGACTGCCTCTGCCCCCGAGACTGCAAATCTATTTGATGTGTGTATAACCAAGTCAATAACCCTGGGGTGCCTTATAGGCCCAGTACAGCTTCTATTGGTTCTATCTCCTATCCACAAAATAGGGGGTCAAGGCAGGAGGAAAACTGAGAACTACTCCGGAGGGTCCCGGACTGTCTTTTCTGCTAGCAACATCTGAGTCCCCCCGAGATAACTCATTTGCTGGGTTGCTCCTAAGACTATCTAGATAGGCCAATGACTTTGTGTGCCCTAAAACATCCGGCAGCATGGGCTGAGTCGGCAGATTTGCCTGACAGTCAGATACAAGTAAGCTGGGTGGAGGCAACTTGGGGAGCAATAGAATTCCATCATTAGATAAACCCAATTCACCTGTAGAACCCTGGGCAGGTTCTCTCACAATCTTTGACCCTGTCTACCCCTCCCCCCCAGACACATGGCTCATGGGATCAGACACTGTACCTGGCATTGACATGTTGGCTTTACAAAACAAAATTCGGCTATTTAAACTGCCTTCAATAGATGACAATTTCTCAAGACATTTACCAACTGCTGCGTCTATCATTGATTGGACCTTGGGAGCAAAATCCTCAAAATTAACAATAATAGTGTAATCACTAATCGATTTATGATCATTATCCTTTGTGGATGATGAAAGTGCAAATCTAATCTTGGCTTTAGGCCATATCTGCATCACAACTGCATCAGGCTTTCTCCCTTTGTTCTGTTTAGATGCCGGGGGACCACAATCAACCAGAGAATTCCTGATCTGTGTCACAGTCACAGACTTCGATTGGTGAACATCTGCAATAACAATAGCATCAGTGGCCGCATCTGACTGAGTTGCACCACTCGTCCCTGTGGCGACATTTCTTATGGGTTCAGAACCGGGTAAAGGGGCAACTGCAGACTCCATAGGGAAAGAGCAAATACCCAGCTTCTCCTCCACTGTGCTAATTTCATCGTTGATTGCCCCCACAGCTGTTGTTAGGTATGAGAGAATTGATGACTTGGAAAGGCCATTAGTGACTGTGTCCTTCAGGACTGCGCCAGACGTTAGGCTACCTGTGTCTGTTGAGGTATTTTTAAGTTTGCCCATCTTGATGCAAAATAACAATTACAGAGCCCGAAAATGGAAGAGGAGACTGATCCCGCCTGCAAAAGGAGGCAAAAAACATACACAGGATGTTCACTGCAAAGTCTATTGTTTGCCTGTTGTGGGGGAGTGAAAGATCAGGAACACACCCCAACCCCACCAGGTGACAATCAAACAGTGCACAGGGTTCCCATATCAAGTCCCATTGCTTATATCAAATAAATGTACAGTTGATCACACGAATACCTTCTGACCTTGCAGATGTCAGAGGGGAGGCCCAGGCTTCTCTGGGTGATGACGGGTGCAAGGTGGGCCTGCCAGGTTAAAACCAAGTTAAAAACTGAGCTTAGAAAACTGAGATTCAAAAACCAGCCTAGACCAGAACAATACAGAACGCCATAGAGTGCCATAGAGTCGTAGTAACACCAGTCTATAAAAAATTGTGCAGGTCTTCTCCTGTATTAAGGCCATTGGGCATCTTAGTATCTAATAACAGGATAAACTGGGATTCTAACTGACAGAGTTTCTTCTCTCTGTTACCACCTCTAATTGACTTGGGGACTGAACCTATTACAAAATAGCTCAAATCATTAAGATTGTTGTTGTGAACTAGTTTAAAATGACGAGCGACAGGATAACTTGGATCTGAGTTAACTACTGCACGGAGATGCTGGAGTATCCGATTAAACACCTGCAATTTAGTACTACCAACATATTGAAGATGGCATGTACATTCTAATATGTAGACTGCAAAATCAGTTCTACAAGTAAAATGTCCCTGGATCTTGGTGGGTTTGGACTCAAATGCAGTATTATACTCAGTAGTGTTTTTTCCAAATTTACAAGCTCGGCACGAGCTGCATTTAAAAAATCCTGTCCTTTTGGATAACCAGGTGCTGGAGGCACTAACCTCTGGGCTTGTTTTGACAAGTGCATCCCTCATAGAGGGTGCACGTCTAAAGGTTAGGGAAGGAAGTTCTGGCAAAGTTTGAGACAAAGTTAAGTCTGTCAACACTATAGGCCAGTTCTTGTAAATAATCTTCCTTATTTGCTTCTCCTGGCAACTATAAGTGGTTATCAGTCTAACTGAGTCAATAGGTTCAGATGAATTGCTAGAAGTCTCAGAATGGATAGAGATGGTATTAGTAGTGGTGTTCTGTAAACATACCTCTCTACTGTGGCTATTGGCCCTTAACATAGATGATTTCAAATCTTTGATTTTGTAGCCCCGAGCACTAAAGCGTTGGAGAGCTTCCGACTGACAGAGTTTAAGATCTGCGTCAGAGCTACAAATTCTCCTTATTCTCAGAAACTCGCCATATGGAATGCTCCTGATCAGATGGTTTGGGTGGGAGCTACTGGCATGAAGTACAGAGTTTCCAGCTGTGCTCTTTCTGTGGAGCTTAGTATGTATTGTGTCACACTCAATGTATAACTCGACATCCAAGAACTGTACACATTTGTTGCTAATGTGGGCGGTGAAATTCAAATTCAACGTATTATTGTTGATGGTTTCAACAAAGTGATTAGCAGATTCTATGGATCCTTTCCATATCACACAAACATCGTCTATAAATCTCCACCAATGGAGTACATGTACATCATATAGTGCCTTGTGGGTACTCCTGAGGACATGCTCCTCCCACCAGCCAACGTGTTAACACGCATAGCTGGGAGAGAAGCATGCCCCCATCGCCACGCCACGTAGCTGCTGATAGATCTCTTTGTTAAACATAAAATAGTTGTTCATAAGGCATGTCTCAATCATTTTTAGAATCATGGCATTGTGTTGATACAAATGAATACTGCGTTTAGCTAAGAAATACTTGACCGCTTCAAGACCATCTGAATGGTGAATGCTTGTATACAAAGAGCAAATGTCCATTACAATAAACAGACAATCCTCCTCCCATTTGACGGTTTGTAATTTGGAAAGGAAGTGGCTAGTGTCTCTAATAAAAGAAGGGAGATTTTCAACAAAGTCATGTAAAAAATAGTCAACATATTTAGACATGGGCTCTAAGAGACTTTTCTGAGCCAATATTATTGGTCTCCCTGGTACTGGTGTACTATTTTTGTGGACTTTTGGAATGAATACAGTACCGGTGTTATCGGATATTCACACTTTAAAAAGCAGTATTCATCCTTGCTTAAAAGACCCATACGCTTCCATTGGGCGAGATCTTTGAACACAGTATCTTTGACTTGCCTGAGATCATTGAATGTAGCTTTTCTACAGCAAGCAGCATCATTTAGGTGACGTGATGCCTCCTCCATGTAAAGGGCTTTTGGCCACAACACTATGTTGCCCCCCTTGTCCGCCTTATTGATGATCACATTGCAGTTATTTTGTAGCTTGCGCATAAGGTTAGAATACTGCACATCCAAATGCCTTCTTTGCTTCTGTTTGCGCAAGACAGTTTTATTCAGTTTCTTAAGGTCCTCAATGACACAGTCACTGAATATGTCGATTGCGTATTTAGGCATAATCGGAATAAAGGTAGAAGGCGGACGAAAGGGGCTGGTTGATGGACTGTTGCACCTGATACCAAGTTCTTGTAACTCCTCTTGTGTGGAGCTTATTATGTTGTCATCATTGTGGTCCAAAGAGTGCATCGACCTAAGTACACTGATGTCAGATACCTGAAGGGTGGAGCAAGACATGCCAGGTTGTGTGATGAGGGAGGCAGCCTCTGTTGCTTTATTCAATTTGAAATTTTTGAGGAGCTTGAGTTTGCGAATAAATTTAAACACATCCACTCTGGATTGCACATATTTGAAACTGTTTGTGGGGCAAAAAGAAAGTCCAAGTATATATATATATATTACCTACTGGCGGTCGCCAGTAGGTAGTTATAGTTAGGACCTAGTTTCCATAGGAAAAGCGTTTTTTGATTTGCCAATATCTTTGGCGGCGTTTGACGAATCTTCGCGAAATGTTCAAAACTAATGGGGCGCTCTGGTCAGCTCCTGTGTTGAGAGTTTCGGGGTGATTCGTCAAGCGGGGGCCGAGAAAAAAGGGGGGGTCCCAAAACGCGTTTTCTCCATGTTAATTTCCATAGGAACTTTTGTCGCGGCTACAGCCCGAACTGCTGAACGGAATTGCACCAAATTTGGCAGAGAGGTAGCTCTTGGTCCAGAGTGCACTCATTGCTTTAAATGGTGTAAATCCGTTCAGTAGTTCCTGAGAAATTTAAAAATAAAATATACCGATATCTGGTGACCGAGGAGGATCCGCGAACCTTCCCGAGCACGAGTTTCATTCTGATTGGCTGCCAACACTTCAAACCAGGAAGTGTTGGCAGCCATCTTGTGACTCGGTAAAACTGAGTCACAAGAAAAAAAGTGAAAAAAAGAAAAGGGGGCAGGGTAGAAACACCCTGATCCCCTAGGCCTGGTCAGGTCGTCCCAGAGGGATCCCCAGGGCCAAAAAAAGGCTCCCGTGCTTTGTTTTAATGAGCCCCCGAGTGGGCCAGGTCCCGGGGGCAATATGCAACTATATGCGGGGGCCGCGTGGGCCCTTCAGGTCCGGGGACCGCCACCTCCCCGGGGCTTTATTCCTAAATAAAAAATTGCGCGGGGGCTCCTGCCCCCACCACACAGCCCCAGGGACCGCTATCTCCCCGGGGCAATAAGTATTAAATGTGATGCAGGGCGGCACGCAGCCCCCCGCAGCCCCGGGGACCGCTACCTCCCTGGGACTTGCTTTAAAATTATAGTGTGGGGGGGCTCGAGCCTCCCATACTGCCCCGGGGACCACCACCTCCCCGGG
Source organism: Calotriton arnoldi (assembly GCA_963921515.1). Classification (NCBI taxonomy): domain Eukaryota; kingdom Metazoa; phylum Chordata; class Amphibia; order Caudata; family Salamandridae; genus Calotriton; species Calotriton arnoldi. The sequence goes on along the minus strand of CAWUFW010003349.1, from coordinate 827,870 downwards.
GGCACAAATTATCCTAATGCGGGGGTCCGTTGCGGACCCCCGTCCCAGGGGACCACCACCTCCACTTAAAACATGCAGGGAGGGGGGCCGCGTGGCCCCCCTCCAGGAGCCCTCCTCGGCCCCCAGGGCCGGCTCCTGCAATGTATGCCCACCCCCGGGACTTTGCTATGGTAGGGCGGGAGCACGGCTCCCGCCCTGCCATCGCAAACACTGCTTTGCTTCTTGGAAGCGAGAGCAGGAAACCTGCTCTCGCTTCCAAGAAGCAAAGCAGAATTGCTTTTGGACAAGGGGAGCTGCATGTTAGTAGCTCCCCTTGTCCAAAAGCAATGCCGGCTCCCACAGGAGGCGGGGAGCCGGCTGGGACCGCAGGGGCATTGGGGCTCCCCCCGCGGTCCCCAACGTGAGGGCCGGCCCCGGGGGATGGGGTCCCCGGGGCAGAAGTTGCTCAGGGGAGGAGGGCCACTCGGCCCCCTCCCTTTTTAAAAAAAAAAAAAGGAATGGCCAGGCCCCGGGGGATGGGATCCCCGGGGTTGAAATCGGCCTGGGGAGGAGGGCCGCGCGGCATCCCTCCCCAAAAATAAATATTAAAAATAGTTGGCCAAGCCCCGGGGGATGGGGTCCCCGGGGCCAAAAATGGCCTGGAGGAGGGGGGCCACTCGGCCCCCATCCCTATGTTTTAATGATATAAAAAAATGGCTGGGCCCCGGGGATGGGGTCCCCAGGGCTGAAAATGGCCCAGGGAAGGGGGGGGCCGCCCCCTATTCAAAAAAAGAATTTAAAAAATGGCCCAGCCCCGGGGGATGGGGTCCCGGGGCAGAAATCGGCCTCGGGAGGGGGGCCGCTTTATTTTAAATGAAGAAAAAATGGGACAGGCCCTGGGGGATGGGGTCCCCAGGGCCCAAAAAGGATCAAGGGAAGGGGGGCCACACAGCCCCCCTTCCTAAAATAGGGAAAGAAAAGGAGGCCACAAATCCCGAGGCCCTGCCCCCTCTCTGCACAACTGTGCAAACGCGCCTCCTGGCGCGTCCTGGGTTGGGGGAGGAAGTCCCCTTTGATGGTGAGGGTCCTTAGGGGCCAACTAGTCCATCTGTTACCTCCAGTAAGCCCCACACAGTGGGATTGCTGAGAGGTGGTACGAGGCCATGCCTCTTTTTACACCACTCTTCAAACAGGCCTCTTGGCGCACTGCTGGTGGGGCGATGAGGTCCCCTTGTGTTCTGAGGGCCTCAGGAGTAAAGTAGACTCCATCCCCCAAGCAGCAGTGCACCAGGAGCTGCGTTTGCAGAGTGGTGTAAAAAGGGGGCATGGCCTTGGTCCACCTCTCAGCAATCCCACTGTGTGCGGCTTACTAGAGGTAACAGGAGGGCTAGTTGGCCCCCAGGGACCCTCAGGAGGCAAGGGGACTTCATCCCCCAACCAAGAGCGCATCAGGAGGCGCGTTTGCAGAGTGGTGGAGAAAGGGGGCATGGCCTGTGTCTACCTCTCAGCAATCCCACTGTGCGGGGCTTACTGAAGGTAACAGGTAGGCTAGTTGGCCCCTAAGGGCCCCCAGCAGCAAAGGGGACTTCATCCCCCAACCAAGAGCGCGCCAGGAGGCGCGTTTGCAGAGAGATGGACAAAGGGGGCGTGGCCTGGTATCAGAACTCAGCAATCCTACTGTGTGGGACTTACTGGAGGTAATAGAAGGGGTAGTTGGCCCCCAAGGATGTTACCTCCAGTAAGTCCCATACAGTGGGATTGCTAAGAAGTCTTCGGAGGCTACGCCCCCCTTTCTCCGCCACTCTGCAAACGCGTCTCCTGGCACACTACTGGTTGGGGGATGAAGTCCACTTTACTCCTGAGGGACTTTGGGGGCCAAGAAGCCTTCCTGGTACCTCCTGTAAGTCCTACGCAGCGGAATTCCTGAACGCTGGTCGGAGGCCCAGCCCTCTTTCTCCACCACTCTGCAAACACGACTACTAGTTACAGAAGCATTTGGAATGTAATAGGTCTCACATTTGTGAAAGTTACGGGTATTGGCGTTGTAAATGTAAAAGTTTTTTACTAATGTTTTTTGGAGTGGAGTGGAGTGGATGTACGTTGTGTGTTGTAGAATTATGCGGTATGTTGTGCAGTGAAATTATGTGGATAGAAAGTATGTGGTATTTAGTGTATAGGAATTATGTAGAGTGAGATTATGTGTTATGGAGAGTAATTATGTGGTATGGTAGTCTGTGTTGTGGAGTGGTAACCTCAGGTTTAGTCTTCCTCATTTCCATAGAAGCTAAACTATAAACTCAATGAGACAAAAAAAAGAAGGAACCACTGAGGAGCACTTCTGGATCTAGTCGGAGGTATGAGAAGGGCCACTGGAATTATGCGAATGTTCGGCTGCACCGATTTTCACATAATTAGACATTTTCCGCATTTGCCACATAATCCATCATCTGCTGCATAATCTGCAGATTTGAACAAAAAAAACCTTGTTTCTAGCTCAAACGTTACCAAAAATGCAGCGACAAGTGTTACAGCGTGGTGGAAGGCCCTTTGCAAACCTGGAATGGTCACCATTTACTTATTGCTAAATGTGGGTGTTAAATTGGTACTAATGGTGCGCAAACCACTCTTGCTTCTTTCGGCGCCTCTCTTGACTCTTTCTGCATTTCTCTTGCTTCTTTCTGCACCTCTCTTCCTTCTTTCTTCTGCACCTCTCTTGCCTCTTTCTGCACCTCTTTTGCTTCTTTCCGCACCCCTGTTACCTCTTTCTGCACCCCTCTTCTACTTGCACATGTATTCTCACATGTGTTATGCATCTGAAGATGGTAGCTTAAAAAGTGGGTAGCTTCTCTTATAGGTGGTCAAATCTTCTTAGTTCTGCTCTGTCATTCGGTTGCACAGGCAGACATGTCTTATGTATATATGTGTTATAGAGCCCCTCAAATATACTGTTGAATACCCATGTGCCCTGTATTGTGAGCAGAAAGAAATGCATACACCTTTTTTTACACAAATTTACATAGTATGCTGTTTGAAACACAGGTATTCAAGTGTTTGTATGTTTATTTTCATTTAACATGTCACTAGGTAAAAGCATAGACACGCATGCATACCTTCACAAACTTGGTCAGACTTACAACAGTGAAATGCTTAGGATTGCTGTTTTATATTTGGTAGGCGTAACATTCTGAGCAGCCGATTAATAGTGAACCCTCAAGAGAGAAGTGAGGTTTAAGACCTCTTCAGAGAAGGATTAGTGATTAGGGTACTTTGTATGAGTCTGCTGTAAGGTACAGTCAAAGTAGGCCTTTTTCTGCATCTCTGTTGGTTCTTTCTGCACATCTCTTGCTTCTTTATTCACCTTTCTTCCTCTTTCTGGACTTCTGTTGCCTCTTTCTGCATGTCTCTTGCTTCTTTCGGCACCTTTCTTCCTCTTTCTGCACCTCTCTTGCCTCTTTCTGCACTTCTCTTGCTTCTTTCTGCGCCTTTCTGCCTCTTTCTGCACAGGTCCTACCTATGTAGGCATAGTTAGAAATTAGCATTTAAAAAACCTTAGAAATTCACTGAAAAAACCATAGGTTTCAGGGACGTTATAGTTAGAAATTATCATTTAAAAAACCATAGAAATTCACTGAAAACACCACAGGTTTCAGGGACGTTATAGTTCGAAATTAGCATTTAAAAAACCTTAGAAATTCACTGAAAAAAACCACAGGTTTCAGTGACGTTATAGTTAGTTGGACATTTCACTCGTACAAAACCAGAGAAATTCGGCCGTTATAGTTAGTTGAGCTAACTACAACTCGCGCCCCCGCAATGCACTGCTGATGACATCACATATTACATCACTCATGACATGGTCAGTGACATCACTGATGCCATCTCAAATGACATCACTGATGACATCACTGATGACATCATCCAGTGACTGAGTGTTTCTAAAAAGTTTAAATATGCTTTATATATATATATGCCAAGGTGTATTGAAGAATGAGTGGGTGTATGAGTGTCTGAATGGATGAATTAATAGGTGCATGACTGACTGTATGAGTGAGTGATTAAACGTGTCTTACTAATACATGGGTGACCATGTGTCCTGCTAATAGCTCTATTTTACCGTATGAGTGTGTTGAATTAAATGATAGGTGTGCAACTCTTTCTAAATTTGGATCTGTACAATTTTTCCTCGCTCATGTATTGCAGTGTGGTGAACTTGAATTGGCTATAGAAGCAAGTGCTGAAATGCGAATTCTAATTTCCTGCCATTGTGTAGGCAAGTGCGAGACCAGAGATACTGGCCCTGATTATGGGTTTAGGTGCTTTTCCTTGCACCTGATAAATAGGGTTTGTTATTTATTGGGTGCGATAAATAACACCTATTACAAGTTGGTGGGGAATAACATGCAGATGTTGGTGTTTAAAACACCAAAATCTACATGAAACGGTAAATACCGTGGGCATCATTTAAGAGGTTTTGGTGCAAGGCAGCGCCACAAAGAATCTTGCTGAGCTGCCCTGTGTCAAAAGAAAAGGGCAGGAATATGCCGTATCTATGAGATATGGCGCATTCCTGTCCTTTTCCCTTGCGATGTCGCACAATGGGCTGCCATGCGCCATGGTGCAAGGGTGCCTGCGTTGCGGGGCTGATTGATTTCAATCAACTGAGGCAATTTCCTCCTTCTATGTGACCAGAATGCACACATAGAAACACCCATGGAATGCCCCTTTCATGCAGTGTTCTGCGTGAAAGGGGCACATATTTACAAGGCCATGGAGAGCCACGTTAAGATGGGTTTGCGTGACCTTGTAAATATGCTGCGGCACATTGCGCCACCGGAACGTCAAAATAGTGACGCTCCGGCGGCGCAAAATTGCTGCTAGGGGCCTTGTAAATGAGACCGTGTGTACTTTTCCCCGGTTAAATTTCCTCGTAAATCTGGGAATGCTTCAGATTCCATGGGTGTTGCGTGGGAACACCCACAGCAACACCCATGGAACGCCCCTTTCACGCAGTGTTCATCGTAAAAGGGGCACATATTTACAAGGCCACGAAAAGCCACGTTAAGTGGCTTTGTAAATATGCTGCGACACATTGCGCCACCGGAACGTCAAAATAGTGACGCTCTGGTGGTGCAAATGTGCCACTAGGGGCCTTGTAAATGAGACTCCCTATACTTTTCCCCTGTTAAATTTCGGCAGGTTTGACCTGCTGAAATTTAACGAAAGTTGAGGTATTTAACGCATCCGATAATTATTAGATGCGTTAAATACCTACTAATTTGGAATTTCAACTTGTGCACAGGTCGGAATAGAACGACCAACTCTTAATCAGGGCCCCAGACTTGCTGGGTGTCCATTCAAAGAGAAATAGAAACTCTAGAGCAGTACTTAATTTGTAAAAGAATAGGTGGCTATAGGCCCAAAGTGTTTGCTCAGAAATACGCGTCCAGCTATACGGAAGATTGAGGTGCCAATATATCAATGCATGTCAGTCTTGATTCCACCTCATGCCTCTTTAGCCAGACACTCCCGTGCCTCTTTAGCTCACTCTTGCAGGTTCTTTTTACTTTCCAGCTTTCTCCCTTTTCACTGTTTTTCCAGCTTTCTCTTTCTCATTCCCTTTAGTGTTTATAGGTCTCGGCTTGGCAGCGCGCATGCGCTGTCTCTCCGAGACTTCAAGTAATCAGTATCAGGAGTGAAACTCCCGGGTACTTTCTCTTGCCGCTTGCCATTTGTTAACTGTGGAATTGTTCTTCTTAGCAGGCTTATGGTTGGCTGTGCATGCGATAAGTCACTTCCGTTTTATCCGGAAGCAGCATCGCCTAACCACAGTTTTCGTCCGCTTTCATGTTTTAATTGTGTCCGAGGGGAACTTTTTTCTAGGATTTTTGCAGCCCAGCATGCTCACTTGCAGACATAATTAGCATGGAGCTCGTCACGAGCGCCGCGCTGACAATTCCGGATCAGATTTCCCTGGTAATTTAGAATTCTTCCCCGCACTTTACCCAGGAGGTTCCAGTACTTCGGGCAGCTGAAAATTCCGGGTTGAAAGCATGATGGCTCCGTTTCGTTTTAACTCCAAATGTGGCTGGTAACACATTTACTGTCTGGATCAGGAATTGTGTACCACAAAGAAGCCGCTCTCAGTGGGATGTCTCAAATGCTAGTGCAGTTTAATTTGTGAGTGAAGACATCTCACATAAAATGAAGGACATGTCTCACACACCACCTGGTGTCATGCTTCATCATTGACCAGTCCTCGCCCTCTAAAACCTTGGTTTGATAGAGGGCGGGCATACACCTGACGACAGGGATGCACTTCTAAACTAAGTGAGGGCCCAAAGAGAAAAAGTGAGTTAAAAAGCCATTTAAGAATGTCAGCTTAAATTTAATGATGCTGGCATCTATATGGTAGTTAAAAACAAAGTGATCGGTGTGATGGGGATATTATTGTCCCCCACCGCTATCAATGGGGTCGACATGTTTCTGCCTAAGGCCCAGTTGGGTCCGCGGCATTCATCAGGACCATATTGCAAAAAAATTTTTTAATGTAACAGGCTCCACTCTTACCACACTATGGTGAAGGGGTTGAATGGGGCAATGGGGATCACGCTCCCACTGTAATGTGGCTAAATTCTTAAGCCCTAAACTGAGGACACTTGTGCCCCATAGGAGAGTGAGGGCAGGAGACCCCTTAGGTCAGAACACATGTGACTGGACGTGATCTCCGCCTCTATGCCTAGATGCCTAGATGTGTGCACCTCCGCTCCTCGTTGTAGCCCCCTTCACCATAGTGTGGTAAGAGTGGAGCCCGTTACATTAAAAAAAAAATTGCAATATGGTGGGGGGACAATAATATCCCCATCACACCGATCACTTTGTTTTTAACTACCATATAGATGCCAGCACCATTAAATTTAACATTCTTAAATGGCTTTTTAACTCACTTTTTCTCTTTGGGCCCCCACTTAGTTTAGAAGTGCATCCCTGTCGTCAGGTGTATGCCCGCCCTCTATCAAACCAAGGTTTTAGAGGGCGAGCACTGGTCAATGATGAAGCATGACACCAGGTGGTGTGTGAGACCAGTCCTTCATTTTATGTGAGATGTCTTCACTCACAAATTAAACTGCACTAGCATTTGAGACATCCCACTGGGAGCGGCTTCTTTGTGCTACACAGTTTATTTTGGAGGCTGCTGGCTCTCAGTACCACGTGCCTCCGGTTCCCTTACCCTAGATTAAGTCTGGGTGTTGTGGTTATATATGGATCAGGAATTACCAGGCGCTCGTGCAGCTGTCTGTTAATTTCTGCACTTCCATATTCATTATTTAAATATTGGTTGAGTCAACCAGGTCTTGGTTCGACTTAAAGCTTGCCATCAGATACACACACATCTGTGCCTCTGACACTTATTTAGGACTTGGTCAAGAGCATAGTACACCTTTGAAAAGACGTGGCTTTTCTCTCTTCGTCTGTTGGTAATATTTTGAAATGTATAATACCGGTCTTCTCAGCCAGTGAAATTAAGCATTTCTAAAACAAATCTCCTTCTTGCAGCTCGCTGGGAGAAGGTATAAACGTGTCACTTAGGAGTCTACGCTAATGGATTGTCGGGGAGCACTGCTTTTAATGTGAAACAGAGAGCCCACGTCACATCCGCGAGGCGCCCCTCTCCCCCTTGCTTTATGTTTCATTATAAATCTATAAAGTGTCTGCCGGAGTCCAGGGCTCTGGCTGAGTGAATCCGTGACTGACATTTATGAAACAGTTCTACTTCCTTTTACCACTAAATGAAATGGGCAGTTACCCCAGGCAGCTATTTCAACTCTAATTCTACTTACTCCAATGTTACCGAAGTCAATATACTTTAAACTACGTTATTCCGTACTGAATTCAATAGAATGAAAATGGTCACGTGCTTATGACTGTAACTAAATGTGGCTCCCTTTCTGGGTTAGTGTGCTCTGTACACATCTGAATTTCCACAGTTACATTTGTGTTTTAAATAATCCTTATTTTAACCTATAAACATCTAAATATGAAACAAGCTGCAATGAAAGGTAATTCTTAGTGTCCTCGCCCACAAAGCATGCTGGGTTCCACCTCATCTGAATACGTTTATTTATGAGTTACTAGTCTGCCGTCTTTCGTGGGTAACAAAACTTGCACAGGAAATAACATCCTGCAGTATTTAGCTGACATTTAGCATCTGCCCCGGAGCATGGTCTTTCTTTTACTTAAGTGCCATTACTTTTATGTAGTCCATTTTCATTGCATTTAGTCCTGTTTTAGTAATAATGCCTGCATGATTTACCAGCCAAATGCAATCTTTGCCCTGAATCGCACAATGCAGGAAAAAACCGAAGCTGTTAAGAGGCTGAATAGTAAACAAGCATTTGCAATGCAATAGGTCTCGCATTTAGAAACTTTGACCTATTGGTATTGTAAATGACAATGCCTTCTATTATTGCAGGTTTTTAAACACATAAATAAAAGGCATTGTCATTTAGAATGCCAATAGCTCAATATCTTGCCATTGCGAGACCTATTGCATTGCAAATGCTTGTTTTACCTCTTGCTGTGGACTAAAGTGTGCTTCACCTGCTACCACCGAATGAAATTAAGCACTGTACAGACAGCAGAAATACATTGCGAGTCACACAGAGCAGTTACAGAGCTGATCTGGACCGGTAACAGGTCAGATCTGGACAGGTAATTTTGCCACTACCTCATGCATCACCGTGGAGTGGCATGGTGCAAGAGCGATGCAAGTCCAAAATGTGATTTATGAAGCCACGCAAGGCCACCTTGCGTGGCCCTGATTGGCTTCATAAATCAGGGGTAATGCAGCGATTTGAGCTGCGATGCGTTACTTTGCCCTGGGAAGGCATTCCATGGCCTTTGCGTGGGAGTTCCCACGCAACTCCCATGGTTTTTGATGCCTTCCCAGATTTATCAAAAGTGTTAGACCTGTGAATGCGCCAAAAAGATATGCCTTCTCAGGGGAGGCGTAACAAGGAGAAATATCTTTATTACTCCTTGTTACTTCCTCTTTCTATGTGTGCTGCATTCTGCAGCGCACTTAGAAAGAGAAATATGCCTCAGAAGATTGTTTTTGTGCAGGAAGGTGTCCCTTTCTGCACAGAAACAATCCTGCTTACAAAGGAGGCACCCTTGCACCATGGTGCAAGGGTGCCTGCGTTGGCACTAGGGAGCCAAAACGACGCCAGCACAGGGACAAAAGCAGGAATGCACCATATTCTTTTAAGTACGGTGCATTCCTGCCCTTTACCTGTCACACAGGGCAGCAAGGTGACATGCTGCGCTGCGCGACTTTCTAGTAAATAAGCCCTTTGGTGCCTTTGTTTTCTAGGCGCCTTACTGCCTGCTGAGGCACAAGAAAACGGTATCTTGATGCACTGCCCATTATTCCATCTTCGATTTACCACTCTGCAGTGTCAAACTGCGGCTGTCTACAGTGCACTGCTAAGTAACATGCAGCATCTAAAACAAGCAGGGGTCACTGGCTCCTTCCCACCTCACACAAGGGAGCCTTAGTTCTCTCAGTGCTTGATTTATCCACTGGTTCAGAGCATCCAGCACAGTCAGCAGCTCACATTACTGCTGAGAGACAATATCAGCTTTGCTGAGACTGAAAAGAATGCCGACTCAGACTCCCCCACTGTCCGAAGATCAAACTTTTGTTTTTTGTCACCTTAAAATATGGAAACAAGATTCCCTTTTCTACCTCCCAATGTGCAATGAGAAAGTAACAGAATCTTTATTTAATGGGAAAGAAATTCCCCATAATTCCACACGCAGAGATGCATTCCTTGTCTGCTGTGATTCTGAGAGATTAATGTTTGTGCTTTATGTTTTCAGAGACTTCACTAATCTTAGAACATTGGAGCCCACATTTACTAAAGTTTTAGGCGAGCACTTATGTGATACCAGACGATGCAAAAGATAGCATCTATTTTGTTACCTTTGTAATTTTTAAAAATATATAGCTATACAACTGATGCATTAAACATCTCTCTCTTGACTGCAACAGCGTAATGGTATCACATCACATATCTGTGCCAGACGTGGCTTATGTACTTGATAAAATCTCAATAAAAACGTTTAAAAAAAAGAATTTCTCTCTCTATATATATATATATGTGTATTGGTGGTCATATTAAATATCAAAGTTAAAATATCGAGGGTACTAAATACCGAGGACAAAATATTGAAAAATTATCAGCAGGTAAGCCTAGATTTTCTATACCTAACTCCACATAGATGTACCTGCGCAGAACATATATCTTCAAGATACACAGATGTGGAGTTAGGAAGAGTAAATCTATACTTCTCTATAGGTACTTACCTTTCGATATTTTGCCCATCAATATTCTGTCCTTGATATTCTTGTACCACATTATTCTTCATGTAGATATTCAGTAGTACAATCGTGTATATTTATGTATATATAAATGTCTTACACACACACACACATATGTATACCTATACAACTTATACCTAAAAGATATACATATGTGTGTGGATATATACAAAAATATTTTGTAAATATTTAATGGCAGTATTTTCATATGAAACAAATATTAATTTTAATATACGATTTTAATATTATTGGCACTGATCTACATATTATTCTGTTTTCATTGTAAATAATTAACATTTATATTAGCTGTTAAAAAATAATTATTGTGTATATTATTCAATTTTTAATAAAAAGATTATTGTTTTTGTTTTTGATTCAATATATTGCTTCTTATTACTCCTAGTTAATTAACTTTAGCTTTTTAACATAGTAAATGTATACCTAACCATGTATATAGTATATATATATATATATATATTCACTGAAAAAACCGTAGGTTTCAGACATGTTATAGTTAGGAATTAGCATTTAAAAAACCTTTGAAATTCACTGAAAAAACCATAGGTTTCAGATATGTTATAGTTAGAAATTAGCATTTAAAAAACCTTTGAAATTCACTGAAAAAACCATAGGTTTTAGGGACAGTTATAGTTAGTTGGACATTTTACTCGTACAAAACCCGTGAAATTCCCCCGTTATAGTTAGTTCAGCTAACTATAACTCGCGCCCGCAATGCACTGCTGATGACGTCACATATTACATCACTCATGACATGGTCAGTGACATCACTGATGACATCACTGATGACATCTCAAATGACATCACTGATGACATCATCCAGTGACTGTGTGTTTCTGTAAAGTTTAAATATTTTTAATATATATAGGAAAAGACGTATTGAAGAATGAGTGGGTGTGTAAGTGTCTGTATGGATGATTTAGTAGGTGCGTGACTGACTCTATAAGTGAGTGATTTAACGTATCTTACTGAATGCATGGGTTAGTGACTAAACTGGGTGAATGTCTGTATCCGTCTGTCTGTTGCTGTGTAAGTGGCTGCATGGGTTTGTGAATAGCTACATGAGTGTCTATAAGAGTTATTGATTTGTTGTCTGAGTATCTGTATGGGTGCCTGAGTGTTTGTGTGGATGGGGTGTGTGCGACTGTGCATAGATGTGTGAGTGGGTGATTCACTGGGTGGATGGTTTCAAGAGTGCATCTGTGATAGACTGTATGGGTGGGTAAGTGTGTGTAAGAGTGTGTTAGTGAGTGAATGTATGTCCCAGTGGTACATGTGTGAGTAACTACATATGTGAAAGGCAGTATATATGTGTGTTGGAGTATATAAATAGCTATAAGCGAGAGTGAGTGATTGTGATAGTGGCTGTATGGATGAGTGTGTGCTTGTATCAGTGATTATATAAGAGCGTAACAATGTGCTAGTATTTGTATGATTAAGTGAGCTGGTGTGTGTATAACTGTATAGGTGAGTAAATGGCAGTGTGTTTAATTATTTGCATGACTGACTAGGTGTGTGAGTACCTCTATGGATGAGTGGCGGTGTTTGAGTGTCTATATAGGAGTAAGAGTGCATATGATAGTCCTGTACTGAGTGACCATAAGTATGAGTGACTGTACGGGTGAGTGAGTGGATGTGTGTGTGTAGACCTAAGAATCAGTGAGTGGGTATGTAGTTATTGGTGTTGGAGTGTCTATGGTTTTGCGAATGGCAGTCTGTAATTTAGATTGGGTGTATCAAAGGTTATATTAGGGTGTGAAGAGCTGCATCAGATTATCACGTGGATGATGTCATCAGTGATGTCATTTGAGATGTCATCAGTGATGTCATCAGTGATGTCACTGACCATGTCATGAGTGATGTAATATGTGACGTCATCAGCAGTGCATTGCGGGCGCGAGTTATAGTTAGCTGAACTAACTATAACGGGGGAATTTCACGGGTTTTGTACGAGTAAAATGTCCAACTAACTATAACTGTCCCTAAAACCTATGGTTTTTTCAGTGAATTTCAAAGGTTTTTTAAATGCTAATTTCTAACTATAACATATCTGAAACCTATGGTTTTTTCAGTGAATTTCAAAGGTTTTTTAAATGCTAATTCCTAACTATAACATGTCTGAAACCTACGTTTTTTTCAGTGAATTTCAAAGGTTTTGTAAATGACAATTTTTAAATGTATTAATTGTTATATTAATTTTTTTCATACTGATTTACTACATTTTAGAAACAATTTTTTTTACATATTTTATTTTTTAAATGACATTGTAATTACATTATACATTACATTACAAAAATACTTTCTCAGAATGAATTACTTTAGTTTAAATACTTTGCACATAGGCAATAGACTTTTAAGTACAGTAGTTACAGTTGTTGCAATGGGCAACACACTTTCAAACACAATGCAACATTCAGCTCAATGTGAATTTCTAGTTAAATGCAATTAGTTACTTTATGGATTACTTTTCTAACCACAGGACTGGATCCTAGATTCAGTCCTGGTACATCTCCTGTAAACAGTTGAGTAAAAGCGTTTTGGTTACAGTCGTGATTTTTAAGGAATATTATTGTATTTTAAAAGTTGACACTTAGAAACTTTTTCTCATAGAATCACCAATGTTATCCTATGGAAGGAAATTCACTTAGCAGGTAAAAACTGTTATCGTTACGTTTTCTTACTCAGTGTTGGATCCTGGATCCAGCACTGGTGCATCTCCTGTAAACAGTTGAAAGAATGCGTTTAAGTCATACAGGTGATTTTTAAGGAATATTTGTAGTTTGTGAAAATCGACACTTTGAAACTTTTCTGCTGAAAACCAGACAATGGATTCCTATGGAAGAAAATATAAGTTACTGGTAAGTACGGTTAAAATTACTTTTCAGGGTCAGTGCTGGGCTAAAAGATGCAGCACTGGGTTCTCTCCTGATAACAGGTGAGTAAATTGGAATTCGTACTTTGGTTGATTTTAGAGGAATATTATAAAGTTCCAAAACTCCACACTTAGAAGAATTTCCAAGTGAAACCAGTCAATGTTAGCCTATGAAGGAAATTCAAGTTACCGGTAAGTACGGTTAAAATTACTTTTCAGGACCAGTACTGGGCTGAAAGATGCAGCACTGAGGTCTCTCCTGATAACAAGTGAGTAAATCAGAATTCGGATTTCGGCTGATTTTAGAGGAATATTTGTATGTTTCAAAAATCAACACTTAGAAACTTTTTCAGCAAAAAGCAGGCAATGATATCCTATGGAAGGAAATTCAAGTTACTGGTAAGTACGGTTAAAATTACTTTTGAGGATCAGTACTGGGCTGAAAGATGCAGCACTGAGGTCTCTCCTGATAACAGGTGAGTAAATCGGAATTCGTATTTCGGCTGATTTTAGAGGAATATTTTAAAGTTCCAAAACTCCACACTTAGAAGAATTTCCAAGTGAAACCAGTCAATGTTAGCCTATGGAAGGAAATTCAAGTTACTGGTAAGTACGGTTAAAATTACTTTTCAGGACCAGTACTGGGCTGAAAGATACAGCACTGAGGTCTCTCCTTATAACAGGTGAGTAAATCGGAATTCGTATTTCGGCTGATTTTAGAGGAATATTTGTATGTTTCAAAAATCAACACAAACTTTTCAGCAAAAAGCAGGCAATGATATCCTATGGAAGGAAATTCAAGTTACTGGTAAGTACGGTTAAAATTACTTTTGAGGATCAGTACTGGGCTGAAAGATACAGCACTGAGGTCTCTCCTGATAACAGGTGAGTAAATCGGAATTCGTATTTCGGCTGATTTTAGAGGAATATTTTAAAGTTCCAAAACTCCACACTTAGAAGAATTTCCAAGTGAAACCAGTCAATGTTAGCCTATGGAAGGAAATTCAAGTTACTGGTAAGTACGGTTAAAATTACTTTTCAGGACCAGTACTGGGCTGAAAGATACAGCACTGAGGTCTCTCCTGATAACAGGTGAGTAAATCGGAATTCGTATTTCGGCTGATTTTAGAGGAATATTTTAAAGTTCCAAAACTCCACACTTAGAAGAATTTCCAAGTGAAACCAGTCAATGTTAGCCTATGAAGGAAATTCAAGTTACCGGTAAGTACGGTTAAAATTACTTTTCAGGACCAGTACTGGGCTGAAAGATGCAGCACTGAGGTCTCTCCTGATAACAGGTGAGTAAATCGGAATTCGTAGTAAGGCAGATTTTAGAGGAATATTTGCACAATGGTGAAGGGAGGGGCGGGGCCTGAGGTGACATCTGTGCAAACGCGCCCTGTGGCGCGTTTTAAGTTGGGGGATTAAGTCCCCTTGAATCATGAGGTTCCCTAGGGGCCAACTAGCCCACCATGAACCTCCAGTATGCGCCAGGGGCTGCGTTGCAGAGACGTGTAGAGAGGCCACACCCCTTTTACACCTCTCTGCAACGCAGCTCTGTGGCGCTTTCTGGATGTACCTGTTGGGCTAGTTGGCCCCAGGGACCCTCAGGATTGAAGGGGATTTAATCCCCATCTTAAAACGCGCCACGGGGCCTGTTTGCACACATGTCACATGAAGCCCCGCCCCTCCCTTCACCACTGTGCAAACGCGCCTGTGGCGCGTTTTAAGTTGGGGGATTAAGTCCCCTTGAATCCTGAGGGTCCCTGGAGTCCAACTAGCCCACCATATACCTCCAAAAAGCGCCACAGAGCTGCGTTGCAGAGAGGTGTAAAAAGGGGCATGGCCTATGTACAGTCTCTGCAAGGCAGCCCCCTGGCGCATATTGGAGGTTCCTGGTGGGCTAGTTGGCCCCTAGGGACCCTCAGGATTCAAGGGGACTTAATCCCCAACTTAAAACGCGCAACGGGCGCGTTTGCACAGATGTCACCTCAGGCCCCGCCCCTCCCTTCACCATTGTGCAAATATTCCTCTAAAATCAGCCGAAATACGAATTCCGATTTACTCACCTGTTATCAGGAGAGACCTCAGTGCTGTATCTTTCAGCCCAGTACTGGTCCTGAAAAGTAATTCTAACCATACTTACCAGTAACTTGAATTTCCTTCCATAGGCTAACATTGACTGGTTTCACTTGGAAATTCTTCTAAGTGTGGAGTTTTGGAACTTTAAAATATTCCTCTAAAATCAGCCGAAATACGAATTCCGATTTACTCACCTGTTATCAGGAGAGACCTCAGTGCTGCATCTTTCAGCCCAGTACTGGTCCTGAAAAGTAATTTTAACCGTACTTAACGGTAACTTGAATTTCCTTCATAGGCTAACATTGACTGGTTTCACTTGGAAATTCTTCTAAGTGTGGAGTTTTGGAACTTTAAAATATTCCTCTAAAATCAGCCGAAATACGAATTCCGATTTACTCACCTGTTATCAGGAGAGACCTCATGCTGCATCTTTCAGCCCAGTACTGATCCTGAAAAGTAATTTTAACAGTACTTACCGGTAACTTGAATTTCCTTCATAGGCTAACATTGACTGGTTTCACTTGGAAATTCTTCTAAGTGTGGAGTTTTGGAACTTTAAAATATTCCTCTAAAATCAGCCGAAATACGAATTCCGATTTACTCACCTGTTATCAGGAGAGACCTCAGTGCTGCATCTTTCAGCCCAGTACTGATCCTCAAAAGTAATTTTAACCGTACTTACCAGTAACTTGAATTTCCTTCCATAGGATATCATTGCCTGCTTTTGCTGAAAAAGTTTCTAAGTGTTGATTTTTGAAACATACAAATATTCCTCTAAAATCAGCCGAAATCCGAATTCTGATTTACTCACCTGTTATCAGGAGAGACCTCAGTGCTGCATCTTTCAGCCCAGTACTGGTCCTGAAAAGTAATTTTAACCGTACTTACCAGTAACTTGAATTTCCTTCCATAGGATATCATTGCCTGCTTTTTGCTGAAAAGTTTCTAAGTGTTGATTTTTGAAACATACAAATATTCCTGTAAAATCAGCCGAAATACGAATTCCGATTTACTCACCTGTTATAAGGAGAGACCTCAGTGCTGTATCTTTCAGCCCAGTACTGGTCCTGAAAAGTAATTTTAACCGTACTTACCAGTAACTTCAATTTCCTTCCATAGGCTAACATTGACTGGTTTCACTTGGAAATTCTTCTAAGTGTGGAGTTTTGGAACTTTAAAATATTCCTCTAAAATCAGCCGAAATACGAATTCCGATTTACTCACCTGTTATCATGAGAGACCTCAGTGCTGCATCTTTCAGCCCAGTACTGGTCCTGAAAAGTAATTTTAACCGTACTTACCGGTAACTTGAATTTCCTTCATAGGCTAAAATTGACTGGTTTTCAGCAAAAAAGTTTCAAAGTGTTGATTTTCACAAACTACAAATATTCCTTAAAAATCGCCTGTATGACTTAAACGCATTCTTTCAACTGTTTACAGGAGATGCACCAGTGCTGGATCCAGGATCCAACACTGAGTAAGAAAAAGTAACGATAACAGTTTTTACCTGCTAAGTGAATTTCCTTCCATAGTGTCAACTTTTAAAATACAATAATATTCCTTAAAAATCACGACTGTAACCAAAACGCTTTTACTCAACTGTTTACAGGAGATGTACCAGGACTGAATCTAGGATCCAGTCCTGTGGTTACAAAAGTAATCCATAAAGTAACTAATTGCATTTAACTAGAAATTCACATTGAGCTGAATCTTGCATTGTGTTTGAAAATGTGTTGCCCATTGCAACAACTGTAACTACTGTACTTAAAAGTCTATTGCCTATCTGCAAAGTATTTAAACTAAAGTAATTCATTCTGAGAAAGTATTTTTGTAATGTAATGTATAATGTAATTACAATGTAATTTAAAAAATAAAATATGTAAAAAAAATTGTTTCTAAAAATGTAGTAAATCAGTATGAAAAAATTAATATAACAATTAATACATTTAAAAATTGTCATTTACAAAACCTTTGAAATTCACTGAAAAAACCGTAGGTTTCAGGCACGTTATAGTTAGAAATTAGCATTTAAAAAACCTTTGAAATTCACTGAAAAAACCATAGGTTTCAGACACGTTATAGTTACAAATTAGCATTTAAAAAACCTTTGAAATTCACTGAAAAAACCATAGGTTTCAGACACGTTATAGTTACAAATTAGCATTTAAAAACCTTTGAAATTCACTGAAAAAACCATAGGTTTTAGGGACAGTTATAGTTAGTTGGACATTGCACTCGTACAAAACCCGTGAAATTCCCCGTTATAGTTAGTTCAGCTAACTATAACTCGCGCCCCGCAATGCACTGCTGATGACGTCACATATTACATCACTCATGACATGGTCAGTGACATCACTGATGACATCTCAAATGACATCACTGATGACATCATCCACGTGATAATCTGATGCACCTCCTCACACCCTAATATAACCTTTGATACACCCACTCTAAATTACAGACTGCCATTCGCAAAACCATAGACACTCCAACACCAATAACTACATACCCACTCACTGATTCTTAGGTCTACACACACACATCCACTCACTCACCCGTACAGTCACTCATACTTATGGTCACTCAGTACAGGACTATCATATGCACTCTTACTCCTATATAGACACTCAAACAACGCCACTCATCCATAGAGATACTCACACACCTAGTCAGTCATGCAAATAATTAAACACACTGCCATTTACTCACCTATACAGTTATACACACACCAGCTCACTTACTCATACAAATAGTAGCACATTGTTACGCTCTTATACAATCACTGATACAAGCACACACTCATCCATACAGCCACTATCACAATCACTCACTCTTGCTTATAGCTATTTATATACTCCAACACACATATATACTGCCTTTCACATATGTAGTTACTCACACATGTACCACTGGGACATACATTCACTCACTAACACACTCTTACACACACTTACCCACCCATACAGTCTATCACAGATGCACTCTTGAAACCATCCACCGAGTGAATCACCCACTCACACATCTATGCACAGAGTTGCACACACCCTCCCACACAAACACTCAGGCACCCATACAGATACTCAGACAAGCATTCAATAACTCATATAAACACTCATGTAGCTATTCACAAACACATGCAGCCACTTACACAGCAACAGACAGACGGATACAGACATTCATCCAGTTTAGTCACTAACCCATGCATTCAGTAAGATATGTTAAATCACTCACTTATAGAGTCAGTCACGCACCTACTAAATCATCCATACAGACACTTACACACCCACTCATTCTTCAATACGTCTTTTCCTATATATATTAAAAATATTTAAACTTTACAGAAACACACAATCACTGGATGATGTCATCAGTGATGTCATCAGTGATGTCATCAGTGATGTCATTTGAGATGTCATCAGTGATGTCATCAGTGATGTCACTGACCATGTCATGAGTGATGTAATATGTGACGTCATCAGCAGTGCATTGCGGGGCGCGAGTTATAGTTAGCTGAACTAACTATAACGGGGAATTTCACGGGTTTTGTACGAGTGCAATGTCCAACTAACTATAACTGTCCCTAAAACCTATGGTTTTTTCAGTGAATATATATATATATATATATATCAAGTTTTATAAAGAGCTACATGTCTGCATTTGGAAAAAAGAAATAAAAAGAAAGGAAAGAATGACAGCCAATCTGAATTGCTTTGAGGTGCTTCTAGGTTCTGCGAGAGGGTTTGTGGAATTCAGAAAACAATATTTGTATGGTTTATGGTCACAAGTTCTGAATAAATAAAGCATAGATCTCTTGACATGCAGCATATTACTTGAGGAGTTTTATAGTTTGTTACACATTATAAATTGGAAATTGGACAGGAGAGGAATGTAGATGACAATGAAGAAACTAACAAATGAGTAAAGGCTGGAAGTAAGTGCACATTTTATGAAACTTTTCATAGTCTCTTTCACTTGCTTCATAATGCGGAAGGAATGAGTGAGGGAGGGATGACTCAGGATGGAAGGTTGTGCAGGAATGGACCGGTGGCTAACAGCCGCTGCCCGTGCAGGTAAGAGCGGTGAGGCCGGGTGGGGGGAGCGGGGGGGGGGGTATTCCAACAGATGACCACGAGGGAAAATTAATTATTTATTTAATTTTCCCTCGTGGTCGTCTGTCGAAATTCCCCCCACCCGGCCCTACCGCCCCACCCCTCTTACCTGCAGGGGCCGCGGCTGGTAGCTAAATACAGTCCTGGATATGTTTTCATACTCACCCCCAGTATAAAGGGTGCAACAAGTCAGCCTGATCGTCTCCAAGAGCATGTGAAGACAGGGAAGAATTCTAAACGTCTTCATGAAAATTGTACAGAGAGCCTCAGCCGACCGGGGACTTTCCCTGTGTCCCCTAGGGCCAATCCAATCGGGGAAAGATGGATACATTTGCAAACTGAGTTTCTGTGATGGGTGCATGTTTTGAAAGAGAGGATGATGTAGAATTGAGAAAAATTGGTTTTATGATGTCAATGTCATGCAAGTAGCACCTGACATAATTTGGCCCGATGCTGCCAGAGCGTCAGCCTCATTTCCAGGTATAGCATCTTAAGGACCTGTGGAGCATGTTCTGAGGAAGGCAATGTTAAGGCTTTGGGTGATGGAATGTTATGTTATGTTAGGCGGATTTATAAAGCGCATGGCTACCCAACAACGGGCCGTCCCAGCGCTAGCAGACAAGGGAGCTCAGAGCAGGATGAGCTAGGTGGAAGAGAAGAGCCAGGAAGGAAATTGCAGACAGGTGGTCAGGGCAGGTGGTTCTCATGTACATCAGAAGGGGAGGTGTCATACTTTTTATTCTTATGCAGGAAACAGTAATTCTCAGTGAAAGCTAACCATTACACTTTGAGGTACGACTGATCCATCTGAACACTATGAACACTGAAAGCCAGTGCTTCATTTTTGCAAGAGTTGGGCACCAGCACTCATTTTTGAGACCAAGACTTATTTTTCACCATCAGACTTTCACTTGGAACAGGTGACAGGGGGCCTGATTACTCTTGGCCCGGCTAATTCCGACCCGTTTGTAAACCTTTGTTTACGAACATGTTAGAATTACGAGTTTGGTTTTATTTAACGCTTCTGAAAATTATCGGATGCGTTAAATAACTCATCCCTCGTTACATTTGGGCAGGTCAAACTTGCTGAAATTTAACAGGGGAAAAGCATATGGTATTTACCTTATCATGTGGATTTTGGTGCTTAAACACCAAAATCCGCATGTTATTCCCCACAAGCCCGTAATCGGTGCTATTTATCGCAACTGATAAATAACGTACCCCCTGGCAAACGTTATTTTTCACGTGCGATAAACAGCACCTAAACTCGTAAACAGGCCCAGAAAGTAAACAAATGTAGAAGAAAGGAAGAAACCAGCCACAAAGGGAGAAAGCTGTGATGAAAAAGAACCGGCAGGAGTGAGATAAGGAGACAGGAGATTTAGGGTGGCCGAGGAAAATGGCTTGAGGTGGAGTCAAGGCTAGGCAGCCTTGCAATGCGGCAACCGGCATTCAGCAGCATTCAAAGTATGGGTACTCGCAAACATTTTCCCGGGAGCCGAAACGTTTGGTCTTAGGTGTGACCGAGGGCCGTACTGATGCCAGCAGGGTGGTGCTCAGGGGGCGGGGCTTAAAGTGGGTGTAGGGGATGTGAAGCATGTACATCTAGTGGCTAAAATGAATTGCACAATGTGTAACCAGAAAACCTGGGGGGAATCCCGGCTTCCCCTCTTTACTAAAATGTGTGATCCTAGGCAATTATTTTATTTCAATTTCCCTCCTTTTTCCCCATTATCACATGTAAGAGGGCCTCCAAATACATGACTTCGAATGCCTGCTGTACAAAACCTTCTCCTGTATTTTGGATTTAATCACTAATGGCATTGTTGTGAAGGGGGGAGGAAACATGAACGTTTCTAAATTCATGTTGGTAAACTATCACTTTTTTTAAAAAAATACTCCTGAATATACTGCTATAATCTGATTTACTAAGGTAAAATGGTTCTGCAGGTTAATGAAATACACTTTTTGAATTGAGTATCATATTTTTACACATTTTCTGTCTTTAAAAATGAAAGTGGTCCTAAAGTTAAGGGGTGTAATACACACAAGTTACTTCCTTTCTTTAACTGCAATTATCTTGAAATAAAAGCTTGCTGTTTATTTAAAAATGTTTGAATGGTAGTGCGAGTCCAGTAAAGAGCAGCCCTGAGCTTCTGTTGCCCAGGGGCCCGCATGTAGAGGTCAGGAGGGCCGCATGTGGCTCCCGAGCCGTACTTTGAGTATCACTGATCTAAAGGCTTCTGAGTAAATCTATAAGCCGCTGTACTTATTTATTTATACATTAAATTCTGTTGAAAGTATGTTGGTATTTAAAAATCTTCACTACTCAAGCCCTCTCTTCAAATTTTGCTTTGGGACCTCATCCTTTTCAGTTCCATTTTATGTTTTTTATAACATGATACTAAATAAACCAAACCACACTTAACGTACCCTGGCTCGTTGTTATAACCTGTTGGTGGCAGCAGAAGACTAAACATTATTAGAGAGACGCTTTCTAAACATTTAGTAAACACTAGCAGACATCTCAAAAGGGCCTGCTAATCTATAAGGGAAAAATACTCTTTTTGACGACCCCCTGACAACAGGATGTGTGATTGAGATGCATTTATACTAAATTCGGCAAGCAATTCTTGTGTGTTTTTTATTGTCATTTTTAGAAAATTGCAAGTGTATCTCAACCTTTTTCATTACGGGTAAACCTGGCTCTGCATATATTATTGTTTGGCTGCTGTTCTGCAGAAAACAGCTATCATGAGTGCACCTATGCAGGACTGAAAATTAGGAACGTGACCATAGATATGTTGCATTAAAAATAAATCTGAGTGTTAATGAACTTCCAGAGATTTTTTGGGTGAACTGAGTCTACTCAATGTATCAGAAACCTGTGGTTTTTTATTGGATTTATTCCAGGTCACCGGGGTTGGGCCATAATGATCAATATTTCATGCAACACAGCAAAACACCTTGCTGCGCTCTGTAAAAGGGAGAGGGCAGGAATGCCCCTGATTTAACATTATGCGGCGCATACCTGCTCTCTGCTTGCCTTGGCACTCGATGTGCTGCCAGCGATAACGCAGGGTACCTGTGTTGTAGGCAGGATTGTTATTGTGCAGGAAGGAACACTTTCCTGTGCAAAAATAATCCTCAGAGGCTGTTTCCCCTTTTTAAGTATGCTGTAAAATGCAGCACATGTAGAAAGTCGAAAAAACAAAGAGAAATAAAGATATTTCTCCTCGTTACGCCTCCCCTGGGGAGGCGTAGCATTTTAATGCATTCCTAGGTCTACCACTAATGGCAAATCTGGGAATGTGCCAAAATCCATGGGTGGATGCATGGGAACACCCACGCTCCGCCCATAGAATGCCTCACTGGGGCAGAGTAATGCAAGGCAGTGACTTGCGCTGACTTGCGCTGACTTGCGCTGCTCCACATTTACCAAGTCGTGCACGGCCACGCAAGTTGGCTTTGAGTGATTTGGTAAATATCATTCTAGGTTTTGCATTGCCCTTGCGTGGCACAAGGTGATGCAAACCCATGATAAATATGGGTCTAGATTTAGAATTGCCTACTCACTTACCCCTTAATTGTCAAGTAAGCTATTTTCAGTAGCTGCTATTTACCTGGCTATAGGCTAAATAGTACATATTATCTGCTGTTTAACCAGCCACACACTAAATATCAGAGATGATGTAAAGTTTGACTCGTGGTCGGATAAATAGTGTGAAGGTGGTCTTTATTTAGCCTGCCTTGAAAAAAGGGACAACAGGCAATGGCAGGGTGGTGGCCAACTTGTAATAGGGGATGCAACATGTGTGGGGGATTTGAAAGTAAGTGCGTATACTTTGTATAATAGTTGTACAACCGCCTTTAGATGATTGTTGAGGAATGGGCTCTTTTTGGACTTCTTATGGAAGGCATTGTCCTAGCTTTAGGATCTATTTAAGGTGGTTGTGTTGCCTGGTATTTCAAACCTGGCAACACAACAGCAGTCGACAAGCAGCAACTAGCAGAGAATGCAGACTGGTGGTAACTGGGCTACAGAGGGAGGGACCCATACAGTGGGAAATTGGTGCTCGAGGGCACAATGCTTTGGGACACTTGCAGGAGGTAAATTGAGTGAGACGCAGTAATGGGGCTACTGTATAATGGGGAAGTGAAAGCATGAGACAGGTAAGTAATACATCTGGGTAATACAGAAGAGGAGTTCAATCTGCAGCCTGTTAATAAACATACTTTTTTCTACTATTCACCCATCAGAGTGGGTTTCAGGCATAGATACTTATTAATCCCATTACATGAGTGTCCTCTTCAGCCACACTGACATTTTAGTCACCTCCCCAATGCATCTTGGGAATGGTAATTTTGATTTTCTTTTACTCAAAATCTGTTTATTATTGTCAACATGCAAAAAGCAGATAACAGACAATCGGCCCCCAGAGGATCACTGGTTCGCTGTAGTTACAATAAATCTCCAGTGCAGACCATGTTATTATAGAAGAGCATTCATTGTGGCCTTTATAGTACAGATAGGGAGAGCAGAGAAGGAGGTCAAACAGTATCACAGTATACTTTAAACATAGTGCAGGCTATAATAATAGGAGAGCTAACGGAGATACAGCCTCAAGCCAAATCATCTCTCTCCCTCAATTTAGGCGAGTATCGCGTAGATCACAGTGCCTCTCGTGTGTAATATCCGCTTTAGCCTATGTAAGCGGTTGGAGGGTCCCAAGACGGTTGGCAGTTTATAACAGATGTGGGAGTGTCATGCTTCTTAAGGGCCTGGATGCCTAGGACGTTCATCCTGCCGTTGCCTGTGCCCATGAGTGCAGGAAGAAGGGGGTCCGTGCTTCTCTTTTTTAAACAACAACTTTCAAAAACATAAGAAAGAAAAATGAAGAAAAAGAAAACAGGTCAAAATCGGCGCTCAAGAGGGCAGGGGAAGGGCAGGGGGGTCACTCCTGTATGTCCCATAATGGCGGGTCTCCCTGAATCACAGATGTAGGGGTGAGGTAAGGCACAGAGGCGTCCTACAAGTGTTGAGTTAGTCAAAGAGGTGGAGTAGGCGGAGTTGCACCGGATTAAAGCAAGTGAATTCTATGCATGTTAGATATTGAATGAGAGACTTCCAGGTGCACTGAAATTGTGTGTCTGTGTGTGTCAGGGCGTGTGAAATGCGCTCCATGGTCAAGATATGCCAAGTGCGGGCAAATCATTGGGACATGGGAGGGGAGGTTTTCTGTTTCCATCTTAGTGCAATGAGCTGACACGCCGCAAGGAGAAGATAACTGATGAGCTTCCAGTCAGTGTGGGTCATTCCACGAAGATTTGAGGGGCGAATGCCAAGAATGACTATTGGGTAGGAGGACAGGATGGGGAATCCCACCACCCTCTTAATATGGCCCAAGATCTCTTTCCAGTAGGTTGTGATGGCCCTGCAGGACCACCATATGTGTTGGAAGTCTCCCTCCTCGTCCCCACAACGCCAGCACCGAGGGGAGGTGCCTGGGCAAATGGCAGAGAGACGTGGTGGAGTGAGGTACCATTGAAACATCAGCTTATAGGCGGTTTCCCTGAGTGAGAGGCTGCGATATGTCTTATGAATGTCCTGCCACAGAGTTTCTCATTGTTTATGTGTGATCTCCGCCAGCTCAGAAGACTGCCATGCCGACTGATAGGGGTGTGTGCTTGAGGGTGTCGAGCGCTGCAGGACCTGGTAGGTGCTAGATATGAGACCTTTCGACCCCGCGATGGTGCAGAAAATGTGTTTCGAAGGGGGTGTATGGACGGATCGCCATAGGGTACACTAAAGGATGGAGAGCCCAGTGTCTTAGCTGGAAGTATTGGAGGCAGGAGGTGTCTGTGAGTTGGAAGTCCACCTTGCACTGTGTGAGGGATTTCATCTTGACTCCCAGGAATAGGTCACTAAGTGTCGGACATTCCCCCTCACTCCACTTATAAAACGCTGCGGGGGGAGCGCCGGAGGGAAGTCGGGGTTGCGCGCGATCGGCGTGTTCGGGGATGGGAAGGAGGTCAGGCCCCTCTTGAGTGCCATGCTATCACAGATATCAAGAACTGTGCAGGTAGGGGTGGCAATGTACGCACTGCAAGGTCGGGCGTGTTTGGGGAGCCATGCTGGGTCCCACAATGGGCGGCATGCCACTGCTCTGTCCATGTGGAACCAGTGTTTCTCCCGAACCACCCACTCCGAGATATATTGCAGGTGGGCAGCTCGGGAATAGTCTAGTAGATTAGGACACGCCAGACCCACCCTCTCCTGAGGAAGCATTAACAGTGTATTGGATATGCAGGGCAATTTGCCATTCCAGATAAAGTTGCGTACATCTCGCTTCAGCAGCAAGATAGCATCTTGAGGGATGGGCGTGGGCAACGTTTACACGTCCGAGCCAAGACACGTGCAGAGATTTCCATGCGATCGGACCCTGGTCCAGGTTGGTTGTAGATTTTCCCCAGCAGCGGCTCTGGGGGGAGGATCTGCAAGGTAATTGGCGTCCCCGGGGAGGCCCACCAGGTGCTTGGCCTCAGTGAATGATCTGAGCGAACGGCGTTTGCCCTCCCATTGGAACAGGAGGGCAAAAGGGTGACCCCATTGATATCGTATCCCCAATTCGCGAAGCTTGTCAGTGACCAGCTTGAATTACCATCATTTTTGGAGCGTGATAGGAGAGAGGTCTTGGAAGAGTTGCACTGGAAGACAACGGAACTTCAGTTATGTTTTGCCTCTGGCGGCCAGGAGGATGGCTTCTTTCTCCGCAAAGAAGTGGACACGGGTTAGAATGTCTGGAGTCGCATCGTTACGTCTTGGGCCCACAGCTATCCGATGAGCTCTGTCAAGCATCGGCGGGCAAGTGTCGTCTTCTCCCCTGATCTCATGGAGAAGGTCGGCTGTGTAGGACAGGATGTCGCTGCCTTCTACGCCCTTGGGGACTCCCCGGATATGTATGTTATTTCAACGGCATCTGTTTTCCAGGTCTTCCTGCTTGAATTGGATCTCTATGTTCTGCTCTTCGAGAGCCGCCACTCTTCTCCACAGCAGCTCTTGGTTTTCCGTACGAGAGTCAATTGTGCGTTCCAGGTCATCCACTCTCTCCCTTATTTCTGTGACCTCTTTCTGCATTTCCTTTAGGCAGGATTTGAACTCGTTCTTGATGGAGGCAATTTCTGTTCGAATCTCCTGTAGAAAGCGGTCCATGTAGGCTTGGGTAACCGGGGCAATGGATGCCGGTGCGCTGGGGGAGGCCATCCGCTCAGACTTGGGAAGAGGTATCTTGGACCAAAGGGAGGTCACCGGATTATCCCTCACCGCTTTGGAGCATGGCATGACCAACCTGATGGTATTGGGGGGTAAATAAACCACCTCTTGTGCAGTTGGCCACGGATTTAGGGGCCAGAGCAGCAGGGTTCCATGTGTTCCACTGGCATGGGAGGCTGTTAGAGATGTGGCAAAGAGATGTGGCAAACGTTCAATCTGCCCCCCATGGGGCACTGAGGGAAGGGCGTGTGCACCTGGAAGTCGGGCCACGACGTGGGTGGTGCTCCAAGGTGAGGACAGTCACTGGTAGGATCACAGGGGGAACTCTCCCCGCCAGCCTTGGTCGCCCCTCGATTGGAAGGTGTCGCAGGGCGATTGGGTTGTGAGATGTTTACTAGGCGCTCTCTTGAGCCAGGCCTTTCTCTGTAGGCAAAGTGCACTAGAACTGGCGTGACTCCTTTGTGAAGGGCCCCAGGTCAGAAGCCTGAGCGGGGACAGGGCGCGCCGACGTGCCACCTGGGCCCTCCCCCTTGTTGGGCCTCGTAGCTTTTCTGGGAGAGCAGACCCTCTGCACTTCCCCTCACTCCCCCAAGACCAGGCAGCGCAACTCCAGAGGGCCCAGGCAGTGCAGATGAGGATTAGCGCCCACAGTTCATCATAAGGTAGGCAATTGTTCCACTGACCACTACACTACTTGGCTGGTGGGCCGCATGGATGCCTTGGAGATGCCAGGTAATTGGGAGGACTCTAATGGGGCTGTGTGAGGGAGCTCCGGCCGCTTCTATGTCCAAGGAGCTCACACTCAAGGAGACACCGCCGTGACTCCAAACCCGCCCATGCACCTCCTCACCTTCAAGGGGCCGATCTCGGACAATGGGTCTTCCCGTGGGCAAGAAAGTCGGGGTAGCAGGTGGGCCGCCACCAGCATGCCCTCCGCCGGCTCCAACCCCAGACCCAAAGGCCAGCTGTATGCGTCTCAGCCCCACTCCTCCGCTCTGCAGGCCATCTCCACTGGGGCAGGGTACTGTGGCCCCCAGTTCACTCCTGGCGTCTGCGAGGGCTGGGGGATCCATCGATCGTCACCTGCATGGGGTCTTGCCACCGTGTCCCGGAAGGGGTGATGAGGGTAGCAGCAACACCAGGCTTCTCCTCTCTGCTCGTGTGCTCAGCTTGCTCCGGCCCTTTCCAGCTCTTGTCCCGGCTCCGCTGGCGAGTTGAGCTACGGAGCTCAGAGCCCGGCAGGACAGGGTTTGTTTCCGTCAGCACCAGTGCGCCCCAAGCATGGTAGTGAGTGGCGAGTGGATGGCGCACCCCGCCCGCTTTCACCAGTGGGCACACCAGTTGTTCGCAAGCAAGATGGTGCTCAGAAGAAGACGGGTGAGCCCCGAGTCTCGGTGCAGGGCTGTGACTGGGCCGCTTGGCGTCTTAGCGAGTCGCCGCAGGCTACATACTCATCGGAGAACTGAACTTCCACCTTGACAACCTCAGCGACCCTAACTCCGCCGCCCTCCGGGACAACCTCGCCAACATCGGACTGAAACAACTCGTTACCACACCGACCCACAAGGCAGGACGCACTCTCGACCCCATCTTCGCTGGAGATAGCAGCGTCCACTTCAGCCACACCACGCAGCCCACATGGACCGACCACCATTGTGTACACTTCATAGTCAACAATCCCAAGCCACCCGAACTGGCTCCATGCCTCCCACGTAGGAACTGGAGCAGAGTCACCGAAGAACAACTCAACTCCACCCTCAACGACAAAACCCCCTCTGCTACAACCGACGCTAACCTCGCGGCCATGGAATTCCACACTTGGATCGCTAACTGCGCAGATAAACTCGCCCCACTGCGCAACCCCGACAAGCAACGCCCCAGAAAAGCGGCCTGGTTCACCACCGATCTCCAAGAAGCCAGACACACCTGCAGACACCTGGAGAAGAACTGGAGAAACAGCAAGGCACCCGACAACCGCACCACCTACAAGTCCGCTATGACGGAATACCACCAACGCATCTGAACCACCAAAAGGACCTTCATCCACAACAGAATCCTCGCCAACTCCGGCAACTCCAAGGAACTTTTCAGCATCATCCAGGAATTCACCATCACCCCCTCCCAGGACCTCTGCGACAAACTGGGCTCCTACTTCCACCTGAAGATAAAGAACCTCTACGACAACTTCGACGGCCACACGCCCGCCCCCGCGGTCAGCCCGGCCGGCGACAACACCGGCTAGACCACCATCTCAGCCTGGACACCGAGCACGACCAAGGAGACCGCCACGACCATGAAAGGCATCCACTCCGGGGCCCCCACAGACCCCTGCCCACCCCACATATACCACAGAGCCACCACCACCATCGCACACATATTACAACGCGCCATCAACACCGCATTCAAGACCGGCTCCTTCCCCGACTGCTGGAAACGTGCAGAAGTCAGGCCCCTGCTCAAGAAGCCCTCATGAGACCCGACGGACCTCAAGAACTACCGGCCCATCTCGCTCCTCCCTTTTGCAGCTAAAGTTGCTGAGAAGACCGTCAACGCAGAACTGTCAAGGTTCATCGAAGACAATGCCATCCTCGACCCATCCCAATCCGGTTTCAGAAGCAACCCCAGCACCGAGACCGCCCTACTCGCTTCCACTGACGATATCCGCGCCCTCCTTGACCAAGGCCACACCAAGGCCCTGATTCTACTCGACCTGTCAGCAGCCTTCGACACCGTCTCCCACCGCACACTCACAGACAGACTCCACAACGCCGGCATACAAGGCGCTGCCCTCGACTGGATCAGATTGTTCCTCACCGGCAGAAGCCAAAGGATCAGACTGCCACCCTTCCTCTCCTAACCCACTGAAATCAACTGTGGAGTCCCACAGGGATCATCACTCAGCCCTACCCTTTTCAACTTCTACATGGCCCCCCTCGCTGCCATCGTCCGACAGCACGGCCTCAGCATAGGTCTCCTACGCCGACTATACCCAGCTCATCCTCTCCCTCACCAAGGACCCCAACACCACCAGGCTCAACTTCCAGGAAGGAATGCAGGACGTTGCTGCCTGGATGCTTAAAACTCAACTCAGAGAAAACAGAAGTCCTCGTCCTCGGAACCACCATTTTCGGCGTGGAACAACACCTGGTGGCCTCCCACCCTCGGCAGCCCCCCTACCCCCAGAGACCACGTCAAGAACCTCGGCATCATACTCAACTCCTTCCTCTCCATGAATCGACAGGACAACGCCGTGACCTCCAGCTGCTTCAACACCCTCCGCATCCTCCGTAAGAACTTCGAATGGATCCCACCCTAGGCAAAGAAGACAGTCACCCACGCACTCATCACCAGCAGGCTGGACTATGGAAACGCCCTCTACGCCGGCATCAACAAGTCCCTACTCCTCAAACTCCAGACAATACAGAACACCGCCGCCAGACTCGTGCTCGGGGTCCCTCGAAGCGAACACATCAGCCAACACCTACGCAAGCTCCACTGTCGTGAAAAGAATCACTTTCAAGATACTCACCTACGCCTACAAATGCCTATGCAACACCGGACCCCAATACCTGAATGACAGAATCACCCTCCACATGCCCAAACGCAACCTCCGCTCCACCAACCTCCTCCTCGCCGAAACCCCATGCATCCACAGAGCCAGAGCAGGGGGAAGATCCTTCTCCTATATCGCGGCCAAGACCTGGAACGAGCTCCCCATCGACATTAGACGCGCCCCCTTCCTGAACACCTTCAGGAAGGCGCTGAAGACCTGGCTCTTCGACTGACTCGGAACTGCTGACCTCCCCCCCTCAGTGCCTTGAGACCCTCACGGGTGAGTAGTGCGCTTATAATTCCCTGATTGATTGATTGATTGATTGACATGAAGAACCAGACCCAGGACTGGGGATACTGTGACCAGGGTGAGAAGGATCAAGATGGCCAAGAGGATGTGGAACAGGGGGATCTGGACCCAGTGGAAAATGGCCCAAAGGAACAGAAGGGCCAGAGTAGAAGGTACAGAAGGCCCTGGACAAAAACAACGAGGAGGGCCGGAGTGCAGCGACCAGGACCAGATGGGTGAGGACATCCAGGGCCAGAAGTAGCAGACCCAGGTAGACAGACAAAAGAGAACAAGTATCAGGAAGCCAGTGAAAAGAAGAACCAGAAACAGGATAGCCAAGACCACAGATATCAGATCAAGGAAGACCAAGGGGCCAGAAGCGAATAGACCAGGAATACGAAGATCACGACCAGAAAGGACCACGGCTGGCACGACCTGAATACCCAGATTAGAATGACCGGGGGGTTATAAAGGCTCAAGAAGTCTAGACCCAGTGGGACCAGGATCAGAAGTTCCACGAGGGTCAGACTCAAGAGCATCATAAGGCAGGGTGACAAGAACTACATGAACCAGGCTGACCTGCAACATGAGTACTAGGAGGACCAGTGCCAGCGGGATGAGGAAGATCAGAACCAGGAGGACCATTACAAGAAGGACCATGATAGAGGGGACTAGGTTCAAATGGACACAAACAAGGTGGAACAGGCAAATCAGGAGATCAGGAGGACTAGTAGGACTAGGATAGGGCTGGAATACTGGGGGATTAGGAAACCAAGGCCAGTGAGACCAGCACCAGAAGACTTGATACATGAACACCAGACAAATGAGTGCCAGAACTGCATGGACCAGGAGAACCAGGAGCAGGATTAGTAACAGTCACAAAAGGGAATAGATAAACCAGAAGAGAAGTACTAGGAGGGCTTATGGATAGGAATTAGGGTAAGGGGTAAAAAGGTCTGGCACCAGGATCCTGTGTAACAGGAGACCCAGAATACACAAGATTAAGTGCAGGAGTACATGGGAATGATTACCAGACAGAACAGGAAATACACGGCCAGGAAGTTCTAAGACCAGCATGAACTGGATGTCAATGAACGTCAGAATCTGATAAGGCTGGTGTAATGTATGGTTTTCCAGGACAAGTTAATGCAGAGACGGGGGCCAGGAGGATCATGAGAGGACTACAAAGATCAAGACCTGGAGGGCAATGTCCAGTAATACCAGGAGTCCAAGATAAGCAGGACAGGGACCAGAGCAGGAGGATTATGTGAACTAAAAGGATCATGACCAGGAGGATCGGAAACAGGACAAAGATGGCCATGAAGATCAGGATCTATGGGACCAGGGCTTGGATTACCAAGTAAGATCAAGGGGACCTGACCATGGTAGCCAGGAGGACCAGGACCAAAATGACCAGGCTCAGGAGGACCCTAACAAGGAGAACCAAGATATCCACGATCAATGGCTGCAATACCAGTAGGATTAAGAAGGCAATGAACAGATCCAGGACAACTGAAACCAGGGCATTAAGACTAAGAGGGGCAGGCCACTACAGGCCAGATGGACCAGGACATATGGTACTAGGGAACGAGGCTCACTGTGAGAAGATCCAGGAAAAAGTGATCAGGGCCAAAAGGACTGGAAGGGAACAGAGCCAGATGGTCCAAGGCTGGGGGACCAAGAAGGGCCAGGATGGTCAAAAGGCAAGGGTTATGATAACAAGCACAATATCAGAAGAAGGACCTGGGTATCCAGGACCAAGGAGACCAAGACTAGGATGGTTGATGAACCAGGTCAGTGAATCAGGTCCATGAGAACTAGGCCGATGAGAAGCCAACTTATAATGACCAGGACCAAAAGGATCAGGGCCAATGGGCACATAACCTCGAGAAAGACAAGCACTCAGAAAAACAAGTATTATAGCCCGACTATGGCCAGGAGTGCCAGGAATATGAGACCAGGGACACAGGCAACCAGAGCCAGAAGAAATATTTCTAAGAAGACCAGGAAACACAGAACATGGGGGGGAGGGGCTGGAAGATCAGGGCAAAGAGGATCAAGACCTTGAGTACCAGTACCAGGAGGGCCAGGGAGAGAGGGAAAAAGAGTATCAGGACCAGAGGGATCATGACCGGGATGACCACACCCTGGAGTCCATGCCACAGGACTAGGAACAAGATGGCCAGGCCCAGGACGACCGGAGCAAGGAGGACCATGATCAGTTGGTGTAGAAGCATGAGGACAAAGAGCAGGAGGATCGCGACCCGACCCTGGATGATTAAGAAGATAAGGAGCTTGAGTATTATGGCCAATATGACCAGGGAACCAAAATAAGCAAGGAAGTTGAAGGGGCCAGTACCAAGGATACCAGTAGGACCACAGCCAAGAGGGCCAGGTCCAGAGCAAAGACGATTATAAGGATCAGCCCCAAGAGGACCACGAACAGGCCTAGGAGTGCCAGAGGGACCATGACTATAGGACCAGGGCCGAGAGTACCACGTGAAGCAGAAAGACCAGGGCCTGTGGGTAGCAGGACCAGAGTGAGGCAGATCAGATGCACCAAAAGAGCCAGAACAGGGAAAACTAAGGCGACTGGTCCTGGATGTCCAGGAGGACCAGGACCAAAATGATAAGGCTTGGAAGGACCCAGACAAAGAGAACCAGGATCAAGAGGGCCAAGACCATTGGATTTAGTGGCAGAAGGACCATGGGGACAAGGCAGAGGGCCAGGAGGATGAGAATGACCCAAATCAGTAAGACAAGGGCTAATAGTGCAAGGCCTTAGAGGACCAGGCACCAAGAGGCCAGGTTGACCAAGGGGACCAGCAGGTTGCATGAGCAATTGGATTAGCAGGGTGAGAAGGATCAAAGTGACCATGTTATTGGGATGAAGGTCAAGAGGGTCAGGAAGGAAGAAGAAGAGCGTGGAGAATGGGGGCTGGAAGGACCAGGATGGTCAGAGGACCAGAATCAAGGGGATTGGGCATACAAATACCCAAATGGAGGACCTAAAACAAAAGGATCAAGTCTAGTGGGCACAAAGCCAGGAAGAGAACACAAACTGTGAGGTCACCAAGGGCAGTAGAGCAAGAGCTTAGAGGACCAGGGCAAGGAGGACCAGTGGGATCTGGGACCACAACAAAGGGAAAAAGGAAAATCAAGTCACAGAGGCCCAGGAGTATTACAACTTGGCATACCAGGACAAAGAGGACCAGGATGAGGGGGATATGGAGGGCCAAGGAGGACCAGGATGACCAAGCCAGGTGGCTAAGAAAAGGATGGCCTGAACAAGAGGATCATGACTAAGTGGGCAAGTAAGTGCAGACTCAGGATGACAAGGAGCAGGAGAACAAAAAGGCCAAGTAAAAAAATTAAAAGTTGGAGAAGAATCAGGAGAACTAGTCAGGTCAAGAACACTTGGATTAACGCCATTGAGACCATGGACCAGATGGAAAGGATTAGGTGGACTAGAAGGATCCGAATTAGCAGGGGCATTGACAAGGCTAGGAGGACTAGAGGGGTCAGAACCAAGGGGACTAGGATCTAAAGTACTAAATGGAGCAGGAGGACCAAGAGCTGAGTTATCAGGATCAGGCTGGCAAGGATCAGGGGGACCAGGACAACCAGAGCCATAAGGACAAATGGGCCCGTACCAGGATCAAGATGACCAAGCCCACCCCAAGAGAACCTAACAGGAAGGACCAAGGCCAGTGGACGCAGTACCAGGTAGACAACGAAGGCACAACCAAGGAAGGAGAATGAGGATAACCCAAACCTACAAGGCAAGGAGTGCCAGACCTAGGAGAACAAAGACAACAGGGCTAAGTGGAGAATGACTCTAAACACACAACTAGAGAGGTGGAGGTAAGCCAGCGCACATCCTTCCTACTCACTAGAACAAAGCATAAGGGGTGCAATAGATATGAAATGAGTAAGACCACAAAGGTTTCTAGCTCAAAAAATCCCTAATTGGGCTTTTTAGAAAATCCCTAGTTGGGGACCAATCATTTTGGAAGAGGAAGCCTCACCCACTTCATGTGGCATGCTTATCTATGGAATCCTCTCCCCACCCTGGTTGGATAATGCCACCAGGGCGAACTCAACCTCGAAAAAGGGGGGGGGGGAGTTCTTAGATAAAGTTCCACTGGACAGATCTCTCAGCAGAGCTGGATGACCTGACAGCACATGCCCTGTGCTTGGTTGGACAACAACTGTCGAATATTCCCTACGCTGATGACTTACTACTACTCATTAACACACGAATAGGCCTTCAAAGGCTTCTCAATTGTCTTGGCGTATACGCAGATAAGAATGGCCTGGATGCAAATCGCAAACAAACAAATGTGATTGCTTTTAATCTGTGTATTAAAAAACTGCAAATGCACCTCAGTGAAAATACATTAGATGAGGCATCTACCTACATATATTTAGGGGTAAAAATAGATGCAAAAGGCACATTTGTACCCCAGAGAGAGGCAATCAAGGGGAAAGCCCAAACAATCAATTATGCCTTTTCAGCATTGGCAAGATCCATTTGAGGCCAAGACCTGAAACCTTTGGGAGTAGTAATGAAGGCCAAATGTATACCATCCCTTGCGTATGGATCAGAGATAATGCTAGGCACTGAGGCCAGACTTCTTGACAAACTAGTGATAAAATCATATAAACAAACCTTTCGGCTACCCAGATCTGCCTCGCCTGCGCAAGTTTGGCTGGAGTTTTCACTAACGAAATAGTCGCTTGCCAGACCTGCAGCATTTGTAAAGCTCTGCCACAAACTGCGTGCAGCTGCAGACAATACGCTGGCTAAACAAATTTGGACTGAAATTAATCTCCAACGAGGGAATGTAGCATATAAGAAATATTTGGAGAACAGCATTGTGAGGTTAGAACTGGGAGATCTATGGAACTCCAACATATCTGGGCAAGTCTTAAGAAAATGGTAAATAAGTCGATTAAACTTCAAAGCTGGACCGCAGACAAAGAAAAGTTGTCCAAGCTCCTTCACGGGTGGCTGGTACTAAAATCTTATTCAAGCCGAAGAGAATCCTTACTTTTGGAAGCACCCTACCATTTGAAGGTAAAACAGACACTCCTGGCACTAAGACTTGGTGAGATACCTACACTAGACTCCCTTCTTAAATGGAGGAAAGGCGACGCAGGTCAAGACAAGAGATGCCGCCTGTGTCATCAGGGGGTTGAAACTCTACAACACGTTAAATGTATCTGTCCTCTTCTGGTAAATCAGCGAAGAAGCTTATTAAAACAAGAGTTTAACGGCTTAGGAATTAGGTCCTCCCAGACTGCACTGATGGAGTCATTAATCCCAAGAAACACAATGCTGAATGTAGGAAGGTAGGATTCTTCTGCATGGTTACCCCCACTTTTTGCCTGGTGCTAAGCTGTTTTTGACTAGTCTGACTGGGATCCTACTAATCAGGACCCCAGTATCTCTGCTTTCTCCCTTAAATTGGTATGTTCCGTACTTAGGTACATCCCAGATTGGATACTGGGGTACTCTTATCAGTCCCTAGTATATGGTGCTAAGGTACCCAGGGCATAGGTACCCCAGAGGTCCCCCATAGGCTGAAGCATGCATTATGCCACCCATGGGAGACCATTCAAAATGGAACTACAGGCCTGCCATTGCAGCCTGTGTAAGTTGGTGCTAGCACCACTTACTAAAGATATAGGTTTCCTATATCTAGGGTCACTGCACTTAAAACCTATAAGTCATCCCTATAGCAGGCCTTATCAATCCTGAAGGCAGAATGCTTGGTTCTAAATGTGAGGGTGCCACAGCATGAGCAGGACAGCCCTACAGCCTACGGAGTCCATTCTCCCGGGTTGTAAGTGAAGCAGCCATATACTATATAGAGGGGCACCGCGTAATTACGCGATGACCATCTCGAAAACGGCTGCAACGAATCCTATCATACTTGGTATCGAAAATGCTGCATTCATACCCCCACACCATAAAAGGTGTGGGAGGTATGATTCCAAGCACTGGAAGAGCCCTACGTTAGGCTCTCAGTGCTCCCGGTACCAGCCTTCTTGACCCGGACAGCACAAAATGGTTGCTGCCAACCAGAGACACAAATCTGCCCTCCTGCTGCTGAGCCAAGCTCGAGCAGGGAAAGGCAGAACAATAGGCATCCTGTCACAGGAAGGTGTGACCCCCTCCCAGATAGGATTTAGTGTATTGGGGCAGGGTGGGTGCGCTTGCCAGCGCCACTCAGTCTGCATGAGGGGCACATTTGGTGTCCCCATGCATAGTCCAGTTCAAACCAGCTCTGGGAGCCATTGGCTCCCGCTCTGTTGCGAAACTGGACAAAGGACATGGGAGTAACCTCCTCCCATGTCCAGATCCTCCCCTGGGAGGGTCCCCTGAATCGTCCCATCCCTTTCCTGAGGGTAATTAAGGGCTTACCTGTGGGTGGGTCCCTAGATTCTTCGTGTGACAAGATTCAGATCAGACACCACTTCTACTTCTACCGTCTGGGCATTCTGGACTTCGCTGGACTTCGTTTGGGCTCAACTTCGTCTACCTTCCAGTCTGCTGCATCGTCTGTTTCTGTGCACCATACAGGAACCTTCCAAGGCCTGTGGGTATCAAAGACACCTGAAAGAATCTCCCTTGGAGTGAAGGAGTCACTCCCCTGTATTCGCAGGCACCGCAACTAAGTCGACAGGTTTGCTGATTGTGAGCTCCTCCGGACACCCTAAGGTTCTGCAACACAGGTGGTAGCTTTGCACAGCTCCTGAAGCCTGCCCTGTCCTCTCACCAAGTTTGAGGCCAGTATCCCTCGTTGGGGTTGCAATAACCGAACCCCTGTGCACTGCATCAACTTGCAGTTGCAAAGGCTTGTTGGCTTCCTTCCAAGACGATCTTTGGTCTCCAAGTAGCCCCAACCTCGAGCACCTCCAGTGACCAGAAACTTCAGCCACACCACATCGTGTGCATCGTGGCCTGCATCTTTTGGTGAGCTGCTTGAGGTCCTCTTGCGACTCCATGTGCCTCCGGCCTGTGGGTCCATTTGAGGATCACTGTTGTTTCTTTTAGGCTCCCCTGATTGCTCGGGCCTGCCCAGACTCCCCTGCTTGTGGTGAGTCCCCTGGACCTTGTTGGTCCCGACGTTGCTCCTTCTTCAATTCCTGCTTTGTTTGCATTTGCCAAGGGTTGTTGGTGCTCCCGCCGGACACCGACCCCTCAGCACTCAACATCCTTTGTGGGACAGCTCGTGCATGGCTCCTGGTCTTCCTCAGCATTGCCTGGACCTCACAGCTGCAGAGTCAAGGTCATCATCATCCATCCTGCAACACCCGACATCGTCGGGCATTAGTCTTCCAAGTCTCCTGGTCACTCCTGAGTGACATAGACACTGTCCCCTCTGCTTGTAGGTACCTCTCATCTAGAATCCACCTTCGTATTCCACCGGACACTTTCTCCTTCTCCAGCAGCGCACTTTCCTGAACTCCTCCATTGTGTTCGATGGTGGTTTCCGACACCACTTCACACCTATGTACCCGGCTTCCCTGGTGTAGGTAACGTGGCTACTATGGTATCCACAGGTGGGGTGGCTCTCCAATCTTCTGTCTTCCACGGGGTTTCTTCAGGGTCCACTGGGAAGGGTCCTTAATCTTTAAAAATCCAACTGCGACTTGCCCATAGAATTGTACCGAGTACGCAGTCGTGTTCCCACACTGCACGTGCTCTCCGTGGGGTCCCTATCTACTCCCTTGGGTGGTTCCTTGGGTCCCCAGCACTTCTACATCCTCTCGAACTGGTCTTGACCTGAGTCGTGGTTCTTATACCATTTTCTTAGTATATGGTTTGGCCTACCCCTGGGGTCCGCTGTGTATTCTGTGCTATTTACTGTGTTTCTTTGCAAAGTATTGTGTGCATTTTGATTATCTCTGGGTAGGAGATATCTAAACGTGTTAGAGAGTATTATATAATAAATACATATTTTCATAAATACCTTGTGTGGTTCTTTTTAGTTAATCTATACTATAAGATTACATTCTGGTAAGAAAAGCTGCTTTACACTCCTTCTGGACTAAGCCTGAAGGCTGCTCCCCACAGCTACCACTTAGAGAGGTTTCTAAGGTTGTCTAAGACCTCTTAAATCACCATAAAGGTTGTCTGGACTGGTGCAGGGTGCCCACTTACATTAGTGAACATCATATACCAGGCCAGCTTTTAACATGGAACATCAGAATAGTGCAGTTTTTGGCTGTTTTTAAAACCATGACAGGAGCATAGGTTTGGTTATGGGAGGAGCTGGGGGGTGGTAAAGTGATCTGATAAGTTGTTATCGGGGACATCGACATGCCTGGGACGGGCTGTAAGGGAAAAAGTCATAGGCTTTCCCTATCCCGTCAAGCCACATAAATATTTGCCTAACACACAGTTACTCTCAGTACGCCTTCCCAATCTGCATACTGGCACTTTAACTGCATCATTATTTTGCACATTGGCACTTTCTCTGCAAATTGACAACCTATTGTATTATTTGCACGAATGGGTAAATTGACACGAAGGGACGGGCCACTAGGGAAATTGCCATGAGCTGCTCCCATTCCCATCAAGCAACGTAAACATTGGTTTATTACTTAGTTATTCTATGTTCTTCCATCAAGTTGCACATTGGCCCTTTAACAGCGTTTTATTTTTACTCATTGGTATTTTATCTGTGTATACATGCTCCCTAAGTAAGACATGAAAAAGTTGGTTCACATTCGATAATTATTTTTAGATTGTAGGTAGGCATTGTGGCTCATATGACTTACTGAGCCATTCCAAACTCTTTACGGGTATTCTTATTTGTGATTAGAATTATGATGGGCCACAAATAATGAAATTGTTTGTTAATCAAGAAATGAAATGGTTTGCTGCTGATGGTTAATACGTTTTTCTTACTTTTTAGATAAATATTTTTATACTGTATGGCTTTTGTAATGTTTATGGTTTTAATTGACTAATAAATGTATTAATTCATTTTTTTATTCACTAGACAGTGTGGCATCCAGACAGCTAAAATTACCTAGAGGTAACCCAGGCAATTGCCTTTATTATTGGGAGCCCCTGGTATACCTAAAACCAATACTGAGATGGATTCCTGCTGCAATGACCTAATCCATCTACATTATGCCAACATCTTTCTGCCCTTGTAATTTGCCTATTCAGGTCATGGGCATTCATCAGGGCCCTAACGGACTGGCCTATTCACCGTCAAATGTTACAATAAAGAATCAAAAGTAACAAGGTGAGTCCTACCTTGTTTACGATTAGTTACTCCTAAAAGAATATAGGACAGACAATCTAAGTTAAAAAAAGGGATTGGTGCTGCTAAAAGTTCACACATACATAGACCTATCTTTCCAAAGTGAAAAACTGTGCCACTGCACTGCACACACCACAAAATCACACGTGTCAAGTGAATTACATGCATGCAGGAGGATATCTGTTTCTTACCCGAATTTTAGGGGATACCATCTTCCCGGTCTGGGAGAAGACAAGGTCTTTGGTAGTCACACACTGATAAAATGGAAGGTTACTTATGATTATGGTGCACACTGAAAGACATTGTTGTAAGGCACCATTAGTATCTCCCCATAACTTGTTGGATCTATATGTGGATTCTGATAAGGAATTAATCAGTGTCCATCATTACAGTGATAATGACCTATGTTTTCCTCTAAATCATCCTATTTGGATGTGCCCCTATGATTAAAAAGGGGCTCAATGTGATCCTGTGGGAATATTGGGTGATTGTTGTTCAGAATTATCTGTTAACTAAACGTGTAATGTGCCAATGCATAATGTCGGTCTGGTGAGATTGGTATATGCTCTATATTACTCACTTCTTTTTATCCAGCTCCTAATCATTGGTGGCATTGGGGAAATGACGGGAAATCTCTCTGTCATGAAATCCTTCTTTTAGGAGTAACTAATCGTAAACAAGGTAAGACTCACCTTGTTACTTTTGATTCTTTATTGTAACCTTTGATAGCGAATAGGCCATTCCGTTAGGGTTCCCTTGACCGTGATGAATGCCCATGACCTGAATAGGCAAATTACAAGGGCAGAAACATGTTGGCCAAATGTGGATGGATTAGGCCATTGTACATGGACTCCATTTCAGAATTGGTTTTAGGTATACCAGGGGCTACCAATAATAAAGGCGATAGCCTGGGTTACCTCTAGATATTTTTAGCTGTCTGGATCCGTCACTGTCCAGAGGAACTTTATTTAAGAACTCCCTCCCCCTTTTTTTCAAAGTTGAGTCCGCCCTAGTGGTATTATCCAACCAGGGTGGGGAAAGGTTTCCTATAATGATGCTTCCTCTTCCAAAAGGTTTAGTAGCCTACTAGGGATTTTTTTTAAAAGCCCAACTAGGGATTTGTTGAGGTAGAAGCTTTTGTGGTCTTTCTCATTTCACAGCTATTGCACCTCTTGTGTTGCGTTGTGTTCTAGGTGAAGAATGATCCAGCAAACCAGCAGGATAAAAGTGGGGATCAGTACTACCAGGAACAGGTTGCCCAGAAATGGCTCAATCAAGGATGGACCAGGAAGAGGGCCAGGAAGACCATGGCAAGGAAGGACCAGAACCAGGAGCACCAGGATCGGGAAACTTGTACCAGGGTCACCAGAACTTAATGAGGGCCAGGAGGCCCAAACCAACCCAGAAAAATAAAACTTGGAACAGGTCCAGGAGAAAGACCAATACCAGAAGGCATAGAAGGATGAAGACTAGGAGGACACCCCTGGGATTCTAGACCACAAGAATTAGGATAACACTCTTGTAAATGTTTTTTTATTCATGCCTCTTATGCTGTTAACTCCTAGAAACCTCAACCTTTTCAGCCCACATATATAACTGATAAGTATTTGCTGAAAAATCAGAGCATGCAAAGTGAATAAAAAAACAGGACTGTTACACTGTGACCTCTGAGTGATGACAGGTGTTTTCTGATGCTGGCACAGTAATCTGAGAGTGGATCTGAGGAAAGAAGGACTGCGACTTGGCAGAGGGATCTAAAGGTGGATGGGTGAAAAGGAGTGTAGTCTGTGAAGGCTAGCAGAGAAAGTCAGATGGTGGAAGTCAGTAACAATGGATAATGACTAACAAAGGGGGTCAAAGTGTGTTAGCAATTGGCAAAGAGGAGTTAAGATCATAAGAAGCCTGAATGAGCATAGGAGGGGGTGAGAGAGACTCCGGATGGATTGTCTCTGATATGGCCCAAAAAAAAGGACTCTGATTGCCAGCTGTGATAGCACTGGGAACCAAGACCAGCAGTGATAACTTCAGCACCAGCTGAGAGATCTGTGAAACTCTGAGGGCTAGATGAAGGGTGTCAGAAGTGTTTAGGATGCCAGCACGAAAGCACTGAGTGTTAAGACTGATAGAGCAGGCTGTGTGACTCCCAGACCTTTGCGCTGATATTCCATGTATGATTATGTGTGGTGGATATGTAGCAAGTGTGCAGTAGTAACACTCTTTGTGTGGTAAAAGTCTAAATGCAAGGACCAATGTGTGGCATTTTCCATGACATGATGAAGAGTAGATACAGCTTCCCTAGACAGTGGAAGTGTATTGACTGCATGTTTGTGGATGGAGGGTGGAGACCCAGCATAGAAGTGAGGTAGGATGGAGAAAAGGCTACCCACAAAAATTCTGTGAGGTCCTTGTTAGCAAAGAACTGCTGATTAGTTTGTTGTGAGTGGGTACATCGGGTGGATGGTAGGGGTCAGGCTATGTCAGAGATTTGTCTTTTTAAAGGTGACAAAGTTTGTAAGCAGGTCTGCCCTTTTGTCTGTTCCTGATACTGCTCAGGAAGGCTGATGACAGCCAGGTGCTGAGATCTCACGCTTCACTGTCTCCTCATTTTGGATACGCGTGCTTGGAGCTAGCACTATTACTTCTGCTTTTAGAGCCATTGCGTAGTATAAAGGTTGTATCTGAACTACAGCCAGAAAATTACATTTGAAAGAGAATCAACCTAAACCAGTTCTGAAACCTCAACAGTGAATCCATTATCCCCTGTCTGGAAAATTAGTATAAAAGTGGAACTGTGAAATGATCAATAAGTAGGTCAAAAGAATGGAGGCAACAAAACCTCTCTGTTTATTCAGTGTCTTATTACTTACAATATTTCTTTTCTTCTGTATCTTTG
Organism: Calotriton arnoldi; assembly: GCA_963921515.1. Taxonomy (NCBI): domain Eukaryota; kingdom Metazoa; phylum Chordata; class Amphibia; order Caudata; family Salamandridae; genus Calotriton; species Calotriton arnoldi. Next base: position 785,135 of record CAWUFW010003349.1, on the reverse strand, counting down.
ATGCCTATATGTTTTTCTCTCATATACTGGGAAAATGCATTCATATTCCAGTGACATTTGGTTCTATTAATTATAGTCCCATTCCTTTACTCATAGCTTCTCGTCGAAATACTTCCTCTGATGGCCCGACAAAGTAGGGGCAGTCAGAGAAGGACTTTATGTCATCCACCCTATTTAAGTTTAAGGATTTGGGAGTTTCTTTTTGAAAAACGTAAACCTTTTTAAAAGTTTGCCAGGCTAACAATATTTCTGACGCTACCATCCATCAAAGTTTTCCTGCATAGACAGAAGGCACCATAAGAGCAGTTCCTGTCAATGTGGAGAGTTGACCAAAGTGATGGTTAACAACTCTAAATTTGGCAGGTGGAGATCCCTCAGGATAGCAGAGGTATTGTCCTCCACCATTCCCACAGAGTTATCTCTGTCTCCGAAACTCTAAATCAGACTCATGGTTTTCTTTCATTCTGCCTTAAGATTGGAATGAAGCTTCTCAATTATACTGTATTGGTAACTTCATAAGGGGCCCTATGCAATTGTTTCAATTTCAATTTCCAGGACCTCTGACCCAAACAGAATTCCAATAACTGTTTTCAAATCAGCATCAAAAAATTGCAACTGTATCCTTTCCTCAATATTCAAACCCACAGTTTTCTAAGGTTAGGTTTTACCATCTTGGAAAGCTCCTACCTTCATCTCTTTTACAAAAAAGATCCAAAAACGAGCCAAGTACCTTTCATGTCATCGCTCTGTTGGATGCCGATGTCAAGACAATGTGCCGAACACCTCCATTGATACTTAATGAAATGGGCGGATGCAAGAGAAATATTTCTAATCAACCAGACCGGCTTTGGGTCAAATTGTTGCACAGTTTATAAAATACTTGAATTAGCAACCCTGGCCACTTGCTCACTGGAAGTAAAAAGAAATAAACTGTTTATCTGCTTTGTGGACTTTTGTACCAGCTTTGAAAATGTTAGCAGACACAAGCTCTGGTCAAAGCTATATAACCTTTAACAACATTGTCAGACACAAGCTCTGGTCAAAACGGTATCAATGGGGCATAGACTGTGTTCTTTCACACCTATCAATAGAGCTTCATACAAATACCTGGATACAAGTCAAATTAACTAAGTGTAAAGGCCTAACACCAAAAATAAATACCTATAACAGCTTTAAATAGGGATAGCTCTTGGCCTCTCTTATGTTCATCTTTTATATTGCTGACGTAATCCCAATTCTTAATCAAGATGTAAACAAAGCCAAATACAGACAATGAAGGATTTCTCACTTTTGGTTCAAAATTAAATTTGTCTTCACCTAAAGAACAGACCACAAACAGGCTGATGACAACATCTGAAGACATTGCCAGCTTTTCTCATCTTTATGGGCATTTATTTGGCCTTACATTCACTGTTTTGACCATAAAAATCTATCCTGTTCTTTTGTATGGATAAATAGTTTTTAAAAACAAACTATGGAGGCCTTAAACACCACATGGCTTATTTACAAGCCTCTTGCGCCTCCGGTGCGTCACTTTTAAAATGGGAAAAAGTGACAAACTGGCAGCGCAAGAGGCTTGTAAATAAGCCCTAACTTTTGTTAAAATTGTTCGCCAAACCTTCAACCGAAGAACATCAACATTTTACGCCTGAACAGATTAGAATTGGGTCTTAATCATTTAGGGGCCTTAAGTCAAATCAATTTAATTAATTATTTATGTGTCATCATGATGCTTCACTGACAAGATTGAAGGGCCGAATCAAAGAAGATTTAAATATACATTCTAAAATTATAGTTGTAGTCACAGAAGCAGAGCTTAAGTCCTTACTACAAAATTGCAATTTGCCTCCAATATCTACCCTAGTGTCACTTCCAAACCCGGCAAGGAAGCTTTTAATTAAAGAAATATGAAATCTGTGGCCTATGACACCAATAAAGATTCCTTAACGAAATATAAGAAATCCTGCTGTATGATTAATGCTTTTATAAGCCTATCTAGATTACAAGTTAGATTCTTGGACTAAAAATGGCATTTTTAAGACTTATACTGCTATACATTCCCTTTTTACAGATCAAAGGTTTCTGGTCAAATCTTGTAGACAAAAATAAGAAGTGCCGCTTGTGCAACACATTCCCTGAAAATAATAGGCCACTTTTTTTTATTGTGTCTATCACTACAGGATTTGAGGTTTAAGTACCTAAAACCACTCTTTTGAAAAGCGAGTGTATGAACAATTAAAGATGCTATGTTCCTTCGCTTTTCCAGAGTAACACAAAAGATAAACGAGTGCACAACTAAATTTCTTTCACTTATGGCCTCACTTATGAAGGACTAGTTGAATTATAGCAAGTGGATTATGATAGTTTCTCATCATTTTAAATAATTGCAGAATGTGTTTTCTAATAAATTAATCTAACAGTAGATGATGTTTAATATTAATTATTTTTTTTTTTAAAGTCTGTGTCTTTATAAATGATTTTATTTTATTGAATTGATTTTTAACTTAAACCACACAATATAATTATTCAATTAATTATTTTGATAAGATATCAGAATTCACTGTCACTCGTTCACAATATTTCCAGATCTGCACTTTACTTTTACAAATCATTGTTTTCAGGTGTTTAGTCTTATTTGTTTAATTGATCTGAACCAGAATTAATAATCCCAGAATGCACTGATTTGCTGGAGGAAAAGAGGTATGCTGATAACGTGGAGCCTTTGGTATTTCTATATCTGACCCTTGTACGTGCCCATGGCTTTACGAGTATGAGCGAGTACATAGTTTTAGAAGAGTAAACAGCATCAACTAGTCTTGCAAATGTTCTAATCACCTTTATCATTAGCCACCTCTGCATGTAAACGTAAAGGAGTAGGAGCATTTGTAGAACACGCGATAGCTCCATAAAGCACCTCCCAAGCCTCCGTGTCTTAGCACATGGTGTAATGGAGTGACAATCTGTGCCATGTCTGTCAAAATAACTTGGAAACCTTCAAACATTTGGGACCTTTAGACCTATGAGTTAGTGCTTGCATCCAAACCAGTTTTAGAACTAAGGTCCTCACATCACAAAATCACAGGGTTTGTGACTACAAAAGTGCTTATCATTCTGTACAAAACCCCTTTTTTGAGTTGGAAAATTCTTTTGACTCGTAAAAGGACTTTTGCGATAGTTTCCAAATTGCAACTAGGAGGGATCATGAAAGGGGTTACCCCCGTCCCTTTCCAATTCCGAAAATAATTTAATGATAGTTTATGACTGCAATTGCTGTTGCAAACCATCAATGAGCCAACAATCCCTGAGTTGGGGTGGTAACTCACTTGCAAAGAGGAAGGGGTCCTCTTAGGACCTCTTTCTGTTTGGGAATCATGTTGGCAGGCTCAGAAGGACAAAGCTTTCCAAAACATATATCTTTAAAAAAAAAAGCATCAGTGATTCATTTGAGGAACATGGGCTGCCATGGGAAAAAAAACATTTCCGTTTTGGAATTCAGATATAGGGATGGTGGTGTGCTGTCCCTTGCAGCCCCCACCATTCTTGTGATCAGAGCCAATCACAGAGGGTCACACATTGGAATCTGCTTAATGAATAATACAGGTCGTTCTGCAACCCTCTGCGCTTTAGTATTTTGTAAACCAATCAAACAGTACATAGGTTGGTTTGTAAAATACCATTTCACTCGCAAAAAATATGGGCAGAATTTACAACCAATCCTTGCGAATGAAATAATCATACATCAAGACCCTAACATCCATAAGGAGATGGATGCTAAATGTGTTCATTCCCTCTTTGCAGTTCTACCTGATGGCAAGTACCTGTTGAAATCTGCGTAAGGCATAATAGCACAAACTTTAAGCTGTTTAGACGGATGTATGATGCTACATCGCAAACGTTTACATCGCAAACATTCACATCGCCGTCTTTACATCGCATACACATTCACAACGTACGCTTTCACAACGCAAACCATTATTTCGCTTCCCCATTGAAATGCATACAAAACACAATCACACCGCACACAAACACCCCGCATGCTTTAACATCGCGATTTTTTCCCCGAAATAACACCCCAAGCTAATACACTACCCTACATAACACACACTTCACAACACTACCATACAGTACAAAACAATACACTACCGTCCCCCTAAAGCCGAACTCCTAAATCCTTAATTACTACCCTAAGCCCTAAACCCTAATGCTTAATACAGTACCCTACAGTAAGACCCCCTGACACTACCCTAAAATCTAAACCCTAAAGCCTAAAACACTGTCGTACACTATGACCACCAGACACTGCCCTAAACCCTAAACACTACACTCTAAGCACAATCCCCCTTATGCCTAAACCCTAAAGCCTAAAACACTGCCCTACACTACGACCACCAGACACTGCCCTAAACCCTAAACACTACACTCTGCGCACAATCCCCCTTACCTCTCTCTCCTCGCGTCGTCCGTCCCGGTGCTTGACTCTGTCCTCGTCCGACTCTCGTCCATTACACCACATGCGATTTAAAAGCGCATGCGTTTTAAAAGCGCATGCGATGTAATGGGACGCATGGTAATGGTCCGCGTTGTAACGTCGCATGCGTTGTAACGCTTGCGACGTAAACGCATGCGATGTAACGCATGCGTTGTGATGGGTGTTCGCCGTTTAGACAGCATCCGGGCAAATTGTGTAGTGCTATTTGACAGCTACTGGACAAGTTGTGCACACTGTCTGCTATTTAGCCAGCCACAAAGTGAATAATGAAGGTTCTTTTCTATTTGCAAGGCCAATGGCCAAACAGTACATTATTTCTACCATTTAACAGGCAGCCGTGTAACTGTTAACATTTCTTTGCTATTTGCCAGGCTACTGATCAAATAGTATATAGTTTCTGCTATTTAACCAGCAGCTAAGTAAATCATTATGTTTATTTGCTATTTGCATGGCTGCTGGCCATAATGTACATAATGTCTGCTGTTTTGCCAGCAGCCGGCAAATGAGTGAAGTTTCTTTGTTTGCTTGACTGTTGGCCAAATAGTACACAACCTCTGCTATTTAGCAAGAGGCCAGGTAACTAGTGACATTTTCTTGTTATTTGCACAGCTACTGCCCAGACAGTGCAGAATATCGACTATTTAGCTAGCTGCCAGGTAAATATTCAAGTTTTTCTGCTATTTGCACTACTGCCAGCAAATGAATGTACAATCTCCATTATCTAGCCAGCGGCTGGGTAAATAATGAAGTTTCTCTGCTATTTTCAAGACCTCTGGCAAAATAGTAAAGCAAATTCTACTACTTAGCCAGTGGCCAAGTAAACAACAGAGAAAATGTACTATTTACCCGGCCACCAGCTAAATAGCCGCTTCCTATTGAATAAATGTCACATGTGCCACCTTTTAAATCAGATTTAAAACTTCTGCTCATGTCTGATTTATTGAGTTGAATTTAGGGAAGAAAGTTTTCGAAATGTGCTATGAATAGTTATGCTAATGGTACACAGTATTCATATTTAATATCTCCTGTGACTGCAGCAACAAGAAATACGTTTTTATGCACATGCTTTTTGTTCCTGCATTTAATAGCATATTGGGCCCTCTGGGCCTCAGTAAATGCCCAAGTTGACTGTTTTCGCTTGTGCAACCAGATCAAAGATTGTCTGATTTATGTTATTTACATTGTAAATCCTAAAATGACTGTGCGTTTTCTCAAATTTATGACCTTAACTTTGAACTTGCTTTCCATTGGAAATGAACTGTACTTAAACTTGGGAATTTACCCATAGCCACTGACAGGTTATACAAGTTAATAAATCAGTAATAAACTGAAACTAACCACCTTACTAGTGACTCATTCCTCAATCACAAGCTCAATCTGTCAGAAATGTGTTAAAACGAAGATCTCGTGCTGTTACGTAATGCTGTGTTATAACTTTGGACAATTACCTCATGTGCGAAATCATGCTATTACCTCATACAGTAGCTGCATGTTATGATGCTTTGCAATGCTGTGATTTCATAGTGTTATCATTCTGTGCCCTCATGTAGCAACCTAAATCAATGATGTTATGCTACTACATTGGCCGATTGCCTCCTGCATGAAATCATGATATTAACTCATACAGAAGCCTTTCACAATGATGGTTAGCAATGCTGCAACAGAATTTAGGGACATCATTCTATTATCTCATGCCATAACCTAATGCAATGACATGCTTTGGTAAAGGCATGCAGTGATTTAAATTCCTTATGGCATAATTTCTACCTTGCACAGTGAGAGGTTTTCATTCATAATGAAAATCATCAAACCACTGATTCTGGAAGTACATTGAACTGAATTATTGAATAAATAAATCTGTTTTCTGTATAATACAGCTTCACAGACCTAACCAAAACCACCATAACTACAGCTTAAAGAAAAGTATGAAAATGTAGGTAAAATATCTAATTGGTAGAGTAGCTTCGCGGCACTGTCTTTGTACAGGGAAGTGGCCCTGCTAAATCTCATTTTGGGCTGTGCCAAATAAGTTAATCCAAGACAGCCCTGGGACTATTTGCAAATCCTCAGAGAAACGCATCTCATAAATATTCAAGAGGCAAGATTAAATCTGTAAATCCTTATGCTTGGCTACTAGTGCAAAGATGGAGTCCTGTAAAGAGCACTAGACCTCCTCTGTATTCACTATAAAGTACTAAGATTGCCCTGTAAGGGACACGGGCAGCAATATCAAAAACAGTGCAAATCATAACTAGAAAACCGGAGGGGGCTTGGACTCACTGCCCCAGTGTGCCTCACGCTCCTGACTCAGCGCGCACCCACCGTCATCGCCAAGCGCCAGGAGGCGCTTGTTTTAAATCTGAAGCGGGCTCCCGCAGTGCGGGACGCGCGCGGTCAGCGCCCGGGAGAAGCCCGGGCCAAGGGCGGGCCCGTCGTCGACAGGAAGAGGCAGGGCTGGGCAACATCTCTTGGCTGCATCCTATTTCTTCTCATCAAAGGCAACGGGTAAGCCCACAGTGTTTGCTGTGTCTCTCTCCATTGACCTGTCACTCAGCCAACTCTCTTGACGAATCCTCGCCTGTTTTGCTGCCTCATTTGCGAGAGGTGGAGCGCAAAGGAGATCAAAAGATCCTACCCACAGCCAATAAGACTACCAGGCTGATGTGACTCAGTGCTTTTCGCTTGGGACAGCAAAGCCCTACACGGGTACTAAAGTCTGGGTTAGCAAGAACTGGTTTGGTGCCCAAGGTTAAACGTTTCGCTGAGTTGGTGAGGCCACGAACTGGTTGCTGGCGTACAATTCGGGGTGTAGGACTCTGGGCCATCAGTAGCTTGCACCCTTTACCACTAAGTTTCTCAGTTGATTGTATGTGCTATTCACTAGGGTAGGAGCGTTGTTAATAAGTGAGTAGGGTGCCGGTGTGCTGGGTTAGTATTTAGGCTGTAAAATGGGGAAGAGGGCATGTCTCCCTAAAACAAAAATCACGAGTGTACCCCCACTCCCCCCAACATCAAATGACAAAATGTTACAAAGGGCAATAGGGGTGGTTAACACCGAAATTGAGCTCACGGAAAGGCGGTTGTCACTTACCCCTGATTTATTTATACCATCATCTGATTTGCCCACCTCCCCAACCCATACTCAACCCCTGCCAGATGATATCTCTCTGGCACCTCCCCGGGAAGTCCCCACTAAAAAAGTAGCTCGCAAGGGTAGAAACACCACCAGCATCCCCAAGAACGGGAAACCTAAACAAATGACCGAGGTTGGCCCCAAAAGAAAGACATTTTGTGAGGGCCCTGTAGCCGTCCCAGAGGGGGGGGAAGAGCAAGAACAAAACCAAGATAGCCCTCTACCCGACAGAGCAGACATGACCTATCCGTCATGGGCTCTGAATCTGATGTCGGATCTACAGGACAAACTGAGAGCCACTATAAGAGAAGAATTGGCCCCCCTTAACAGTCGCCTAGACAAACTAGAAAAATTGATAGCAACAGGGGAATCCAGATTAATAGACCATCATAATTACTCCATCAACAAGCCAGGAAGAGGGATTGATAGAGGTTGCCAGGCGGATACTTCAAACTTAACACCCCTGCCTATGTTGGGGCTGCACGCACATGAAGGTCACACTACTAGTCACGAGACAAGGGGCCAGAGCATCAATAACCAGCAGGCATATATGAGCACCAGCCACGAGACCGGTGACAAAAATACATCTTCCCCTTCCAGGGCCCTGGATAAACCTAGCCCCCTGATCCTAGTGTAAAGAAGATAATGAGTGGGAGGACAGTGCCAGATCACACTGAGGGGAGGCTGGAAAGTTCAAAGTTGCCTAACATAAACCTCCCCCCTGCTTGCTCTCCGTATGTAGTCATATTGACAGGAATCCCTGCAATCGCAAACAGTAAAAGGGAAACCCATCTTGAGTTAAGAAATAAATGCCTGTTTTGGCTTGCAAGACACAAGCACTTTGACTATGCCAGAGCAGGGGAGATTCTAACAGTGCGAAGAGTAGGGTGGGTGGGAAACCGTCAGAAAATTGAAACAGGGGATTGTGTTGTTATTAACTTTAAAAACCCTTACTCTGTAACCAACCTACTGAGACAGACCCCCAGCCACCATAACGCCCCAACAGGAATGCGTCTCCACCCCTTGGATTTTTTCTATCCCCAACAACAAATGCCATCAAGGGGTTGCGTACTACCTTTAATTCCAACATGGGAGCACAGACCTCTAACTGAGGGAAGGAGGGACGCCCACCCCAGGCCTCCTCTGTTCAATATTCCTGTGAACAATAGATATGGAAGCCTGGAGGAGGTAGATTGACAGGAGGAGGGTCCAACTAAGGGAGGGAATCCAGAAATGCAGTGGCGGGACCCTAAGTGTGATGAGAACTGTGGCTTGAGACGAATAATTGTGGGTAGTGACATCGGCACCCCTCAGTCCCTAGATTCATCTGGTGTTAGGATACAAATGAGGGGGACCCCTGACGATATATTCCTCGCCCCCTTGAGTGAGGCAACCAGAGAAGGAGAACATAGTAGGGCACAAGATAGACATCGCAAGGTACAACCCGGCGAACTCCCACCCCCTAGTTTCAGTGTTCCCGAGGCCTCGAACGGGAAATTAGGGCAGGGCAGCAGACTGAGGGTCTTATCATGGAACCTGGCAGGACTCAAAAGCAAACTGCCCTGTCCCGAATGGGGGCTTTTTGTGGACAACCAGGAGACATGGGCTAGGGAAGATTATCAGAGGGTGGGTTTTGCTTCATTTAACATCTCAGCCACAACGGGGGGAGGGGTAGACCCTCTGGTTGTCTGTCTATCTGAGTGGGCACTCACCTGGGCTGTAGAGCAGAACAGTTGTCAACACCCACAAACTATATACAGTGTGTCTTGCTCACCTTTCCCACAAAGATAAAAATTGCCCTAATCAATGTGTATTCCCGACCCGTTGCTAATAGCCAAGAATCTGTTACCATTGATCACCTGGGGAACTTTATCCCAACTATCGATCCAGCCGTACGGCTGATCATAGGGGGTGATTTCAACTGTCAATTTGAACCCCTTATTGACCCAAGCCATACCATGTCGAGTGAAGAAGATTTACAATGGCTAATACCTGACCCTCAGATTACTCCCATCAAAGTGTGGTCAATGTTGGCACTGCAGCTTAACTCACTCACTTTAGCACTCTCCATAAGGCCATGCAACGGGCGGATAAAATCCGACTCTCCGGGACAGCTCACATTTAATAGAGTAGGTCAAGCCTCCTTGCTTGATTACATCTTAGTAGAAACAAGACTCTGGGATAAGGTCTGCGACTTCTCGGTTAGGCAGAGACAGGATAGCCCTGATCTTGATTTTGAAGTCATGGGACCTGGGTTCCCCTAATTCTCCACATACCTCTGTAAATGTGAACAGCGCAATAACACTAACTAATAACAGAAGGAAAGTCAGGTGGAGCCACATTCAACAATCACCCCTTAAGCTAGCAAATGTTTACCAGATAGCAATCCCGATAATGACAAAAATGTGGGAGGTTTCACATGTAGAGGGTCCCATCCAAGACACAGAGAAGGCAGCCAAAATACACTCAGAGCTAACCTCGAAACTTGTAGACGTATTCTACCCTGTGGTGTGCAGGAGGGCAAGAACTCGACCCAAATGTACTTGGTATAATGACAAATGCCGCAAAGCCAAGCAGGCCCTACTGGCTGCCGTGAAGGCGAAGGATAAGCCACAAATTAAACTAACACGGGCATTGTACAAAGGGACCATCCAGCAGGAAAAAAAAAACTGGGAACTAGACAGATGGGAAACACTTAAGACCGCTTTGAATGATAAAGATCTGGAATCGTTTTGGGCAATAGTGAGCTCTGGTGATACGGAAGGAAAACCAGCCATTGTGCCAAATATAGCCTCTGAAGTTTGGGAGACCCACTTTCGGTCACTGTACTCAACTAAGGAAGTCCTGACTGACAACACTGTTCCCCCTGGTCTACTCCCGAAGCCCCACCAGGAGGGGGTTATGGAAATTACTATGATCGAAGTGGGAAACGCTATTAATAAACTCCACAGCAACAAAGCGCCGGGTCTAGATAAACTACCGGGGGACCTCTTTCGGGAGCAACCTAAAATTTGGGTACCATATTTGTGGGCACTATTTAACGCCATCATGAATGGTATGGATCTCCCTGATACTTGGCGAGGAGCAGAGATAGTTCCCGTCCACAAAAAAGGCTGTCCCCTCCTACCTACTAACTACAGGCCGATCAGCCTAATTGACATTACTCAAAAACATTTTGGTCGGGTGCTTCTGGACCGCTTACAGGCTTGGATGGAGGAAGAGGAGATCCTGAGCCCCTACCAAGCCTGCTTCAGAACAAATATGTCAACCATCGACCAGATATTCAGACTCCAACTTCTTTTCTGGAAAACGGTGACAATAGAGGGTGGCAGCCTCTATCTAATATTTGTTGATCTGAAGTCGGCCTTCGATCTTGTACCCAGGGAGAAACTCTGGAATGTGCTCAGAGATCTGGGGATTCCATCTTACCTTCTCAACGTTATAGAGAGGCTGCACACAGAAAACTTTGCTCAAGTGAGATACGGAAAACATGGTGAACTTACTCCTTGCTTCCCAGTCAAAAAAGGGTATGACAGGGTTGTGTTTTAGCCCCTACCTTATTCTGTCTATTTATCAACGGGCTCATTGACCAGCTCAGAAAGATTAAGGATAATGACGCCTCCAAATTAGCCTCTGGGAAGGTCCCTGCGTTGATGTTCGCTGATGATACCCTCTTACTTTCAAAATCGCCAATGGGAATCCAGCGCATCCTTGATGGCTTTGCCAACTTCTGCAAGTTGCGGGGGCTGGAAATCAATACAGCAAAGACTAAATATATGGTCTTCAACCCCCCCAACACGACCTGCCCAAATCCATCTCTACACGGCATACCCCTTGAAAGAGTGTCGGTATTTGACTATTTGGGGGTTACTTTGACAGAGCAACTTGATTGGGGGCTACAGATGGCTAAAGCAAGTCTCAGGCTAACTCAGACAGCGGGTGGGTTTCTGAAACTACATAGAACCTCCGTATTTAAACCAGCAGGCCCAGTAGTCGAAATTTATAAAGCACAAGTTCGGGGTGCCACATTGTATGGGGCGGAATTGTGGGGGGACTGCTCCACTTCTAGCTTGACCAAGGTGGAGAATAACTTCATGAGACAGCTATTAGGCCTTCCCCTCAATACTCCTCTTACTCCCCTTCGTATGGACCTGGGTATTAGGCCCATTGATGAAGAGATTGCCCTTAGACCTGTGACTTTTTGGCACCGGCTCTGGGTGACCCCGGAACTGGCCATCTATAGGGCCGAGCTCAATGAGCTCTTGTCTACACATGGTATCACGAAAATACCCTGGTTTTGCCACATAAGGGCCCTCTCCTTAAAACTAGGCAAGCCGGACCTATGGAGGACACCTGAGTCATCTTGTCCCACGATTTCCAGGTTGGAACTAGTAAGACACTATAGATCACTCAACTTATTGACTATCCAGGAAAGTGCCTCCTGTGGTAGACTGACAGCAGAGTTTTTTCAAGTCAAAGATGAATACAGCAGGGAACACTTTTTGGACAATATCCAACCTACTTTGGCCAGGAAACTGTACGTTCAGCTCAGATTTGGGACCCTACCGCTTTTTACGCATTTTAATAAGTGGGCCAAAACGCATACTGGTGAATGTCCTGCTTGTAACTACAAGGAAGAGACTGAAATACATGTTTTGTTCCTCTGTCCTGCCTACTCATCGCCGCGTAAGCGCTGGCTTATCCAATTATGCAAGAACTTAGGTTTCGCGCGCTGTGCGGAGGCATACAGAGTCTTAAAATATGACACTCATCCACCTATTGTCTTTGCCGTATCCCGGTTCTTAAATTCTATGTGGCATATCCGGCGGGCCTTTTTAAAGTAGTTTCTGTATAGATAATGTATTTGTCTAACCTGTATATGGCCATATTTGCCCATTTTATCTTGGTTTTATTGTCGTACTTCACTCATTTTTATCTTAGTAAATTTTAGATCGTGTCTCTTTTTCTCAGATGACTGTTTTATTGTACTTTAATTCGGCCCAGGCCCTTGTATTAATTCTAAAACTACATTGTATCAGAGTCCTCATCAGTCTGTTTGTTAGCTCTGCCAACTTTGTACATGAAGCTAGCTTCAGGTTGTGTAATTTATAGTTGAAATTGTACATATTTTAATGTGTCTCTTTTTTTGCAATGCACTTTTATGGTCTGTGTGGACGAAATAAAGTTATTGAATGGAATAAATAGAAAATTGGAGGGAGCATGCAGAAGTCCCAATCACTCCAGATGTCGAAGCTGCTACATGTCCAGTGGAAGCTGCCCCTGTGTGCATTCAGTGATCTTTAAATGCTTTTCAACCACCAGCACAGATGCAAACTATTTATGTTCGATAGTAAGGAAGAGTGAGATGCAACTTCCCATTTACTTTTCCTTGTGATTCTCATGAACCTACAGTGTGTACATTTTGAATTCCAAAAATAACTGCTGCATTCCAGTCCATTGTCTGAGGGACATTCATGACAGACAAGGCCGACGAGAGTGCTACAATGGAAACAATTGAAAGTTAAAGAGACACAGGGAAATGTAAACCAAGATAGGAACATCTCAGAAGAAAGACAGAAGGATGATTTTGGGAGTGAGTGGGTCTGAAAGTACAAATGATTTTACCAAGATAGAACATAAGAGCTCTGATGAAGCCCCTGCAAGCAGTACAATGGTTAAACTATACTTATTTAAACAGTGCACTAACCCATGTGGTGTTACATAGTACCACTAGCCAGTGCAATGTTGCTAGTTATATGCATTTGGTCTCTAGGTCAGAAGCAGTCTGGGGAAACCTTGTGCTGCTGAATCAATTTGTCCATCACTAAATATTACAAACAAACTACAAGCATGTCCCATTCTTCACTGGTGCCCCAATATTCAAGACACCACAAAACTCAGATCACCCAAAAATGTACATCATATGGTTCTCCCCAAAAAGGCACCTTCCCCAACATCAATTTAGCAGAGTAACAATTATAAGTAACTGGGACCACTCAATGATTGAGTTCTAGATTAGAGGTAAGTTTAAGGGCTTTATTACAAAATTCTCATAAATCAAGCAAGACATGATAAATGCCATGAATGCTCAAATGCAGAATTAGAAAGGGTAGTCAGAACCAGAAAACAAAATCTAAATCCCCAAATGGGCAGCAAAATCATAAGGAAATCTGGCAGTATCCCTAATAGAAAGGAAAGTCTTTTGGCTCACCTTCAAAATCAAGGAGTTCATATACACAAATTTTGCATAACAAATTAGAGAAAATAGAAGAATCATTATCTTCCCTGTTATTGCCATCTGGAGATGTTCAAACTAATATAAAACATTTAAAAAATGAATGTGTCCCGCAAATGAATAAGACTAGGCCCAGCAAGGAAACTACAGTGGAAGGGCCTTGAAAATGGAAACAGTTAGGAACACGAGAAAGTTAATTATTTAAAGCACCACAGTAAAAGTCCACTGCATCAACTTGTTTTTGTTTCTGCTGAGCTTGTGGGGAGAGAAGATGAGCAAGAGGATCAAATGGGAGGGGTGAATACATGAATGAATACAGAACAGCATCCATGTTATCCAAGATAGCGTTTTCATAAAAATGTGGCACAACTATATTACATTAATAAACACACTTCTATATATCACATTAAACTTGCTTCAACTGTACTCATGTTAGCTCATCATTTGATTACTGAATCCAATATAAAATCACTATTCATCATTATTATTTTTTCACGACAATATAAACTCAGAAAATGCAACCACAGTCCCCCCACACTGTTTATTCTATAAAACTCATTAATTAAATCTAATTAATCAAGAAATTGTTTAGTCGGCATCACTTTCTGTTTCTTTCTGGAATTCTTCTCTGCCATCTTCTGTTGGTTGTAAAAATGATCCTAAAGAAATTCCATTCCATACTCCTTGGACCTCTTTCTTGTCATCAAACCGTTGTTATCCTTGTATCTACATTTCTTAATTATATACTCAGAAAATGTTATTAAAAGAAACAGAACAATTGCACAAAGCATTCAGTTGTATCCCTACCCAAATTATCTAACCATTCACCAACCTTCCTAAAATCTTTGTCTGTCTCACTTGACCAGGAACCTACAGCTTCCCATAAACCAGGCTTTCTAAAGATTGAAGAACATGTAAGATGTTAGTTAAGTTATTAATATAAGAATTAAAAACCCTACTATTATTTGGGATAAATGTACAGCAACTCTTGGCATTTATTACCTTGCAAACTCCATCTTTCTCGCCAGGAGAAAATCTATTGCTAAGCAATTCTGCATCACCGTAGCCCTTATAGAAATCATTTCTGCATTTACCTGCTTCAAGGCTCCAGCTGTATGTACTGCAAGCTTATCAACTAAAGTAGATAGACGTCTACTTTTCACAGCATTCATTGCCACACCTATAGAAGGAATCATAGCACCTAATATATCTAAAACGACCTTTCCAAATCTCTGTTTCACTCTCTTTAGATCTATTGCATCGTCCATTTCATTTACATGATAACATCTAGGAAACACCAAAGCAAAATAACAAGACCCAACCCAATTATGCAGCTAACAGAAATAAGCTGTATTTCCACAAACATAATAAATCCCTCTCAGAATTGGCTTTTACCCAAAAAATAATTCCCACTCATCTCATAACTTCTTCCATACATAATTTCCACCACATATTCAGCCTTACCATTTTTACATGGTCTTTGACGTACCATATACAATTCACCCCTTCGTTTCAGCTCCATCTTTAACCTAAGATGTATTTTCGACAATCTAAATTGTTCTTCTTCCTTTACTTGCTCCATTAAAATTGTTCCCTCTTTCCAATCTCTCACCACTTTCACTCCTATCTCATTATATTCCCTAATAAATAAAAAAAAATCTTTACTCAAACTACACACATACTCTTGTTTAGCAATTTTAGTTTCATGCTTATTTTGTGAAATTGTCCTCAATAATTTACTATATTTAACACCTGGATTATACTCTTGTATGGGAAGATTCTCTAAAGACACATTGAAATCCATCAGATAAGGAGAAATGAAAATTAATATTATGAAATATAGCATAGCAGCAGACACACTGCAAGACAAAGAATAGGACATCCGAAGTTGCACGTATGTTGAGCCCACACCAGCAGAAGTAGGAAGAAAAATACATAGAAAACATTCTTTAATATTCATAGGGGCTTATTTATAAGCCTCCTGCGACACTTTTGCACCGCCGTTGCGTCACTTTTCGTGATGCAGCGGTGGCGTAAACAATGCGCCACGTTGCGCCATATTTACAAGGTGACGCATCTAGGCAGATGCGACACTTCGCAAACCCCTGCACCACATTATACCTGTGCCAGGTATAATGCATGCAGGGTGGGCGCCCCCCCGCATCAAAGCCTCGTAGAAGTGGTGCATTGAAATCTATAAGATTTCAGTGCGCCACTTCTAGGACGCCATTGCGTCAGAACCTTATGCCTGCCTCATGGCAGGCATAAGGCTGACTCAGTGCATTGAAGATAGGCCTCCCCCAAGCATTGCTGGAGTTGCATCATGCTTGCGACACAACTCCAGCAATGCGTGACTTTTGCACCGACAGATACGTCAGGATTCCTGACGTATCTGTCTTTCCTTGCGACATGGAGCGCCATACAGTAAATACGGCGCATTCATCGTATCGCAAGGTGGGCGCAGTGTAAACTGTTGCATCGCTGTTTTGTCGCATCAGTGTAACAGTTTTCATAAATAAGCCCCATAGTATTTAGATATTCATGTATCGTTCTAGTAAGAATATTATTTCGAAATCTACTATCTAAATTCTCTCTATGCCCTTATATGTCATGTTTTATTTATCTTTTAACAGTGGTTAAGTTGATGCTCATAGAAGCAAATCCCACCGAGATAGTAAACAAACTAACAGTCCAACTAAAACTTATAGTGTTATCAATATAATCACTAACCCTACAATTTTACAGCATCTTCTAACTGAGACAACAAATATTTTGTGAGGCTTAAAATTCAAAGGGAGCAAACATTTTCTTTCAAAGAATAATGGACTTCCTCTCCCTTTCTTCTTTTTTCTTTAAAACAATAGTAAAAACAAAAATTGAAATACAAATATTTTTCTTCTTTGTAACTTTTAATATTTCATTTCAGTCTTTTGGTCTTTAAATCTCTTATCTTCTTCAGCACTGTCTTTCACTTCAACTTTGTCTTAACATTGTCTTTGTTGTTTCAAGATGGTTCTTTTTCTGTTTCTACTTCACTCACAGAGTCAGTTTCAAATGTGTACTGGCAATTATTCACTTGATTGTAACTTTGAAACTCTTCTTCTTCCGATACTGTTGCTAGTTATACCTATCGAGGGAAAGCATAGTTTCTATTTGGAACTTTCTTTCTCATTGGTCTTTTGGTCACAGGTGATTCACTCACACCAGTTTCAGACTCTAATTGTCTCTAAGGTCTTTCTTTTGGTTCACAGTGCTTCCTTTTGCAAGTTCTTTTCCGTGCTGTATCTTCTTCAACTTTTCTTTGTTCACCAACAGTCTTTATCAAATTTCTTTTACTTATCAATGGACTTATGCTTGAACTTAAACTCGAACTTTGATCATCCTTGCCGCATTGTTTACTGTGAACTGCTTTCTTCCGCTGGGGGGTTCTTGTGACTCAGATTTTTAACTGCAACTTCTCATTGATTGAATCAAAGACTACTTCTTCTTGCTGCCACTCATGCTTTTGTCTTTTAGACAGTAAGAGCCCTTCACTCCTGTCCCTGCTTTGAAACTGGACTTCATACATTTTAGGTTCTTCATCAGAGTTTCCACATCTTCATTGCTTTCTTCACCAGTTTCAAAATGTTCATCTCCCTCTAAATCCACGCTGCGAACTTGAGCTTGGCCTTGAACTTCATCTTGTGCTTGACTCTGTACTTGACTTTGTGGATCTATGTCTGATTCAATGTCTGATTCTTCAACTGCTTCATACTCTTTTTGTGTGAGCAGCATGGGTCCACTATGGCACTCCAGCATACTTTGCTGCAGTATTTGCCGTCAATATCACCTGGTAGAGCCCATCCCACCTCTCCTCTTTCCTGATATGCCTCTGGACCACTACCAGTCTCCTGGATTCAGACCGCTGCATTCCCATTTTGTCACTTCTGTTGCCACATTCACCTGGTGAGAGACAGATTTCACCATATTTGTCAAATCTTTGCACTAATCAAGCACAATGTCATCAGTTATTGAAACTAATGCAGATAAAGGAATATAGGTAAGTCTCATTGCTCTTCCCATGATCTCCTCCGGGGGTGACAAACCAGTCTTTCTGTCAGGAGTACTTCTCATGCTCATCAAATCAAGAGGAAGTGTGTCAGGCCACTTTAGACCAGTGGAAGCACAAACTATAGCCAGGTTATTCTTGAGAGTCCCATTAGCTCTTTACACACATCCAGAAGACTGTGGGTGATAACTATAGTCAAATCTCAAATTTATCTGGAATGCTGTACATATTAGTTGCAAAACAGCATTTTTAAAATGAGTACCACGATCTTTCTCAATGGAATTTGGGATTCTCAATCGCGGCATCAATTCCCTCAACAACAATTTGGCAACTGTAAGGCTATCTGATCTCTGGTGATATAGGCTTCAACCCATTTAGAAAACAAGCAGACAATGACCAAGATGCATTTCAATCCATTGCAAGCTGGCATCTCCACAAAGTCTGCTTGGAGCCTTGTAAATTGGCCTTCAGATACGCCAATATGATTGATCACTGTTAATGTCTTTTTGCCCTGATTATTTATTTGACATATCATGCATCTGCTACAAATGTCCTTAGCAACATTTTTAAATCTGTATTTTCCCAATATTTTTTAAACATGCTATCCCTTCCTGCATTAGACTTATTATGAATGTATTTAACTGTTGAACCCAACATTACATCTGGATGGATATATTTACTTTCAGAATTCACATAAAAATTCTGGTAATTTTTATTGTAACCCAGTTTTTCCTATTTCTTTTTCTCATCATCTGAGGCTTCTTCCTGGAGATCTCTCAACTCATTCAAAGAGGTTTAAATTGAATTCATAAAGAAACAGTTCATATTTTCTGTATTTTGCATAGTGTTTATTCTTGAATCCTCAGTCTCATTTTCTTGCCCAACTGCCTCATTCTGTAATGCACAATATTTTGCCATTTGGTCTGCATATTCATTTAAAAACAGGATTAAATATTTTCCAACCTTATGACCAACACACTTGACCACTGCAATTTCTTTGGGCTGCTGTATTGCTTTCAATAAATCCAATGTATAAGCACTGTTTTAATAGGAGCTCCAGAAGATGTCATAAAGGCCCTCTGTGATTACAGTTGTCTGAAGTCATGAACTACTGAAAAACCATATTGGCTGTCTGTGTACTTTGTCACATTCAAATTCTATGACAAGCAGCAAGCTTTTGTCAATGCAACCAATTCTGCCACTTGTGCTGAAGTTGCATTCGGCAGAAAAGATGCTTCCAAAGTCTCCGAAAAGGAACATACTGCATAGGCAGCTCTCAAGTCTCCATATTGATATCTCAAACAAGAACCGTCAACAAATAATGTCACATCAGCCATTTCCAAAGGTGTTTCTCTAATGTCTGGTGTTGGTTTGGTGCATAACCTAGGAGCACATGAATCAACATAAGGAATTGCGATTCCTTAATAGCGATTATTGAGGAATCGCTATTTAGGAATCGCAATTCCTTATGCATGTAGGAATCGCTAAATAAATTGTGATTCCTACACATTCCCAATAGGGAATGCCTTGAATGGGAAACCATTCGCAATTTGCGATTACCAAAAAGGTAATCACACATTGCGCATGTAATTTCAAGGGTGCTAGGGGGCCAAAAGGCCACCCTGATGCACCCCCAAAATTGGCATGTGTGCACATTTGGCGCACACACATGCCCCACATGGCACTCAGAAAAATGCAATTTTGTGCATTTTTCTAAGGAATTGCAAATTATTATGACCTTGAAGTTGATGGCAATTTGCGATTCCTTAATGCAAAGTCTCATTCTCAGAATGCTTCTTGCATTGCATTTAGGGAATCGCAAATTGTGATTCCCTAACTGCATTCGCAAAATAGGTAATTGCAAATTTTGCGATTACCTATTTTACGAATGGCTTTGGGCTTGATGCATCCCAAAAGGCTAATTACCGGTTGCAAAGGGGTCGATTCTGTGAATCGACCCGTTTGCGACCGGTAATTAGCTTGATGCATGTGCCCCTAAGTAACCTCAATGAGTGGTTCATCATCAGTATCATCATTCACATTAATCTCCCTGTTTCGCAATACCTGTCTGAAATAGAAAGTAGTGTTAAAAAAGTTACATCTATTAATAGAAATAGTCTCTGCTGCAAGTAGAACATAACGACAGGCCAAGTTCTTTTAGGAGAAAATTAGATTGGCCCAGAACTCCTCAGGAGAATTGTTTGCGGTAGTCAAGGCTTTAACCTCCCCAGCCCAGGACCTTCACCCAACAGAGACCTCGGAAGAGAGGTGTAACGACTTAGCCAACTACTTCCTCTCTAAAGTTACGAACATCTACAGCTCCTTTAGGGCGGGCGGGGAAACTACCACAAGGTGGGAAAAGGATCAGGCGGTAGCTCCCCCATTAAACACCATCACCAACCTCCTGCTAGTGGAGGCAGAGGAGGTAGAATCATTGATGGGCAAAGTGAAGTCTGGATCACCACTAGACCCAGCCCCGCCACACTTCCTTAAAACAGTCACACCCGCTATTCTTCCTTCTCTAATTAAGATCATGAACCGGGCATGGTCCCCGCGGCCTGGAAACACGCTATAATCAAACCCCTGCTAAAAAACAAACAATGCAGATCCAGCACAACTAGGAAATTACCGCCCCATATCATTGCTGCCGTTTGTAGGCAAGCTCTTGGAAAAACACGTCAATAAATCATTGGCTGAGTTCCTTGAAACAAACCATTGTCTCCATCCCACCCAGATGGGATTCCGTGCACAACACAGCACCGAGTCCGCTCTTTTGACAGTGGTGGAGGAACTCAGAACATCATTAGATCGGGGAAGCTCGGCAGCCTTACTCCTCCTGGGCCTGAGTGCTGCCTTCGACACAGTGGACCACCACACCTTGCGAAGCAGACTCTCTGCCATTGGGGTACAAGGCACTATGCTACAGTGGCTCACCTCGTTCCTGGAGGGAAGAACGTTCCAAGTCCTGGAAAACACCACTCTATCGAAAACAATGTAATTAAAGTGCGGGGAGCCACCGGGCTACACGCTGAGCCCCATGCTGTTTAATGTGTACATGGAGCCACTGTCTTAGATTGCCCTCGGCTTTGATATCTCGATGACGTCCTACGCTGACGACACGCAGCTAATTATCTCTTTAGACCCTAGAACCAATGGGGATTCCAATAGGTTATCGCCCGGCATGGAAAAAATTATGGAATGGATGACTAAGAGCTGCTTAAAACTAAACGGGAACAAAACTGAGTTAATGATCCTCGGGAATAAGACAATTCCTAGGCCATCTATAAGCTGGCCGGACTGTCTAGGTAACCCGCCTACGCATAAAGATTACATCAAGAACCTGGGCTTCTGGCTAGAAAAGGACCTCTCAATGATGACTCAAGCTAAGAAAGTCGCTGGCACCTGTTTCGGATTACTTAGAAGTCTCCGGAAAATCCTAGATCGGATCCCAATACAACTTAGGAAGACTGTAGGCCACTTGCTGGTTACATCACGTCTGGACTATGGAAATTCGCTATTTCTAGGCATGCCGAAATATGTGACCAACAGACTTCAGGTGGTACAGAATGCAGCAGCTAGACTGCTGTGCAAAGCACCAGCTCGGAAGTCTGCCAAAAAGCACCTTTAAGGGCTACATTGGCTCCCGGTGGAGGCCAGAATTAAATTCAAGGCACTGATCATAACGCACAGAGCTCTACACAACAAGGGCCCTAGAAAAATCAGAAATCTGGTATCCCCATATGTCCCAAATAGGAACCTGAGATCGAGCGGGGAGAGACTCCTAAAACCAACAGGCGCCAGTAAAGTGAGGTGGGGGGAGATCCTTCTCCCACCTAGCTCCCAAACTCTGGAACTCCCTACCGAGGGAATGTCGGACCCTGGACAAGGAACCAGAATTCCAGAAATCAATCAAAACGTGGCTGTTCAAGCAGCATTTCTAATCTTCTCCCAGACTTTACCTGCTCCCTGTCTCTTATCGCTGGGAAGCCCTAGGGCAGCTACGCGCTTTACAAATCTTATATAATAATAATAATAATAATAACGAGTCAGCCTACTGTTTGTCGGGTATGAGTTCTTGTTCAGGTCAACAGAATATCCTCCGGACACGCTGTGGTTGTTTGTTCTGCTGGGCACTGCTTGGGGGACTCCCTTCTATTTGTGCCTTCGTTCCCTGGTGGGACCGTAGTCCCAGGGAATCTTCGTCATCTGCTATTTCGCTGCCGCCCGCACCTGTGTAATCCATATCACCCTGGTGAGGACTGCTAGCCCCAGGGTGCATCGCTTCTAAGGTCCAGGTGCCGCTAACGAGGGGGAGGCACCGAACCATCTTTGCGCTTAAAGCGCTGCCTCTTCCCCCGCGGCGCGGGACGCTGTGGTTGATTGTTCTGCTGGGCACTGCTTGGGGGACTCCCTTCTATTTTTGCCTTCGTTCCCTGGTGGGACCGTAGTCCCAGGGAATCTTCGTCATCTGCTGTTTTCGCTGCCGCCCGCACCTGTGTGCATCGCTTCTAAGGTCCAGGTGCCGCTAACGAGGGGGAGGCACGGAACCATCTTTGCGCTTAAAGCGCCGCCTCTTCCCCCGCGGCGTGGGATGCGCGCGGGCGGCGCCCGGGCAAAGCCCGGTCCAAGGGTAGGCCCGTCCTTGCCCATCATTGCCAGGAAGAGGCAGGGCAGGGCCACCCCTCTTGGCTTTGTGTTTCCAGGCCAGCTTTACTGTGAGTTCTTCATAATTTTTTTACTGGTAGTAATTACGTGGCTTTCTATCTCGTTTGCTATCTTGGTTCTGCTGGCAAACTGCTTTCCTCCGTTCAGATTGCTGCTCTGTTCCCGGCCGCGCTACGCTACGCTATGTTACGACGTACGTCCAGCATCACGTGACATGGGATATCGTCGCTGCCGAAGAGGAAGGTGCATCAGGACGCCGGGGAGAAAAGCACGCCTGAAACGCCGGTAGAAGGCGCACTGAGACACACCGAGACGCAGAGTGAAGGCGAGTAAAGGAGCACCAGAAACGCACCAGAAACGCCGGGAGAAGGCGCATTGAGACGCCGAGGGAAGGCGTATTAGGATTAAATTGTTTGGCCATAGCACACGGAGTGAGCCTGGGACTTGCCGGCTCCCAGTGCTCCCAGTGCAGGGCATTGAGCTGCACTTGGTCTTCCCCCGTGCATGGTGGAGGAAAATCCCAGCTGCTAATTGACTGGGTTGTGGAGGTGCAGCAAAGCAGCAGAGCAGAAGTTGAGCTGGGAGACAGTAGCGCGCAGCCATGGAACAGAGGTAAGTGCAGGGGCAGGGGGGTTGGGGCAGATTGACAAATTGTGTTGGAGAAGGTCCCAGGCAAGAAAAGGTGACTCAAATAGAAGTTGTTTCGGAAGCCTACGGTGGAAGCCAAAAGGGAAGGAAGAAGAAGGGTACTATTGGGGTTCACCTGTAACAAAGGAGGAAAAGTGCAAAAGGACGCAAAAGGTGATGGCACTTAGTAAAGCAAAAGCACGGAGAGGCCAAAAAAACCCTAAAAAACCCGACCTTAGCGAAATGGGCGGAGAGGATATAGCCATGTCCTTGAAAGAGAAAGGAAATGTAAAAGAGGCCCATGGCGACACCACCGGATGTAAAAAAGCATTACAGAGGGAAAACCAACCCCCGGCCACAACTCCGCAGCAAAGTAGGCCGGGGGGGGGCAAAGGGTGGAGCCTCGGTTACAAACTCAATTAAAGATTTCGTGGGGAAACATTTTAAAGGAAAGGACACGAAAGGAAAAGTACAGAGCGCGAGAGAGAATCTGTTAACTCAAGCCAATGTGGCACCCCAGGAGCGAGCCTCACCAAATCAAAGTCAATTTAACCTCTCCGGACTCTTTCTGGACCCAAGGCTGTCCTCATCTCCTAGATTCTCTACCTCTCTGAGTGTTCAAGAGATAGAGATTGAGGGAGAAATCGAGGAATCAGAAACAGACGACAAGGGACAGAGTAATATCCATCTTATAAAAGGATATATGGATAAAAAAGTGGATGCGGAAAATTCCCAGGACAAAGTGAACGATAATTCTGGACCCTCTTTGTTTAATTTGGAAGTAACAGGTACCTCTAGAGCCTCTATGCTGGACGCAATGTTAATTCTACAAAAATCTTTGCAAGGGTTGCTAGAGGTAGCAGTAATGAACAATGAGGTCTTAAAAACCCAAAGGGATCAGTTCAAAATCATGATAGGGGAGCTGAAACAAATCAGGGAGCTTATGCCCTCCATAGTTAGACCAGTTGGGGAGGCCCACCAAGAGGGGGATAGGCCTCGGCAGGAAGGGGCACCGTTGGAGGCCCCACTGCAGAACGAAGGGCATAGTGTATTTATTTCACGGCACCCAATGATCATAAAAAACCGGGGGGAAAGGAGGAGTTATAAGCAGCGTATCTCACGCCCAAAGAGATGGAAGAGGAAATCTAGAAAGGGTCATGCTCCATTACAGCAGGGGTTATGGAAGGAAGTAAGAGAAGAAGAACAAGTGCTCGCAAGAAAGAAGGTAAGGTTAGCCCCATTAAAGGTAAATAATTTAGGAGAAGGAACATCCGGGAGTAACACAGAAGGCGAGGAAAGGAAGAAAAAAGGCCCAGGAAAATTTAGGACGAGGAAAAATAGTATAAATAAAGAACGAGTAGAAAAAAAAGAGGGGGAAAGGGAAAGGAAGTTGGAGAAGTCAACGCAAGGAGGCACAAGAATCATTAGAGGCCATATGGATAAAGGCAAGGAGCTACTTCATCAAG
Organism: Calotriton arnoldi; assembly: GCA_963921515.1. Classification (NCBI taxonomy): domain Eukaryota; kingdom Metazoa; phylum Chordata; class Amphibia; order Caudata; family Salamandridae; genus Calotriton; species Calotriton arnoldi. The sequence continues at coordinate 760,472 of CAWUFW010003349.1, read as the reverse complement.
GTAGAAGCGAGTACGACCAAATGGGGGGCCCCCATGAGGCAGAGATAAAAAGTAGACAGGACCTGTGGGTATTCCTGGAGCCGATCGGCCGGGGTAAAGGGGGGAAAAAAGTGAGGAACTGCTTTCCTCCCTATCTAAGTGTGAAAGCTTATGGAATACCGGCACAGAGGACCTTAGAGAAGTTGGCTTTACCTTAAATAGCAAGGGGACAGATGTAACCAAGGTTTTGCTTTACTCTGGACTAGTAAAGGCTGCAATAATAAAAGCGGAACATGAGCTTTATAAGGAAGGGATCAGACTAGTAAAAAGGATAGAAATGCAAGTTTATATTAAGGATGAGAAATCATTCCTTTTAAACCATACAGGGCTGGGCCGAAGGCAGGTTAGATTGATCGATGCTTGCTGGGATAAAAAGGATGATCTTGAAATCACCATAAGAAGAAGGGAAAGTGAGAGAGACGATGAAGGATTTCTAGCAGGAAACAGATATAGAGACCAAGCATCCCCAGCATATGAGAGAGATGGGTGCCTAAGTGAGATAGATTAGGAGCCTGGGTCGTCGCACAGCCTATCCATACTATCCTGGAATATAAATGGTTATAATAGAATAGCGAATCAGGATAGCTTCAAAAAGGCCATTGATTGCAATGAGATTATTTGTTTGCAGGAGACTTGGCTGTGCGACGAAACCCTAGTAATTGAGGGGTTTGCCCATCAGACGAAGGTTGCAAAAAAGAATCGTTTTGGTAGACCCTCAGGAGGGCAACTGACGCTGGTTTCATCTAAGATTGCCAGGAAGGTGGTACTTTTAGATGTAAAATGCAAATGGGCAATAGGATGTAGAGTACTGTTGTCGAACCCAGACCATCGATTTGAAGGCATAGTTATTGTAAATGTATACATCCAGAGGGGGAGAGAACGATTATAAGGTCGAAATGAGAAAATTAAATGAGGATTTGTTAAATCTATCTGATAATTATCAAAAAGATGTATTGTTTGTGATGGGCGATTTCAACCACAAGCTAAACCCATGTAGGACCGACCAATGGTGCAAAGAATTGTTGATTTCACATAAAATTAGGGAAGCCTTATTTCCAAGGGGGGTTATGTCAGTATATGATGTGTCTCTAGGTCAAATGCTTGGCGCCTTGGGTTTGGTCTGTGCGAACGGCAGATTGGACACGGATAGACCAGCAAAGCGCACTTTCAAGTCAGGCCAGCAACTCTGCCCAATAGACTATGGGGCCGATTCCGATCTCGGCCGGTAGTGCTCCGAATCGGATTCGGATTTACCGGATCCGATTCGGAGCACTGTTTCCCGACCGAATCGTACGCGGGTCCGGCCGAGCGAGTACGATGCAAGCACCCGCGAAATCGCCGACCGACTCGTACGCGGCTTCAACACGCTCTGATCGACTCGCATGGACACGACTCGCACCGCGCTATGGAGACGTTTCCCGGCCGGGTAAGTACGATGCGCGCCGCGAGCAGTCCGACCGACTCTCCGCCGTCCGGCTCGAAAAAGCTGTCGGAGCCGGACTTTGGGAGTCCGCGTCGGACCCCCTGTATGCGTAGGCGCGCGAGTCGCACACAGGGGGACCCATGGGTCCCCCCTACCTGTGCATGTACGCCGCGATGCACATGGACGCGTACCCGCTGTAGGGGGCGCCCTTGTTCGCCTCGCACCCATTGAGTCAATGGGAGCCCGCGTACGCGTCGTACGACCGGCTCCCATTGACTTCAATGGCAGTCCGACCGAATCGAGTCCGATAGCATGCGAATGCATCGTACTCGTCCGGTCGGACTGCTAGGGTCCGATTCGGTCGGAATTCTCTCCGGGTCCGGCTCGGTCGGAGAGATTTCCGGCCGGAATCGGAATCGGCCCCTAAGTGTTTGTACATGCCTGGAACTTTGATCTAATTAAGCGCTTTGAGGTGGTAAATGTGGAAGGAAGTGAACATTACCCCCTGAAGATAGAAGTATATGGTATAAAGAAAAGACAAAGTGACACTGTGCTACAGGTCCACGTTGATTACCCAAGACACCTTACAACTCGGTTATCAGAGGACTTTATAGAAAAGCTAGCAGCCTTACAGCAGACACTTTAGTTGGAAAATGTTCCGAATTCCTATGATACTGTCTTTCGAAAATACTATTAGGCAACTGGTGGAATGTATAAGGGTAAAAATTAAATTTAGAAAACCAGGGTGTGGGAGGAAAAACCAACCACAAAGTATAGAGAGGAAATGTTCGACGAAGAATGTCGTAAAGCTAAAGCAAGCATCAGACAACGAGAAAGAAGACTTAGGGTAAAGTACAATGTAGAATTGCTTTACAGCCTCCAGAAACAAAGGAGAACATATAAAATGATGGTAAGGAATAAAAAAGATCCTACAAAGAGAGCTGCTGGGTTAAATTGCTAACTGCGATAGAATCTAAAGATTTTAAAGGCTTCTGGAAATTGGTCCAAGAAAGCTCAGGGAAATCTTTAGGTTCCTTGAACTGTGTGGTACCAGAAGATGACTGGGTTACTTACCTGGGGGAAATTTATGGTAATTGGAAAGAAAATGAGGGATCAATCGCAAAATTATGGCTAGGAAGGAAGTTAAGGATCAGTTTACCGCCAGCAAGGTTAAAAAAACTATATCTAATCTAACACTGACTCGAGCAGCTGGCCCAGATAACCTCCCGGCAGTGATCATAAAAAATAGGCCTGAGTGGTGGGCAGACTTTTTTTCAAAAAAGTTTCCTGGGGATACTTAATACAGGTATCATACCAGAAAAGTGGAGAGGCGCAATTATAAGACCGATTCATAAAAAAGGAGACATAAATGCCCCAAAAAACTATAGATTAATCACTCTTATAGATATAGGTGAAAAAGTATTCGCCAAAATAATCTTGGAGAGGCTTAAGGAGTGGGCAGAAGTGAATCAGATTCTGCCCCCGGAGCAGGGGGGGTTTAAGGAGGGACATTCAACGGTCGACCACTGCTTTGCGCTCTGGTCCATTGCGCGGAAGTCCATTGAGCAGATTGGAAGTCTGTACTGCTGCTTCGTGGACTTTCCCGCAGCGTTTGATTTAGTGGACCGAGGGAAGCTGTGGGAGACGTTGATTGGTTATGACATCCCAAGAGACTTACTAAGTCTGATACAAGAACTTCATACTTCCAACTGGGCACAAGTAATTCTAGACACAGAGGGGAGCCTTTCTCAGAAAATACAGATTGGAAATGGGCTGAGACAGGGGTGTGTTTTGGCCCCTCTATTATTTTCCCTATTCGTTGCAGATTTACCCTCAGTTTTAGGCAAAGAAAGGGGGGCCAGCCCAAAGGTAGATGGGAAACACATCTCTTGTCTATTATATGCGGATGATCTAGTTATAGTAGATCAAACAGAGATTGGGCTACAAAGAAAGCTTAACAGTTTTAACAAATATTGTGGGCATAAAAAACTCGTAGTGAACATGGACAAAACAAAGATCATGAGATTTGGAAGAAGGAAAATAAGGTTCAGTTGGTACTTGGGTTCCACAAAGTTGGAAATAGTAGATGAATACAGGTACCTGGGCATGTGGTTTCAGAAAAATATGAACTGGTCTACCCACCTCGAAGCGTTGAAAGTAAGGACATCACCTTCGGTTAGTGGTTTAAAGAAATTTAACGGAGTATACGGGGAAAAGTCGGACAGACCGGTGTTAAAAGCATATACAGCTATGGTTCCACCGCAGTTCCTATATGGAGCCGAACTACTATACTTGAGTGGGAAAAATGGATGGGATGGAGAAGAGGGAAAAGCCCTGAAAAACGTATTATCTTTGGCCAAATCCTCAATGGTGCAAGCGGCGAGGCTAGAAACAGGTATCACCTCTTGGAATATAATGGCCTGCATGTCCCTAGTAAGATTCTGGCAGCGCCAGGGACTAGGTGAGGATAATAAAGTCTCGCAGTGGTGCAGAAATGAGATATTGATGAGTGATCTAACATGGGCGAAAGGGGTAAGAAAAACTCTGATAAAAGCTTGTACAATGATGAGGCTTAAGATTAGTCCCCTGTCCCTACAAATTGAGGCTGAGAGGAGGGAACTTAGGTCTCTGGGCAAAGAAACTTCTCGAGTCCAGGATCAGGAGTACCTCAGGAGAAAAAAATCGGTATGTTTTATGGCTACTTCATGGCAAAATAAATTCAATTTCCCCTATATCGATAGATTACCCTGCCGACGACTGAGAAGAGAAGTTTTAAAGCTGAGAATTGGTGTCAATCCCTGCTACTCCAATAATGGAGTAAAAAGAGTAATGATCGATAGTAATGGGAAATGTAACTGTTCGCTGGGGACAACGTGTGATATTGTACACATTTTTTTATTAATATTTTTATTGAATTTTATACAGAACAAACATGAGACCATGACATACATTCAGTAATTATATCTTAGAGTGTGGCATACATATAGTGACCCAGCCGGGTCCTGTCTAACAGCACTGCAAGTTGTAGCTGACATCCTTAAGGTCAGGGGCCAAACATAACCCCCTCCCCCATCCAAAACAGATACCTCAGCTAAAAACAGTCGACATAAGGTATGAGAGACATTCCGTCATGTTCCTTCAGCCTCCCCTAGGCCGTCCTGTAAGTCCGGGGTAACAGTCAGTTGAGTTGCATCAGTCGTACCCACAGGCGAGCGTGCAGGCACCAGCGCACCTGCCTGGTAAAGGGCCCAAAAGTTCTTTGGCCGATTGCGAGGTGGCAGTAGTTCGCTAAAGTTTTCAGTCTGAGTACAACAATACCTCATGTCTGCAGACCACTGAGCCATTGTGGGCACGGGTCCCCGCATCCAGCACATCGCTACGCGTCGTTTTGCTATAAGTAAAGACATGTCTACTAGGCGCCGCAAATCTTTAGGAAGAGGCTTGGAATATCCAAGTAAGGCCAGGAACGGATCAGGGACCAGCGCCAGCGCTGTGATCCGATTTATTTCAATAAAAAGCAAGTTCCAGAAACTCGCTATCCCTGGGCACGTCCATGCCAGGTGAAGGAAGTCAGCGACACGTCTCACCGCAACGTTCACAGCGCGAGTCCTCCCGTAGCCCATAACGAAACAGTCGCTCCGGCGTGTAGTACACCCTATTCAAGAATTTGAAATGTACGAGCCTATGTCGACCGTTCATCGAAACTCGTCTCGTACTTACGCAGCATTAGAGCCACTTATCGTCCGAGAGTTCAACCTGCAGATCTCGCTGCCAGATTAGCCGTGCTTTAGTGTAAGTGTTTTCCCTCTCCTTCATGACAAAATGGTAGATCTTAGTGACCATCTTAGCGGGCGTCTGCGCTTTAATAATTGTCGTCAGAGCCGGAACCTCGGGTGGCTCCGCCATATCACCACCCAACAATTCCCTGAGTGCGTGCCGGAGTCGGTAAAACTGGAATTGCTCAAGGGGAGTCTGAGTCGCCCCCTCGGTCTGCATATCCTCCCATGTCCGAACTGTGCCATCCATAAAGAGATCACCTATGGTATGGGCATTAATCGATCGTAGGGCAGCCACAACCCCCCGTTCCGAACATGGCGCAAGCCAAAGGCACCATTCGAGGCGGGCCACTGGGGAATACAAAATATTACCGGCCTGTCAATCCAAGAGATAGCGCCATGCGTGTGTCACCGCATTTAGGGAGTCCAGTATACCCGTGCGTCTGTCTGGGGGCAGAAACAATAATGCAGGCAGCGGCTTGGGCGCAGCGACTGCAGCCTCTATCCGCACGTGAGGAATGTCGAATGGCCCATGTATCCAATGATACGCTTGAGAACTCTGAGCCGCCCTATAATATACGTCTAAGTCGGGGGCTCCCAGCCCTCCATACATATAAGGCAATGATAAAATATGCCAGGCGACCCTTGCCTGCTTACCCGCCCAAGCTAAATGCAGCAGCAGGGACTGTAAGCACTGAAAGAAGACGCGAGGCAGCACCAGGGGGATATTCGTAAAAAGGAAAAGGAAGCGCGGCAGTACGATCATTTTCATAAGGGAAACTCTGCCCAACAAAGGGAGTGGCAGACGTATCCATCGTTCTATGTCCTCCTCCAACTTAGCCACTGCCACGCCGTAATTCTCCCTGAAGACCACCTCGGAATCTGTGTGTAGCCTGATCCCCAAGTATCGCACCGATTCGGTGGTCCACTGCAGCGGGTACTCAGGGACTATGGTAGCCGTGGTCAGGGTAAGAGGAAACATAATGGATTTATTCCAATTAACCCTCAGGCCCGATAGGGAGCCATACATCACGACCTCCCGTAAAACTGGCGAGAGGTTCAGCTCCGGGTCCCGGACGTATAACAGGGTGTAATCCGCATAGTTGGAGACGATCAGGCGGTAGGTCGGGAATCGGAGACCTCTGTGGCCATGATACTCCCGTAGAGCGTAGGCTAAGGGTTCAGCTACCAGCGTATACAGAAGTGGAGACAGAGGGCAGCCCTGCCTCGTACCCCTGCATATACGGATTGGCTCGGTGACCATGGAGCCGATTTTTATACGCGCTGTGGGAGAGTTATAAAGTACTTCTACGAGCTGGAGGAACACCTCCCCAACCCCTATGCGGGTAAGGACTTGTCTCAGGAAAGGCCACTCGACCGAGTCGAATGCCTTTTCCATGTCCAAAAACACTGCAATCGCCGGGACCTCTGGTCTGGTATGCTGGAGGGCCGCGAAGACCGTTCGTAGGTTATAGGTCAGGTTTCTACTTGGAACAAAACCAGCCTGTTCTGGTGCCACCAAGGTGGGAACAAGAGGGGCCAGTCGATTGGCGAGAAGCTTCGCAAACAGCTTGGTGTCCACGTTCAGCAGGGACAAGGGGCGATACGAAGCACACTCATCCACCGGCTTTCCCGGTTTGGGGATGGCAACCATGATCGCCTCCCGCATGGATGGCGGCATCTTACCTGTAGTGCACATATCCTCAAATAACATATGCAGGTGAGGCAATAGGAGGTCCGAGAACGCCTTGTAAAAAGCGACAGTAAGGCCGACCCCCCCGGCGCACTCCCCGCCCTCATTCAGATAGAGCAAGCGCTATTTCATCTCTTTCGATCGGTCGCATCGCGGTGCCAATTGGATAACCACGGTAGCTTTATGTGTTCGAGGTAATTTAATATTTGTTCGTCCGGGCTGCAACCCCTAGAGGCGTACAGATCCTCATAGTAGCTTCGGAAATGTTCCGCAACCTGAGGTTCCGTTAACAAGGAGTACCCTCCGCGCGTTCGGAGTTCCGGGACCTCCCTAGTATTTCTTTGTTGTCGGAGGAGCTGCGCCAGCACAGCCCCCGGCCGTTCGCCCTCGCCGTAGGCACGTGCAGTAGCATACTTCCCAAGGTGTTTTAATTCCGAGTCTGCCTCTCCGTGGTAGTCTTGTAAAGCCTGAGTAAGTTCTAGGCTGAGCTCTTCAGTGTGCCCACCTTGTAGCGCGGCCTCAAGTTCTGCAATCTTACGCTCCAAGGTTGCCAGCCTGTTACGGATCGCTTTCAAAACCCCAGCATGCTTCGAGATCGCCACCCCCCTAATATATACCTTAAAAGCCTCCCAAACCGTTTGGAAAGATTCAACCGATCCCACATTGAGCTCGAAAAAAGTTTCAATCGCCGTGGCCATATCTTCTTTAAAAACGGCATCAAGCAAGGAATAGGGCGGGAAGCGCCACAGGAATGGAGGAATGCGCCTCTTGGAGGACTTCAACGACAAAAGCAGGGGCGAGTGATCTGAATAGGTACGCGGTAAAATCGTGCAAGCCTTAACGCGAGGCAACAGAGCCCTGGGTAGAAACCAATAGTCAATTCTGGTATGGACATCGTGGTAAGCCGAGTAGTGCGTGTATCCCCCCTGGCCCCGATGCCTGGCTCGCCACACGTCGCACATGTCCAACCCCACCAGTGAAGACTCCATCACCCTAGCGGCCGCGGTGACACGCCTGTCCGGGCCACCCGACCTGTCTAAAGCTGGGTCCCGTACAAAATTAAAACCCCCCCCCCATAAAGTCCACTCAGGGGTATAACGGAACAAGAGATCAGTCAATTTACTGTAGAAGTCGGGGTGGTCGTAGTTGGGACCGTAAACGTTTAAAAGTAGGAGTTCCAACCCCTTACCAAAACATCTAGAAAGGACATATCTGCCCTCTCTATCCGCTTCCAGTGGCACTATACGAAGCATCGTCTTGGGATTGACCCACGTCAGGACCCCCCGTGCGTGTGTGGGATAAGCCAGCCGCATGTACGTTCCCAAGGAAACCCCTGGCGCGCAAGTAGGGACTATCGAGAGGTAAATGTGTCTCCTGCAGGAGCGCGATATCAACGTTGTGTCGGTACAGATAATGTATTATCTTCCGGACCTTCCTGCTGTCATTAAGGCCACGGACATTCCAAGTGAGCACCACCACTGTTTCCAACAGAGTGGTGCTATTCGGGGCATTGCTATCAGCCATTGGGGAGAGTCCAACCGAAAGGGCGCGCTGCACTGCGAGGTATGCCTACATAACCCCTGTAGCGCCACACAGAAGCCACAAAGGTAAATGTGATGTCAGATGTCGGTCTCAAAACATTCCCACCCCCCACCCACGTCAGACCCACCCCAACAAGGCCCGCACAATACAACCCCCCCCACAACTCTGCTTTTAACCAAGATAGGTCACTCTCCACATTCCCAGGTTTGAGTGCGACCAATCCCAAAACCTCCCCCCCAGCCCCCACCCACGCCTGCCCCACCCCAACTTGGCTGCGAACTGTACCCTCCCCCAGAATACATTCCCACCCTCCCCCCCCAACCAAATATGCTTTCCCCAGTGTGTTTCACGCAGGGGTGGATGTTGCTCTCCCCACAGAGGGACAAATAGAAGAAGCGTACGGCACTCATAAGGCCGAGCTCCGAACACCGTCAATACACATATATGCAACTGTGCACGTCGCAGAATGCCGTCACCCCAGCTGTACCGCCCAAGGGCACCCCAGGAAATAAGCCAACACCCAACATGTGGAGAAACTCAAGAGTGAGCCAGTGCATAAAGGATTTACCACAGGCTCCCATGCTGTCGGTAACATCGCTATCGAAATTACGTGGGATAGACGAGCATCACAGACTCTTCAAAGGGTGTCACTCCCGCAACCAAAAACCCTGCACCCCTTCCGGGGCAATAGGGGGGGGAGCGGTGAACCCCGAATAACAACTAAGGCAGTGTAGTGCCCTAATAGGGCCTCATCTATCAGACCCCCCCTTCCCCTCAATCAGATACCTCCCGGATTCATTTGAATATCAATGCCAACGTGGCAACTCCCACAATCTTAATGCTTAATCAACCCAATGTCACCAGTAATGGTCTAGTCCTGATCTTCCAGAGAGCCACCTGCTGCTTCATCGAGGAGCGTCTTCTCCGAGCTAGGTCGCCGCTCCTTCGTCCAGTCCTTCACTGCCTTCTGGAGGGCCCTGGGGTCGGCGAAAATATGGGAGCGGCCCTGGCGATTGACCCGGAGTTTCGCCGGGTAGAGCATGGCGTAGTCCACCCCAGGTCACGGAGTTGTTTCTTCATGGGGGCAAACTGGCGCCGTGCCTCCTGGACACGAACCGTGAAGTCAGGGAAAAGAGAGATAGTCGACCCTTCAAAGCGCAGCCATTGTTTCTCTCTAGCTTTCCTCAACGCCATATCCCGATCACGGTAGTTTAACAGTTTCGCTATGATCGGTCTAGGTGCCACCCCTGGCTGCGGACGCGGGCCCAGGGAGCAGTGCGCTCTCTCTACCACAAACATATCGGAAAAAACGTCCTCGCCGAGCAGTGTCTTCAGGAGTCTCTCCATGAATTGCTCCATGTTGCCCGTCTGGGTGGACTCGGGGAGTCCCGTAATTCGAAGATTACAGCGCCGCGAACGCGCTTCCAAGTCCTCTGTCTTATCTTGGAGGACCTGCATGAGCCTGCCCAGTTGTTTGTGCTCTGTGTCTAAGACCGTGTGTGCCTCCTCTGCCTCTGTAATCCTGCGTTCCGACATATCAAGACGTTCGGCGTGTTTGTCCAGTCTTTCGGCCATACGGTCCATTTGGTAGGACAGTGCGTCCATCTTAGTGCCAAGTGTCTCTATGCCCCCTTGCAAATTCTTTTCCATAGACCGCAGCAGGCTTCTGATATCATGCCCCGGGCCCTCCGCTGGTTCGTCCCGCTCCCCAGTCGCACCATCGCGCGAGGCTTCACTCGATTTTGACCTCTTCTGGCCAAACGACAGTTTCTGCTGTGTTCCGTCCACGCGTCCCATCTGGACTTAGCCGGTACCCCTCCGGGCGGCCTCCTGGTTTGCGTCGCTGCCTCCAACTGACCAGGGCAGCTCTCTCTAGCAATTTTCCTGCCGCCCACCCGGGCCAAACACCAGATCTGACAGGCCCAGCAAGACTTGCCTGGTACTCGTGCAACTCGGCGGGGCAGTCGCCGCGCCGTCCACTCTCTTCAGGGGCCTCAAGCGCACAGCAGTCGGGTGTATGGGCGGCACCAGCAGCCGTCCCGGGGTGCTACGTATAGGAGGTGGGGCACTCACCGGTATGCAATGGCGCTTCCGTGCGCTGCGCTCTGATTACGTCCCCTACCTCAACCTGCACCATGGGGCTTCAGGGAATAGTCCGCTGGTCCCGCGTCGCCTCTGTCAGGAACGCTGCCTTCAGGTATCAGGCGTGCCTTCTAGCATCGCACCTCCCCTGGTGCAGGGAGCCGGTCACATCCCAGGTGACCTACTGCGTGTAGCGCCCACCTCGCCCGCACAGTCTCTCCACCTGCTAGCAGCGAGTGCCGCGTTACCGACCCCTAGAACGGGACCGCCGGAACCATTAGACGCGGCCCACTATCAGAGGCCTAATTCTAGGCCGTCAGCCAGTCAGGCGCCAATCGGCGGAGGTCGTAATGCGGGGACAAAGGGGGCTCTGCGCACGTCCGGGCGCCGCTCCGATGATGTCTGCACCGCAGTCCGAGAGCTGTCCAGGCAACCGGGAGCTCGCGTTCACCACTTCTCCGCAGCCGCGAGGAGCCGCAGCAGGGCCTGCGGACCACTCCGTGCCTGCGCGCTCCGTTCGTGCTCTCTACCGCTCAACCAGTCGCAGCCAGGGCCTAAGGTATGCACGCCAAATCCTCCACCACGCTCCGCTTCCCCAGCTATGCGCAGCGGTATTTCGTCAGCTCTCCCGCGGGTTTACAGGCCCGCTCGTCGCCGCGGCAGCAGGGCGCACTAGCTCGTCCCAGGAGCTCGGAGTCTCACAATTTTTTCGCCCAGACCGGGCAGTTGGGCGTCAGGAGTCGTGTGGGTTGCCTTCCCTCGACCCCCGAACGGCACAGATGCAGGATACCTGTAGGATTAGCTGACGGTTATCGGAGCTCTCGGCTCAGGCGGCCATCTTGGTCGCGAGCAAGCTCCGCCCCCCGATATTGTACACATTTTATTGGATTGCCAAATGGTTTTAGATGTACGGAAAGAGATTTTTTGCCCAAATTTTAAAAAGTATAGCATAAAAAACAGGGCACAGGGAGCAGAACTTTTACTGGAAATGAGGAATTTGGATATAGCCTGTGCTCTGGGGAGGTTTATTCAAAAAGTAAAAGAATTTTTGAAATGTGACTAGCATCCTAAAGCTCGCCTGTTTGCAGGATATGTGTAGGATATATGGTTGAAAAAAGGATTAATGTTCTTACCCTGGAATAGTATGATGATGTATTTAAAGTTTGTGACCTAGGGAAGAGTATTCAAGAAGCCAAAGAATTTGAAATGGGCCCAATAATGAATTCTTGCCTTAATTTATGATACGTGTTAGGATATGTTTTATGGTTTGAAGTCAAGAACGAACAATTTTAACTTGAATTTTATGTGTTTTATTGTGTACTTTGTGATTTTTAAGCATTGTATTTTATGATGATTTTTATATGTTTTAGGACTGTATAGTCCAAATAAACTTTGTTTTGAACTGAACTGAACGTGGCTTTCTATCTCGTTTGCTATCTTGGTAACAACACGCTTCTCCGGTGCCGGCGATAGGGGGTAGGTGATTCGGCTCCTCCTGAACTACGGGAAGGACACCATGTTACAGGTGTCCTCATACTCCGCCGGACACCGACTGGAGTGACTCCCTCATTGTAGAGAGATTAATTGAATACACTACAGCATTTTGATACGTAGTGTGAACATGTGGTAGGTAGTTACTGACCCCATCACATTGTGTAGATAGATTCACTGAGTAGGTCCTGAAGAATTGCCACGGATCAACCTGACCATTAGGCAAGAAACATGTTGACCTGTAGAGTTGGACATAGCCTGAACTAAACCTTTGAGTTAGATAGGCTGCCACTCTGTTTATTCATTTTTAACGAAGTGGATAGCCAGCCAGAATAAAAGTATTATTTGGACTGTCCTACTTCTTTTAAATTATCCCTGCACGATATCTACACCCCTTGGCCCACACACTCGCACTGCATCACACACACCCGCACTTCATCATACGGCAAGGAACAAAAGATCTCCGCGAAAGAGCCCCTTTTAAGGGTGCCCGTTGGGTATTGCAGCGCCGACCCGACGAGGAGCAGGTCCATATGATGAAGCATGACATCTAGCTTGCTAGGTGTGTGAGGACCCTAGTTCCGAAATAAGGAATTTCCCCTATTCTCCTCCCCACACCTTACTCCACCGAGGTTGTAATTACAAACGATGGTGGTTTGGCTCACACCTTTTCTCCTAGGCACCACTATAAGAGGAACTACATACCTTTAGATTACAACAACATGCTGGACTCTTGCTTTTTGGACCCAAACAGTGCCATTGCAGTAGCCCTTTTTCTGACCCAATGTCTTTAAACTTTTTGGTTTCATGACGTGCTTTCTGGTTGCATGCATTGGCCCAAAGGACTGAATCAATTATTGTATTTTAATTAGTTTTATAGTGTTGCTGCTTAGTTCTTATTTTGCCATTTTGTACTGTGTGTAACACAAACTTTTAATCATATGGGCAAAAGAAAATCAGCCATGAATGAGGGGGTTGGAGGGATCGGTGGCCATTGCCCAAAGGCCACTAGACGCAAACTGGCCCAAAAATCAGTGGTAACCAATGGCGTTTTAGATCGTATTGATCACCTTCTAGTAGAATGCGAGGAAATTTTTACGCCTGTCGCTCCCCCTGAGTCTCTAGGCACTTTATATCCCCGTGTGGATGTATCGAATTCCAGTATTGTATCCTCCACGGCCATTGCCCTCCCAGATTCCAACCCTTCTTATATTTCTCCTCCCGTTCGAGAGAGACGTGTACCGTCTATATTCGTAAAGCGGAATACACGCAGCAATAGAAACCCTCTGCTAGACACTCAAACTAATCTTAATGATAGTGCCAATAAAGTTGCACCCAAAGTATTTGTACCATCTACAGACACTGACACTTTTAATCCTATAGATAAAACTATAGGCTCTACAGTTATCATTGACCATATCAACTCAATAACTGACTCCAATATTGTTCTGACAAATAGGTTTCTCCCTTTACAGAATATAGACCATGACACTCCAAACGGAGCAGTAGATCCAGGGTTCACAAAATCTATAGAGAGTGCCCAGAACGAAAGTATAAGTGAAAGGATAAGTGATCTTAGGGCAAAGGACACTCTAGATGTATTGCCTGAAGGGAATCAGGATCTGGTTTCAACTGTACTAGGTCTAAGGGCTGAAGTTACCTCACTTAAGACTCTTATAGCAGCACTTGTTGACCAAGTTAAGCTCCTCCAAGAGAATTGTACTCCCTTAACTTCGCACTCTAAGCTAGAGACATGTGGTGCACTAGGATTATCCACCTATGTAAATCCCATAGTTCCTCTAATGTCTATTCCCACACGCCCTCCTGGTTCCACTCTTAATAAGAATAGTCTACTTAACCAAGATAGACCACTAATTCCTAATGGCCCAAAAATGAGTCATAGCCAACACCAGGCTCAAAACCAGGGTGGGAGGATTTATATGATCAATGTCCCCAAATTCACTACACACACAGGATATGAAGATAAAGCTTCTTTGACTAATAAAGTTAGACATTGTATTCGTAAAGTAAGAGGGTGCAGACCAGTTATTAGAGAGGATATTTTATGGGCGAAAAGACTAGCTGTTCCTTCCTCTAATACGGATTGTATTGAGTTACTTTTTAAAGATGAGAGCATCGCCCACAACCTTGTAGCTCTGGAGGCTAGATGTTGCTCCCCGATGACGACTAGTATTCAAATCAAATATAGCCCTCGTTTTTCTAGTCAGCCGCAAAACAGTGGCATTGTCACCTTAATGGAATCTCATTCCACACTTGCCACTGTTGATTGACTGTCCTATGTAGAAGTTTGGCCCTTAACTCCTCTTAAGTCTAATACAGAGAGAGGTACTGGCGAAGGGCTCTCTTGTGTGCTTACCGACAGACGGAGCTGTCATAAAAAATGGCCCCTGTCCACCACAGGAAGTAGCTATAGACCCGTATTTAAGCTGTATTTTGGAAGGGAGTTGCCGTACGCACTTATCAATAGGAGGCTCTGCAAAAGTGCTTAGGATGATCTCTTGGAATATTGCTGGTGTGAGGTCCAAAATGGTACTTGCGCACTGGGTACAATATATGGAACAATACGACATATGTATCATGCAGGAAACTTGGTCGACCACTCCAGTTTTTATACCGGGGTATGTAACCTTTTATCGTCCAGCACTTACAAAAAGGGTAACTAGACAAAATATCGAAGTCAAAATATAGAATGGACAGAATATCGAAGTAAAAATATAGAATGGACATAATATCGAATGGACATAATATAGTGGTTAAAAATATCGAAATGCAGGTAAGTAATATCGAAGTACATAATATAGGCATTAAAATATATCGAATTTTTAATAATATCGAATTTTTTAAAGTGTTTACTATGTTAGTATATGTGTTAAAAGTGTATATTATTTTTGTAATGTATGTTTAATTTTTTTAAATAATGAATTTTGTTATTTAATTTTTGCGTAATTTAATTCTGTAGTGGGTTGTGGGTTTATAGGGGAATAGGGTGGGAAGTAATTTAATTATAGTAATATTTATTTTAATTTATTTGTATTGATAATTAATTTATTGTTAATTAATTATTAATTGGTAAATAATTTGTATTAATTGATAAATTGATAATTATGTTAATTGTATTAATTTATTATTCGGAGCGGGTTGTGGGTTTATAGGGGAATAGGGTGGGAAGTAATTTAATTATAGTAAATTAAATATTAATTTTTAGGAATTATTAATTATTTTTAATTTAATTTTGCGTTTTAGTTCTGTAGCGGGTTTATAGGGGAATAGGGTGGGAAGTATTTTAATTGTAATTAAGTAAATATTTATTTTAATTTATTTGTATTGATAATTAAATTATTGTTAATTAATTATTAATTGGTAATTAATTTTTATTAATTGGTAATTAATTTTTATTAATTGATACATTGGTAATTATGTTAATTGTATTAATTTATTATTCGGAGCGGGTTGTGGGTTTATAGGGGAATAGGGTGGGAAGTAATTTAATTGTGATTAAGTAATTAATGAAATTATTTTTATGTATTCGATAATTAATGTATTGTTAATTAAATATTAATTGGTAATTTTTTTATTACTTGTTATATTTTTGGTATTGAAAATTAATTGGTTGTTAATTATTAATAGGTAATTAATTTTTAATAAATAATATTTATTGGTATTTATAATTAATTAATTATTAAATATTTTGTGATTGGTAATTCATTTTAATTAATTTTTTATTGGTATTGATAATTAATTTATTTTTATTTAAATATTAAATCATTACTTTCCCTACTGTTGCACTCACTGGAGTGGGAATAGTAATTTTTACCCCTACGCTATCCAACGCTTTTCCTACTGTTGCACTCACTGGAGTGGAAATAGTAATTTTTACCCCTACGCTATCCAACGCTTTCCCTACTGTTGCACTCACTGGAGTGGGAATAGTAATTTTTACCCTCCCGCTATCCAACGCTTTCCCTACTGTTGCACTCACTGGAGTGGGAATAGTAATTTTTACCCTCCCGCTATCCAACGCTTTCCTTACTGTTGCACTCTCTGGAGTAGGAATAGTAATTTTTACCCCTACGCTATCCAACGCTTTCCCTACTGTTGCACTCACTGGAGTGGGAATAGTAATTTTTACCCCTACGCAATGCAACACTTTCCCTACTGTTGCACTCTCTGGAGTGGGAATAGTAATTTTTACCCCTACGCTATCCAATGCTTTCCCTACTGTTGCACTTACTGTAGTGGGAATAGTAATTTTTACCCCTACGCTATCCAATGCTTTTCCTACTGTTGCACTTACTGGAGTGGGAATAGTAATTTTTACCCTCCCGCTATCCAATGCTTTCCCTACTGTTGCACTCACTGGAGTGGGAATAGTAATTTTTACCCTCCCGCTATCCAACGCTTTCCCTACTGTTGCACTCTCTGGAGTGATAATAGTAAATTTTACCCTCCCGCTATCCTACGCTAAAAATATTGAATATTTTTTATTAATATTAAGTTAATATATATATGTATTAAAAAATAAAAATGTATGTTTTTTTTTATAACTTACATTAATTATTTATTAATTTTAAGGTTATTTAAATATTTTTAAGTATGTTTTAGTTAATTATATTTATTATTTAATTAATTTTACATTACTTTTAAGACATTTAAAAAATTCGATATTTTAACAAACTATGGGGACCATTACAACGGAGAAAGGGACCGCACGCCACATGTGCGGCGGTCCTGCCATTCGAATTAGGATGCGCCCGCCACACTGGCGGGCGCATCCCCATACTGAGCATTGTGGCGGGCGGTGCTCACAGCACCGCCCGCCACAATGCTGGAAATGCATGTTGTGCATTTGCATGCACAGGGTGACAGGCACCGCGCGGTGCCTGCCACCTTGTGCATTCAAATGCAGGGGGGTACCATAGGTACCCCCCATGTGCACCCCCCACCCCCCCAACATCCTGGGGGCCCGCAACGGGCCCCCAAATGCGAATACCGCATGCCTTTTCATGGCGGTAATGCCGCCATGAAAAGGCACCTCTCCGCCTACATCGTAATATGGATGGCGGTGTCTTGCAGACACCGCCACCATATAATGCCCCTTTTCCGCCGGTCGACGAGTCGACCGGCGGAGAAGCGGTGGACGGTTTTACCGTCCGCCGGGGTCCCCCCCGCCATAGTAATATGGCGGGGGGTAAATGTGTGGCGGGCGGAGGGAAATAGCGGGCGGATCGCCACCGCCATACGGGCGGTGGCGATCCGCCCGCTATTGTAATGACCCCCTATATTATTTACAACGATATTTTGGATTCGATATTTTTGTACTTACCTGTATGTAGATAGGAATTCGATATTTTAGCATTCTATATTTTATCCACGATATTTTGGCAGGTCGATATTTTGGCATTCTATATTCTGTCAGTGATCCTACAAAAAGACATGGTCGGCCCGCTGGGGGGCTAGCGTTCTGGATTAAAATTGATCTCCAACTGACCATACGTGAGATCGTTACTCAGAGCCCAGATATTCTAGCCATCCACATAAGGGGCCAAAATGGTGCCGGTCTAGACCTTTTTAACGTCTAATCTCGAGGTTCCAAAAATGGTAATAGGTCTCCCACCATTCAACGGCTGGAAGATTGTTTAGAAAGGAGGGAGGCTACTGACCCACTGATAATAGCTGGTGACTTTAATGTCACTTATGAACCTCTAGACGTAGAGGATGTAGCGGACTGTGGTAAAATTGACGGGTTATGGTGTGTTCCAGGGCTGGATCTACCTCCCATTAAAAAATGGTCATGCACAGCGTTGCAGCTTCATGCATTGACGCTTGAATATGGGCTTAGGGCAGCAAATGGGCGGACAAAGTCGGATAGGATGGGGGCCAATACTTTTAATAGGACAGTTAGTATGAGTCGTATCGACTATTTTCTTCTTGATGTCAAGCTCTGGAACCGAGTTCTGAACATGGTGGTTGGAGCGACCACCGATAGTGATCACAACCCTCTTGAGCTTACAATGCTTTCATTGTGGCCTTCAGTCCAATCTGCCCCTAGTATACAACTCACAACTAGAGAAATCTATCCCTCGAACAACAATAGGCGAATAAAATGGGAGAGAGTTGCCATTGATACAGGAAAAATTGCAAAAATAAAGAATGAACTATTTGAAAGTTATAGTAAGTTGGAAAGTATAATTGAGCAACACGATGAGCTACCCATGCTCGCGGAGTGCCACTCAGCATTCTTTAAGCAGTTGACGTCCTATTTTATCATGCCCCATCGTACTGAGGGCAAGCCCAAATCAAATAGAGCTGGCTTCAGCTGGTATACCAAAGAGTGTAGGGCTCTAAGATCAAAACTAGCTAGCGCCATTAGAGCGAATGCCCTGCCAGAATTAAGAGAAGCAAGGAGAAATTATAAAGCAGCTTTAATTAAGGCGAAAAAGGCTTGGGGGGAAGATCGTTGGCTTCAGATCAGTAATGCATGCACGAGAAAAGACTCCTGACAGTTCTGGCTTCTTGTGAAAAGGGGTGGGGTAGAAAAACCAAATTCACCATCTAATAATATCTCCATATCTACTTGGCATGACCACTTTTCTGCGGTATATACTGGCTCAAGGGATACGGCTGAAAATGTTCTCACTATTGACCATTGTACCCTCAGGACCCCAAGTCTATTTTCTTTAAACAACATTACACCTAGCATCAAATCGATTGTAAGGGATAAGGCTCCGGGGCCCGATGGCATCCCTGGGGATGTCTTCTTAAGCGATATCCCTAATTGGTCCAAATACTTCTTGGCTTTGGCAAATGGTATTGCTGCAGGGGCCCCTTATCCACCTTCGTGGAAGGGTGCCGAGGTAATCCCAGTCTTTAAGAAAGGCGATCGCTCTCTAGCCACCAACTACAGGCCTATTAGCCTGATCGATAGTGCACAGAAAGTCTTCTCTCGGGCACTCCTAGTAAAAATTTCAACATGGATGGAGAAGGAAGACATTCTGTCCCCTTTTCAGGCGGGATTCAGAAAGAGAACCAGTATGATCGATCAGGTCTTCCGTTTTAGCTTATTGGCCTGGAAAACCGTTTTTATTGAAAAAGCGGGCTTATATATTGCTTTTATAGACTTGAAGTCTGCTTTCGATCTAATCCCCAGGGGCTAGCTGTGGTGTGTCTTACAGGAGTTGGGTCTTCCCCCAGAGCTCCTGACGTTGGTCGTCCGACTCCATGAGGGCAACTACGCCAGGGTCTGTTGGGGAGACCAGGGACAGATGTCAGACCCAATCAGGGTGGAAAGGGGGTCAGACAGGGGTGTGTGTTGGCCCCTACCTTATTTTCACTATTTATCAATGATGTTGTTCGATATCTATCAGACGTGCCAGCGGATGCCCCGGTACTGGGGGGAGTAAAGGTTACCACCCTCCTGTTTGCGGACGACACTTTGATAGTGTCTAAAACGCCAAGTGGTCTGCAATTGCTTTTGAATCGATTTAAAGCATTCTGTGATCAAAGAGGTCTCGAGGTTAATACCTCAAAAACAAAACTCTTATTAATGAACCCCCACAAAACATTCAAGGGAAAAATACTTCTGGGGGGGATACCGCTTGAAAGGGTGGCCACCTTTGAATATCTGGGTATTACCCTATCAGAGAAAATGTCATGGAATGACCACATCTCAAAGCGGAACCTCCAGCAGAGACAAACCACTGGGGCGTTGACTCAGGAACTTAGATCCTCCCTAACCAGACCAATTGCTGCCCCTTTGCAGATTTATGAGCAGAAGGTAGTGAGTTCTGCCCTTTATGGGGCAGAACTCTGGGGATTCGAAAATGCTGAAAGTTTGCTTATTACAGAGAACAAATTCCTAAGATCTTTATGTTGGCTCCCTCAGAGCACGCCACTCCATCCACTGCGATTAGGTATGGGTAGACGCACGATTGTGGATAAAGCCAGGTTGCGTCCCTTACTATTTTGGCTGAGACTCAGGCAAACCCCAGAGCTGTGCCATTTTTTGGCAGCACTTGATGAGGTTTACAGACTTGATCGCTTTAAAAAGATTGGGTGGCTTAACGAAGTTAGAGCATTATTAACTGCGATAGGTTTGGGAAGCTCTTGGGAAAGTAGGGACATTGACCAACTGCCTAGTAAAGAGGTGGTTAAGATCCAATATTGGAGTTGGGTGGCACACTCTTTTATTGCACAATCATCAGTGGGTCGCCTTACAATGGAATTCATGGAATTCAAACTCCAAAGTACACTCGAGGCCTACTTGGATTTTATTACTATCTCGCAGGATAGAAAACTTTATATACAGTTCCGACTAGGCTGTCTTCCCGTGAATTCCTTTACTGCTGCTTGGCGACAGCCCTCGTCCTCTACACAGTTCTGTCTGGGCTGTGCCGCAAAGATTGAGACAATTGGCCACATCTTCTTTGCTTGCCCTCTTTATAATTATCCAAGGCAGCAGTGGTTATCCCCGGTGTGTAGATTACTAGGAACCCGTTGCCGCCAGGAAGCACTCTGAATCCTCTAATCTGATTGCAGGCCATCTGTAGCATGTGGTGTGGCAAAGTTTTTGGGTAAAATGTGGATTATCCGAAGGTTTGCGTGCAAAACGCGATAGTTTCTATTGGAAACTATCACAAATGAGTCATGTCATGTTACACAACACCCATGCATTGTTACAATATGTAAACCGTTTGAATCTTGATAATTTTTGGATCACTTTCAATGTGGCTCACGTTTTAAAATTTTAATAAGATTTTATTTTTTAGAATATTTTATTGTATTAGTGATAGTCCAATATGCTTTTTTAACACGTGTGAATTGTTTAATGATGTTCAATTTTATGTAAACCTTTGGACTAATGTACTGCAAGCTCTCGCACTTTAATGGTCGTAATGACCGAATAAAGTTATAATGAAGGAATATCCTCCGAGTGTTGGACATATACAATTCCTTCACTTTGTTCAATGGAAAAACAAACAGCTGCAACTAATTTCAAACAACCTGGAAGATTTACAACTACTGGATCCAATACTGCTGATAGTTTTGCCACTGGTCACATCAACCCATCATGTTTCTGGGCAAGGCTTTATAATGAACAAGCACCTCGTTCATGACAGAATGAAAAGAAAGTTAGGGCCAGATTTATCAGAGGCTTCGCATCGCCCTTGCGCCACGCAAAGGGATGTAGGGCAATGCAAAACCTAGAATGAGATTTACCAAGCCACGCAAAGCCACCTTGCAAGGCCCTGCGTGGTTTGGTAAATTTGGAGTAACACAAGGCCATGCAAGTCGCTGCCTTGTGTTACTCTGCCCCAGGGAGGCATTCCATGGGTGGAGCATAGGTGTTCCCATGCATCCACTCGTGGATGGTGAAACAATCCCAGATTTACCAATACTGGTAGAGCTGGGAATGCGTCAGATTGCTATGCCTTCTCAGGGCAGGCATAACGAAGAGGAATATTTTTATTTCACCTAGTTTTTCCAATTTCTCCGTGTGCTTCATTCTGTGGCACCCGTAGAAAGAGGAAAAAGACTCAGAGGATTGTTTTGCACAAAAACAATCCTGCCTGTAATGCAGGCACCCTTGCACCATGGTGCAAGGGTACCTGCATTGGCGCTGGGCAGTAGTTTGTTCGCCAGCGCCAGCAGAGAGCAGGAACGCACCATAACATGATATGTTATGTGTTTGTATTTGACTTGTGTTGTATTAATATGTATTTATGGGTATAGTATTGGGTATTTTTTACTATTGTGGTAAAGCTGATGTCAGTCTTATGATATTGTCTGTGAACTTATCTTGTTATTTTATGTGGTGTTTGTCATAGTTGATTAATATGATGAATTGACCTTTAAATAAAATATACCCTATATGGGATTAATTTTGTAATCACCGTTTTGTATTATGAGACAATAATCAATGTTATAAATATCTATCTATATATCTATAAAATAAAATAAAAAATTAACCTAGAATACCGCAGATTGTTTGTTCATACATGGCCTCTATTTAGTCATTCTTTAAAAACTTACAGGGCGTCAAGGATTTTTCATTACATTGTTCTACTGTTCCCTGCCCTTGAGACCGTGATCTCTTTTCAGGGGGGCCCTATTTCCTTACATTAATGCACCATAACATAGCACTGTTTCACTATCTTTCTCTTCCTGCTTCTGTGTGCACATGTGACCAGTGCATAAAGCAAGAAAATACACATATTTGCTAAAACTAGCTATAGAAGTAAATCCTTTTACTGACTTGGGCGATGTGGAAAATACTGACCAAATACATTTTGTAATGCAACTCCCAAAATAAAAGTAAATAAACACTTAAAAGAGTGAGGCGTAGACATGCTGTCACCAGATCATCCTATCTCTCTAACTTTACCTCTGTCTTTTAGTGAGTGATAACTCTGATGCTTGCTTTCTACAAAAACATAGCTCAAAGGTATTTCTGCAGCACAGTTTGCAGAAATATCTGTTCTTGTTTGGTTCGTTGGTGAGACTGCCCAGAACTAATTCTACCTTGGTATCTGCAACACAGGATCGCATTTAATTTTTCCCCAAAAGGCGACCTAAGCAGTCCTCATAAATATGTTATTGATGATAACCATAAACATATTATAAAAATAGCCATAAAAGTTAGTAATGACCAGAAACATATTACAGTACTACTAAGGCCATAGCATAATAATAGCAGCAGAAAAGCCAGAAACATTTCACGGTAACAACCATAGGCGTGTCTTGAAATGACCACAAATGACAGGTTTTATTTACACCCTTGTCAATGTTACTCATTTTTTCAACTTTGGACGGACGACTGGATATGTCCACAGTCTACCTCGCCCACGTTCGAATCTACAGACTGCAGCAGCTCTGGGAGATATCTCTGACACCACAATTTAAAGTATATTCTCACTGCCACCAGTATGTATAGAGAACGTAAAATGTAAAACGTGTCCAACAAAAAACCTGTTGGCAGCACCCCCAACTTGTTCCAGATTGTGTGCAGCCGGAGGCATACAATGTATGTTAACATATGAAGGGCTCAACGCGAGCAAACACTGATTACTCAAATCCCTGCCAAGCAAATCTTTTGTCCAATGGGGTGCACTAATCCAAAAGTCTGGAATCAGCAGGGGCCGGCGCACGGCCTTTCTGCCTATCCAGCAAATGCTCCAAAGCCTCTGTGGCAGCCTCTTTGTTAGGTAGGTCTCGCGAGGCCGGCTCGCGCCCGGCCGGACATATATATTGGGGTGTCCAACTTTTTCTGACTGTCAGATTGGTTGGCTCCTTGTTGCAGCTTGGACGGCGTCCAGTGGAAACATGTCACAGTATTCCGGAAAAGTGAGTAAACTCATTCGCGACCGCCTGGCCGTGCTGCCGGACAAAAAGTGGCAGGGACTCTTTTCGTAATGATTTTGCGTTTTTTACTCCCGAGACCGGTTTTTGTAGGCCTTGGAGCAGAGCAGGAACGAAGCCACTAGCAGAGGTGGTTTTGAGTAGCTGTGACGGCTGGGCTGGTTTTCCTGACGGCAATGACCGTGGCCTTTGACCTGGAGCATTCCATTGCTTTATTTTGTCAAAAGTGGCTTTGACGGTTGGAAATGTCTCCCGGCCCACGCTTCACACTCTAAGGCAGACTTTTTTTTTGTAGGAAATTCAAAGCTCGCTGTTGTTTCTCTGGAAATGTTTTCGTGCCCCTTTCTGATGTTTTGACCCTTCTTTTGGGGTGTGACAACTCTCGATATAATGGTGGGTGCAAAAGAGTGCAAGGCTTCTACGTTTTCGTAGAGTGTACTGAAAATAACATGATGAGATGGAACGTTCCATTATTTCTTGGTTACATCATAGATTACATTTCAGTCGACAATTGGCAGAAATAGTTTACATGACTTTGGAAACATATGTACTTGTACCAGTATAGAATATCCCTTTCAGTCAGAGCTATAACATGTATGAAAACATAGGGTTTAGGTATTTTAAAACTTGACTATCATGGGGTCGAACCATTCTTTGCAAATCTTGGGTATAGGCAAAGAGGACATGCTGTGCCCGCCAGATTACAAAAAATGTCCTTTGAACATTTGCATCCACAGAACCCATTTGCAGCCCAGAATCAGGGCGCAAATTAGTCATAATCTATTAGCAAATCCACCCTTTGTGGTTTCTAAATTGATTGAGGCAGGAGATTGGGTCAACATCAAGTATGGGAGAAGTTCGGGTTCAATGTTCAAGTTCAGGGGCCCATTCAAAGTGAAGAGGACTTGTGGTAGATGCTCAGAGGTAGAATTTAGGCGTGTAGCCTTATATAAAGAAGAGGAATTGTGAGGTATGAGCCAGTGGCGGATCATGATCAACAGAGTGGTGCTTGGATGATGATGACTGATGAGGAGATGTTGAGGGTGGAGTGCCGATGAGAAGTGTTGTTCAAGTTGTGGACAACAGAGGTACTTTGGTGAACGGGCTATGAATGCCCCAAGGTTTGGACCACGGAGGTCCACAAGGCCAAGTTCAAAGCTCACGCAGTTCCCCGGTTTGGTTGAGGGATTTTGTCAACCAAAACAACCTTATTGAGTGTACTCTACCTGTTTTACTTCTCTTCATTTCTCCATTGTTGTATGTTATTTTCTGTTTCCCTTTTCATGTTTGTAGGTTCATATCTTCCGTTATTAAGGGAAGGAGATGGGTTGTGACTTTAAGAGTTACGAATGCTAGTTGAAATGTTTTCTTTGGATTCCTTTTGTGTGGTTCTCAGGAGTTTGGTTTGGCGCTGGCCTCCAGGGATCAGCACAGAGGTCCTGTTGCCAACACATCTTATGAAGACAACTTGGATCAGTATATTTCAACACTTTCATGTTCTGTGCAGACTGCGGGCCTGCCGAAATGTTGTGAGATTTAAAGATTGCCTATACACTGGCCCTATTGCTTTGGTTAGAATAAATGGGTCCACTTCACAGCCCCTCACAATCTATAGAGGGACCAGGCAGGGTTGCCCCTTGTCAAACAATATGAGGAGGGGCAGACACTGACTACTCTGAGTAGATTTGATTACCTCAGAATTAGACATGCTGATAGGTTGAGATGGCAGTGGTACCCTGACAAACCAGACGAGTTCACCCCACTCACACAGATGATTAAGGATCCTGGGGGTTAAAGATGGGTGTTTCCAGGTTGTAACGGCTGATTGACCTTGGCCAACATGTAGCCCCATATATGCATTGGGGAAATGGGAAACGGATACAGGGGAAGGGATCCAATCCGAGGTCTGGAAATACTGTTGCATGTAAACAAAAGAGGTTTCCATCAACTACCATCATAAGCTCCTCCATTTTAAATTCCTGAACAGATTGCACTGATCCCCTGCTTTGCTACACAGAATGGACCCAAATATATCCTCCTATTGCACACAATGGCGAGCCGACTCGGCAGGTTTCTTCCACCTGGCATGGGAATGCCCGCAGATAGAGCTGTACTCAGCTGAGACAGCACGCGTCATTGGTGATATTGTTGACTTTTCAGTTGACTGCACCACCAGAGTATTGCTACTGGGTTATGTCAAGGATTTTTACTGGCGCAGAGCGTAAGCTAGTGGCTGTCCTGCTTATGTTTACGAAGCATAGACTCCTGAAACGTGGATGAAACTCCCAGCCCCTAGGATTGCAGGCTGGCTGCGTATAGGGGAGAATGGTCTCAGACTTTGCACTATGCAGATTCCACAGGTCAGACCCAATACATACGGGCCTGGCTCAGACAATACCTCCTTCAACAAGGCCCAGTGGCCAATAGGACAGATTAATGCCTGCTGCAGTGCTGGAATGGGCTGTAACTGATAGCTAAATGGATCACATCATACAGAGCGTTAGTTAACCATAACCAGTGCTTTAAAGGGGCCGGTACTGTTCGGTACTGAGTACCGGCACTTTTTAATTTTGAAAGGGAGAGTACCAGCGCTTCTCGAGAATGACGTAATACTTTTAATTGTAGAGTACCGGCACTTCTCAGAAACAAGCAGGCACTCTGGTACAGAGTACCTGCACTTCTATTTTTCCATTTCAAGCACTGACCATAACCAGCTTGACTCTTGCAGACACCCCGCTGCACTGTTGATGCCTAAAATATGCCTCTGTGGTACCTGCTGCACCAGTTGCTCTTATCTGTATTATGGGAAATATGAGGCTGCTTCCTCACACTTGAACGCGGGATTTCCGAGAGTTATTCATTCATAATGATGTATACTGAATCCACTGTCTGGTTTTGCAAGACCTAATAAAAGTGCTATAAAAACATTAGAACACTTTCATCATAAGAGTTATACTATTATGCAAGCATTAAAAAAAATATATATATACCTGCAAAAGCACAAAGTGTATGTCAACTACATGGACTTTTAAGTGAAGCCCACTGCATTTCTCACGTTTCAGATCTCATCTGGTGCTTCTGAGCACTATCTGTCTTTTTTGTACCAAGCTAACACAAAGGCTAGTGTTTCTTGTTGAAGGGGGAAGGAGTGGGTGCTGGTACCTGTCCCCCGATCGATTCAAAACAGAATGATTCTTGAAACTGTCAGTTTTATTTTTATTTCACTTCATGCAGTTGCAGTACCGCTCTCGTCCACGTGGATCACGTGTCGCCATTGAGCAGGCCCCAGAAAGATCACCCTGGGAGCTCTGATTGTTTGCACACAACACATGGCGGTCACGTTGCGGATACACGCTCCTCCTGTGGTTTGACGTTTGACCCCTGCTCGTCGCCTTTCTGTTAAAAAACAGTGCCTGACATCACTTTGCTTCGGCTGGAATAAGCTAGCGCTAACTAAATACAGATGCCATCTGATAGTTGCGATGGGGGTGCTGCTAGAATACACTACGGCTTTACTTGAAGTGATAGAATTTCAGCAAGAAATATAGCACGTATTAAAAATTATGGATTTTCAACCTCTTCTCGTCTCCATTCTGGCACCTGTGCAAACAAAACATTGAGCAAATACTTCTGAAGACAAGTTAGAGAAGAGGCCCAGAACATGATTTTCATTTAAATTGGGGTTTTATGAAGCACAGATGGGTGCTGTGTGTGTATCTTGCTCTGTGGTAAGTATATCGATATATGGTGACCCTGGTGTGTTTCCTTTACACCTTTTATATTAAATCGTAGTCTGACTCAGAATGCAATTTGTAGATTTTCAGTGTCTTCCTACATTGTTTTTTTAGGTAGTGCTTAAAACAGTTTTTTGCCTTTTCCAAGGACAGCAAACAACAGTTGCAACTTTTGTCCAATTTGATGGTACTCAATTTATCGATCAAGAATGTTGAAAAACTGAGGACTTTGTTGGAGTTGAAACCTTTGACCTACAAATCAGATGGATGTCAACAGTGTTTAATTTGATGAGACTGGTGCTTATGAAGCCAGTCGGAATTGGTTTGAGTCAGTCACGTTAAAGTTGCTTTTGAGAGGTACAAAAACAGGAAAACCACTCAATTTCCTCACAAAACTCAGGGGCCTATTTACAAAAAAGTCACACAGCGCAGCGCAGTAAGTCACCTTGCTGCGCTGCACTGCGTGACAGGAAAAGGGCAGGAATGCACCTTATCTAAGGCAAATCGGCGCAATACTGCCTCTTCTCCTGTAATGGCGCCCTTTTGGCAGCCTAGCACCAACGCAGGCACACTTGCAGTCCATGCAGGATTGTTTTTGTGCAGGAAAGGGCACCTTCCTGCACAAAAACAATCCTGAGAGGCATATTTCTTTTTCCATCTGTGCTGCAGAATGCAGCTCACATACAGAGAGGAAGTAACGAGGAGAAATAAAGATATTTCCCCCCGTTACACCTCTCCTGGAAAAGCGTATCTTTTTGGCGCATTTCCAGGCCTATCAGTTCAGGTAAATCTGGGACTGTGTCAAAAACTATGAGAGTTGCGAGGGAACAGCCACGAAAGTCTGCTTCCATGCCCCCTGGACTAAGTGAAAGATGAATGTATAATCCTGAGACTCGATCTCCAATTGTGGCCTCCATTCATAGCGTATATTGTGTTTCCTGCATAAGTCATTATACCTCACTCTACCTCATTTCCTCATCCAGAAAGCACAGGCGTGCTAAGAGACAGGCCATTCCTCAATTAACAAAAACTGGGCAGATTTATAAAAGTGCATAGTATGGCCTCTGGCCCACACTTAATTCCTGGTTGCGAGCTTATGTGAATTTGGAAGAAATTTCAAGAGAATTGGAAGAAAGGGACAAAATAAATGCAAACATTGAGCTTTAGTGTTTTTAGTTATGGGCAATCTCATAACATATACAACACAATCCAAACCTGTTTTGACTCGTCATGATATCAAAAAGATCTGGTTCTGCTATTACTCTTTTATACAATAAACCTATCACTCTAACCTCGATACATAATGCCATCTGTTTCCATCTTGTCTTCTGACTTAAAGATCTACATAGGAAGCATCAGTCCTATGTCTATTTCACCTTATGTTGTACAAAACTATACATCTGATTTTGGTTCTGAGACATAGGATCTGCAGTTTGGAATCACATCTTGGGTCTCATCTCACATCCTGTCAAGGTTTAAATACACTTGTATGGGACATAAACAGCTGGCCTGTTCCTGTACCATAATACTTTCTCCTCTCTTGTTCCAGATCGTGTTCTATGAAGGGAAATGCTTTACAGGCAGGAAGCTGGAAGTCTTCGGCGACTGCGACAACTTTCAGGACAGGGGTTTTATGAACCGAGTGAACTCAATCCGTGTTGAGAGCGGAGCTTGGACCTGTTTTGACCACCCCGACTTCCGAGGCCAGCAATATATCCTGGAGCGTGGGGAATATCCTGACTTTCACCGCTGGAACGGGCATAACGATCACATGGGATCAGCACGACCAGTCAGAATGGTAAGTAATATATATTTACAAGACCTTTATGTCCTCTTTGGCAATGGTAGTTATACTCACCCTTACATGTCACCCAGTTCACATAGATCAAACAATAACAACATAAAAACACTCACTGTCCAATTCAGATCAAGAACCTCACATTAAAAGCAGCAGCAGTAAATTCTTGTCTTCGGTTACTACAGTGCTTAATTTGTAAAAACTTAAATGCCAGGGCCCTTCTCAGAGGGCCACTGCAGCCTACACCACGCATTGCCCCTGCCAGTACTGCCAATGACAGTACCAAAATAACACCTTACCATTGCACTCTTACAATTGTGACAATTAAGACTATTTCAGGCCACACAAAGCTATAATAATAGTGTAAGAGGCTGGTATTATTCCCTTTCAATGCAATTTGACTTAATAAACACATTTGTTGTGCTCATCCCAAAATTAAACAGACAGCATCACCATGTGGTTGTCTGTCACTAGAACTGGTGCTGACAATTAAGTGCCGATGCGAGCACCGGAAACCACCGGCTCAAATTAAGCACGGCAGTTACAGATTTTTAAGATGGTCACCTAATTCTGTGCTTAACTTGTCATCTATCATTCTTGCACAGAACATTTCACACCTAGATCTCTGTCTCTCGCACTCACTCACACACACACACACACACAGAAGCACATGCATACACACACACATACCCACAAGCACACCACACACACACACATACACACTCTCTCATGTCATACTAAATTCCTCTCCTCTGCATGCACAGTGCCTTTAGTATTGCTTTGTCTCTCTCCCCACATTCTAGACAATCAAGAGCCTTATGGTGAGAGAAGTGATGATGTCACGGGTATGCTTGTTTGTTTCAGGGTAGTTCTCCACTTCAGACCCTTCCGCCAAATGTCACACAATACACACATTTGACTGCGTAATGCTGCTGTACAATAGTTCTAAATTTAAGTCACTTATAGACTCTTTTAGAGTCTCATATTGATTCCAGGTCAATACCACAAAGCAGTAATATCTGTACTACACAACATTATTACAGAATTATGGTTACTGTGCAAAACAGTCAGGAATGACATCTGCTACTCCATGTGCAAAAGGTTTTATCACATTATTTCCCCTAGCCCATTGCTTGTGGTAACCAGTCACTCACAGAATTTCTTTGATTGGATGTAGAATCACCATGCCCCTCTGCATTTACAGTAATAGCGTAATGGTTGAAAATGTAATAAGCCCATTGCTGCACTTTTGTAATGATATGAAGAGTTTTGAATCTTGGATTTCATGTTTCAGTCCTTATTGTTCAACCCACCCCTAATGGCTTATATTAAGATCTCATAAATCTGATAGCTTTTGATGTGCTTGTCACATTGTAGAAAACCAGATTGTTGAACTTTGGGAGAGAAAGGCCACCACCATAATATATGCTGTGCTCCCATAAAGTCAAAATATTCTAATTCCTAATAAGTAAACAGGTTTCTGCAAGGAATCCTTAGTTTCTGTTGGTTGATTGGCACAAGCATCAAGGTTTTCCTGACAGAAAATTGCATGTGGTAAACCAAAACAACAACACAGTTAAAAAATAAGAAAGGTAAAATTATGAAACCAAATTAGTTAAAAGAACAAAATGAAGAAAATTCGATGTAGGGACTAGTGGCTATTAAAATACCAAAATCATCACATAGGAAACAACGAGTACAAAAATAACATGTATATAAATGGATTGCCTTTGACTAGGACCTAGGCAGTTTCTGAAGCTGATCAGGTTTGGGGCGAGGGAGAGAAATTAGCAACAAGCTGTTGTTTACCACAATCAAGTTTTATGGAGGTCTGGGATTTAGGCTGGTCAGCTTGTGAGGTCAACTCTAGGTGCTTTGTATCAGTCAAAGGTTTTACCTTCAGACTTTGAAATGTTTCTTATAGTTGGAAATCTTCAATGGGACACACAACAAATTGTGTATACCTGTAAATGAACTGTATGCATCCAGCAGTTAGGAAAGCAAAAATGAAGCACTTTTTTGTAATTCTGAAGTGTGCTGGAAATCGAGATTTTAATAAGATCAAAACAAATCAAGACACTTACTTGTTGATGAACAAATAATAAATATTCATAGAAACTCGATTTCCACACATCATTTGTATGCAATATAGTTGTATTAGTAAAACTGTATGTCTGTGCAAATTTAGTGGCAATTTCAATGGAAAATGTGCTGTCTGTAAAGGACAATGTGCTGCCACACCATGCTTTAGTAACATTAAAAAATCACGCCATCTCATATCCATTAAAGGAAGGTGGATCATGAAAGTTTGTTGTTTTAAAAAGTGGGTTGGGGTTCTAAAACGTTTGAGAACCACTACCTTAGATGAATCAAGATACATTTTCCATACTTTCTTCGCCTTCTCCTGTATCAACTTGTTGCCTTGCCCTCAGAATGATATCTCCCTCAGTTCTTTAGATAACAGTTTTTCAGGATGGCAGCCCTAAGCGTTGCTTGGTTCTTCCCTCTCCTACCCCCTCCAAAAGCCCACTCCAGCCCTTCCCCCAGGCGATCAAAGCTCCCATGGTCCCATGTAAGGGAAGGTGTGTCCTAGCATCTATTGACATGTGGATATGATGTTGGCGAGAAATGCATTGACAAGAAGACATTTGTACAGAAAAATCTTTGAAGCTGGCCACTTGACCACCTCTCATGAGTGACAATGGGGCATGAAAACCAAAAATTATTCTTGAGCCCCATTAGAGCTAATTAAAGGGAGATAATTATGCCACCTGAGCACGCTTGTAAAAAGTTTAGGCAGAAGTGTGATAATCCTAGTTAATTAATATTTGCAGTTTAGGTAATACAATACTATTTATTGATTTTCCTTAATTACTTAAAAAAGTGTGCATGATGAGGCTTCTAGGCATTTGCCAAAATAAGTTAGTCAACATAGCTTTTATAATAATGATGTCACCTTTAAGTGCTTCTTGCACAAACATGATCCTAAACCAATGTTATCTGTTTGGTTGCAAGTAAATAACTTTTTTTTATTTTACCGAGTTTAGCACTGGGCAGCTGAGCATAACCTTTACATTTACTTTTACAGATGCACTGAAAAGTGGTAAATCTGTCATTTAAAATAAAAGCATGGTTACGTTTTTACTTTTTACACACCAGACCAGAGTGTATTGCCATATGGTTGTTTCCAAGCCCATGTTGTGCATTTTTGCTCCAAGTTTCAGTAGAGAAAGTTTTCTCTGCAAGCTCACATTAGACTTTGGATTTTTAAGCTACTTGTGCCATTTGTGCGTACTTTACAGCAGACTTACACAACGGTCAACCATACCAAGTCAATTATAAAAGTGGTGCCATGTATAGGGAGGGGGACATGCTGTTGGGAGGGGTTTTGCAGGTCCCAGCAGCCCAGGTGTTAAAATACCAGTTGGCCTGAGTCCAAGAATAAAGGGGAACAGGTTCGCTTTTGTACACACATGACAACAGCCATTTGTATAATATTGTGACTTGTGTTTTATCAAAGCACAAACATGGTTTTAAAAATTCAGAGACAGACAGGAAATTCAAAAGTGATGTCTGGAGCGGCAATGCTAATTAGAGCTGACTAAAAAGCTTCACCTAATATTTTTTGGCGACAGTGTTCTTTATATGCTAGTTACTTTTTCGAACATTGGGGCACATGCATCAAGCCTTTTTGCCTTTGCAAACTGGCCGATTTGCAGAATCAGCCCGTTTGCGAACGCCAAAAATGCCTCTCAGATGCAGTAAACCCTATTTTGTGATTCGGTAACCTGTTACTGAATCACAAAATGGGTTTGCGATTCGCTATTAGGAAGGGGCGTGTCCTAATACCATATCGCATCGGTGTGTAGGAATGTTTTGTGACCGAAATGCGGTCACACAACATTCGCATTTTACTACCTAAGTAGGTGGTAACTCATTCGCAAATGGGATGGGGTCCTTTGTGAATTTTTGTAAAAGCATTTTTTAAGAGCAGGCAGTGGTCCTACGGACCACTGCCTGCTCTTAAAAAATGAAAGGAAAACTTTTCATTTAAGGAAAACGGGCTGCTTTACAAAAAAAAAGATTGCTTTATTTGACAGCAATCACAGACATTGTGGTCTGCTGACCCCAGCAGGCCAACATCCCTGTTATTTTCGCGATTCGTAGGGGGTTGAAAATTGCGACCTATCTCATTAATATTCATAAGGTAGGTCAATTGCGATCCCCTAGGAATCGCAGAAAGTGTTCAGAACACTTTCATGCATGCCATTTTGTGATTTCCTAATTGCGAATCGCAAGGATAATATTCTTCAAGAATGAGCAGGTGTTTGTCCTTCATCTCTCTCAGACTTTCAGTCTTTACAGGCTTTTATACTAGAGTCATTCTGTGATCATTGTATACATATCCCATGAAAATAGTGCATATGTGGGAAAGGAGATTTCTCACAAACATGGCTGGAAAAAAAATGCCTGTTTCTTAATACAGTTCTCCAAATTAAAGGTAGCCATTTGCTACTATTATGCAATTAAAAGTACTTTGTAAGAACCTCGAAATGGATGAAAAACGGAGTCAGCTTAAATCTGTTAATATAGTGAGGTATGTCCACATCTAAGATGTTTCAAAATGCATTCAAAGCCAAAGGCAGGTCCATGGGCTTCCATCCTTCTATGGTTGATAAAAACAATATGTATGAGTTTGAGCATAGTAATAACTGCTACTTACAGACTTTGAAAGAAATCACTACGTGAAAACGAATCAGATAGGTAGGAGTCCAGCCATTAACTTGCATGTTTCTTTCAGCATGGCGAGCACTACCGACTTGAACTGTTCGAGGGCTGCAACTTCACTGGCCAGTGCATGGAGTTCTGTGA
Organism: Calotriton arnoldi; assembly: GCA_963921515.1. NCBI lineage: Eukaryota > Metazoa > Chordata > Amphibia > Caudata > Salamandridae > Calotriton > Calotriton arnoldi. The sequence continues at coordinate 726,646 of CAWUFW010003349.1, read as the reverse complement.
AGACTGCCCATTACTTCAAGGGCGGGGCTGGAACAAGAACTGCGTGAATGCGCTCAAAGTCTACGGCGATGGAGCGTAAGTAGCTGTCGTGCAGAGCTGGAACACAACCTTTCGGTTTAATAGGATGGGGTAGGGTGACCAGGCATACCAGATTTTGACAGTCCTGGGGGCATATTTGCAAGAGGAGTTGCATTGCTCATGCACCATGCAACATGGTGCAAGCATGACGCAAGCCCAAAATGGGATTTATGAAGCCACGCAAGGACACCTTGTGTGGCCCTGAGTGGCTTCATAAATCTGGAGAAACGCAACGCAGCGCAAATTGCTGCGTTGCATTCCAACTCCCATGGTTTTGACGCATTTGCAGAATTACCATCACTGGTAGACCTGGGAATGCACCAAAAAGATATACCTTTTTCTCTGTAACACAGCGCAGCAAAGTGACTTGCTGCGCTGCTTTGCGTTACTTTTTCTTAAATATGCCTCCTGGTTTTTAACCATATATCCCAGTACATTTCAGGAGATTTTTTTCACTATTTGTCAGTGAGCATAAATGCACAGTATAATTCATTATAATTATTTCTGCCACATATAAATATTACAATGTATTTTCTTAGTGTGGTACACAGTAACTGTTGTATCAGGAAATTAATTCTGAAATCCTAACCTAGAAGAAAACTGCTACGTAAAAGAATTGGAAATTAATGCACCTAAAAACTCAGGATTGCGTTTTCTCATCGGAAAAAGTTGTACAAATACAGATTTTAAAGGATTAAAAAATACAAGTAACAAGGGAACGTCAAAATAATGTATTCGTTGGGGTGAGTACCACCTACGGAGCATGAGCAGGATTCTGCAAAATCTGGTGGTAAATAGTTGAAACCTCCAATACAAATCGTTTTCTTCTGTTTACTTCTGTTGTGTTGCGTTCTTTTGAATTTTGGCAAATAGTTGTTGTTGATGTCATGCAAAACACTAGGGCTGGATAAGCTCTGGTTTCAGCACCTGTCAACAGTGAAACTAAAACCCGTGCTGCCAAGATTTTCTTATTCATAGATTTTCCATGAGCGTCACAACAGTGCAAAAAAAGTGGTGGACGCTGTGGATAATATTAAACACTATTTTCACTGTCTTCAGAATGATTCTTGCTCCATGGTCGCCCCTTACCATATTGGCAAATGTTTTGGTTGTCAGTTAACCATAGCTCTGTTGTCAAACATAATTACTTATTAACTAAACTATGGATAAGGACAAGATCTGTTCCAGAATAGCGGCCATATTAGGATCAGGCATAACATCATCATATAATTTTTCTATGCAGGGTTGCAGTTGGTCCAGAACTGGACCTTCTTCTTCCTATCTCTCATATAGCGATGATAAAATAAGGATTTTCACCCCAAATTTAACATTCCCACTTCTCAGGACCCAGCTCTGCTTAAGCACAAACTGTCGAACATGTTTTAGAGGATTCTGTAACACATAAAGACAATGTCAGCACCATGTGTCTTAATCCTTGGGCCACTCGTCTGTCAAGAAAAGAAGGGCCACTTACTGCCCACATCAGCATTTTTTTAACTCAGTTTCAGAGAAACGCACGTGGCACCATCTGTTTACCTCTAATCTCATTCACAGTAGACTGCAATTGACAAACTTTGTATGGATGAGACTACGACTAGCTAAAGTCGTTAAAGCTGGCAGCAAAAATGTCTCTGGTTCATGAATGTCGAATGGTACAAAAGAATTTTGGCAAGCGATTGGCAAACCACTTTCCCTCTATGATTTCTATGCAACATGAATGATATCTGTAACTAACATGGCTGCCTCTAAGTAACAACCTTGCCCACATGTTTAACACAGTATTTAAGGAATCTGTGCCTCACTGTAACTTGTATGATTTTGGCAAAGACTGCTGTCAGTTGGTTAACCACAATCTGATGCCATTGCTGTATGATTTAGAGTAAACATGCATGTGGAGTGGGCAGGGAGTGATAGCAAAGGGTGGTGGATGGGAGATTTCAGCCTAGATTTGCAACCACTGTTTGTCTGATGCTGTCCAGTTCCATTGTCTGATCACTGACTCTTTTCTCTCTTTAGCTGGGTGCTGTACGAGGAGCCCAACTACCGCGGGCGCATGTACATTGTGGAAAGGGGGGACTACCGCAGCTTTAACGAATGGCAGGGCCAGAATGCCAACATCCAGTCCATAAGACGAGTCGTGAACTACTTTTAACAAAGCTGGTTGGATACAGAACGACATTCCTGTGGACACTGGAGTGTGCAGCAACTTTTACCTCTTATCACTGAACACATGGAATAAATTCTTAAACTAATATTTTTTGGCTGGTGATTTTTATGAGAAGCTTCTTGGCACGAATTTGAGTTGAAACCCGTGACTTCTGGGCTGGGTCCAATCAATCCCTGCTTCAGTAGGAAACAATACACAACATGTCACTACAAATCAGGCATTGTTTTTATGAAATCTTCTCTATGTACGTCTACACTGCTTTAATTGAGAGTGAATATTAGGCAGTTACAGCTAAAATCTATAGTGTATACCCCTGGTAACAGACTGAAACCGCATTTGCACCGCACACAGTTCCTCACTGAGACAAAGATCATATAGACACAGTTCATCAGTGGGAGAGAAGAATTCATCTTCAATATCTCCAGTACTTGCCTGCTCTCCCCTTCATTTTAATGGGGTACATAGTTACACCGCACACACTGAGAAATATTGGCACTGGTTATGTTATGTTGATTTGTATAGCGCACTAATCACCTGAAGGGGATCAAGGCGCTTGAGCAAGGTGTGTAGGTGTGTGGTCCCAGGGTGCTTATATGAAGAGCCAGGTCTTCAGTTTCTTGCCGAACTCAAAAAGTGAGGAGGAGGCTTGATATGTTGAGGGAGGTCGTTCCATGTCTTGGGTATGATGTAGGAGAATGAAAGACCTCCAGTTTTGCTTTTGCAGATGTGGGGAGTGTGTGCGAGTGAGGCAGAGCATAGGTGTCTGGTGGGTTGGTGAAAGTATGTGCAGCTGTTCAGGTATTCTGGTCCTGTGTTGATTAGGGCTTTGTATGTGTGCGTGAGAAGTTTAAATTGGCTGCGCCAGTGAATGGGCAGGCAGTAAAGCTTCCTGAGGAGCAGTGTGAAGTGGGTGTGGTGTGGGAGATCGAGTATGAGTCTTGCTGCTGCATTCTGGATGTTCTGGAGTCTGTAGGGATTGTTTGGAGATTCTGGTGTAGAGAGTGTTGCCGTAGTGCAGCCTACTGGTGATGAGTGCTTGTGTGATGGTCCATCTGGTGTTCTGAGGCAACCATTTGAAGATTCTTCGGAGCATGCATAGGATGTCGAAGCAGGCGGTGCACACTGCAGTGACTTGAACCATCATGTTGAGCTTGTCATCTAGGATGATCCCTAGATTTCTTGAGTGGGTGTGGGTGTTGGTCCTAGCACCAATGACCACCAGGTGGAATCCCATAGGGAGGTCTTGTTGCTGAAGACAAGTACTTCTGTCTTGTAGGAGTTGAGCTTCAGGCAGTTGGTTCACATCCAGTCTGCCACCATGGTCATGCAGTTGATGAAGTTGGTTCTGGTGGTGTTTGTCTTGTCCGTCAGGGAGTGGATGAGTTGTGTGTCATCGGCATAGGAGTTGACGATGATGTCTTGTGATCAGATGATGTTGGGGAGCGGTGTCATGTATATGTTGAAAAGAGTGAGACTAAGGTGCCATACCTGTGGGACACTGCATATCAGTTTTTTGGTCTCTGAAGTGAAGGCTGGCAGCCTCACTCTTTGGGTTCTTCCTGTGAGGAAGGAACAGATCCATTTGAGAGTGGATTCTTGAATGCCAATCTCGTGGAGTCTTCTGATGAGGGTGTTGTGGGGGACAGTGTCGAAGACCACAGAGAGGTCAGCAGGATGAGGACCGCTGTTTCTCCTTGGTCCAAGATGTTTTGAATGTCGTACGTGGCCGCGATGAGTGCTGTTTTGGTGCTGTGGTTCTTTCTGAATCCTGATTGTGTGTTGTCTAGAGGTGCGTTGTGAGTTGCTTGTTAATGGCCTTCTCAAACACTTTGGCTGAATAGGGGCGCAGGGAGATGGGTCGGAAGTTGCTCAGTTGATTCGGGTCAGCTGTGGGCTTCTTGAGGAAGGTGTTGATTTTTGCAAGTTTCCATTCATCCAGAAAGTGGTGCATGTGATGGAGGTGTTGCTGATGTGGGTCAGTGAGGGGCTTGTTGTTGATGTTCCCAGGTAAATGTGGTGGGACATGAATCCTTTGGGGCCCCTAAGTGTATGGTGTGCATGATTGCAGCTGTGTCATTTCTCGTGAGAGTTGTCCATTCGGTTACGTGGCCATCTTGGTTGGTGGTGGGTAGGTTAGCAATGAGTTCTCTGGGGTTGGGTTGGTGTGCGAAGTTGCTGTAGATGTTTGCGATTTTGTTGTGGAAGAAATTGGATAGGTTGTCGATTTGTTGGGAGGCAGCAATGTTGTTGACAGTGGCAGAGATCGAGAAGATCTCCTTGCACCCGTCTTCTAGGTGTCTCTAATTTGCTGTTGATAGCGTCTTAATGAAGCCCTGTAGGTAGTTATGTCGGTGGTGTCCTGGCTGGCTCTCCATTTCCTTTCTAGCTGTTTACAGTTTTGTCTGGTGTCTCAGAGGTCTTCTGTGCACCAGCTGGCCTGCTTGTTTGATCTACTATGCTTGTTGGGTTTGATGGGTGTGGCGCGAAGTTCTTGATCCAGTTGTTAATGTCCTTGTCAAAATTGTGTGTGGGGCTGATCAGTGCTGAGGGTGGTGAGCCAGTCTGCTTCTGTGATTTTGCCTCAGCTGCGGCTGGGAGTGCCGAACCTGGTAGGGGTGTTGACTTGAGGTGTGTTGATTTGGAAGTGGATGATGGAGTGGTCTGTCCATGTGAGCTGTGTGGTGGAGGTGTATTGTGTCCTGTGGTGTGTTTTGGTTCTGGGATGAGCTGGGTGAATCTGATGTTGGTCAAGCTTTCGAGGAGTGCTGTGGATCAGGGGCCATTTTGGTCTTCCAGGTGAAAGCTGAGGTCACCAAGGGGAATGTAGGCTCTGGTGTAGAAAGTGAGCGGAGCGACAAAGTCGATGATGAGGTTGGTAAAGGTGGCTTGTGGTTCGGGTGGTCGGTAGGCGAGGGTTCCATTCAGGATGAATTTTTGGGAGATTTGTAGCTTGAAGTGCTGGTGCTCCATGAATGGGCTGGCGTTCTCTGTGGATGTTGTACATTTGATGGATTCCTTGAACATGAGAGCACGTCCTTCTCCTGGCTTGTGTAGGCGGTCCTGTCGAGTGATCATGTAGCCTGCTGGCATTGCTGTAGCAATGTTGGGAGCTGACGAGGAGTTGAGCCGGTCTCTGTGGTGAAGAGGATGTCAGGTGGGTCATTACTAAGAAGAACTTTGTCCTGGGCACACGTTCTAGAGTAAAAAGCATGGTTTATGAGGTCTCGTGCATTAGGAGAGATATCATGTGAAGTCCACACAAGTCGGTATAAGATTCTTAAGTTATTTAATCCTTATCGTGAAAGAACATAACCAGCCAACACGTGTTTCGTCACAAAGGGAAAGTGTCCCGTGACTTCTTCAGGGCTGGGAAAGATACAAAAGGGTAGGGTAATCACACAATATACAAGAATGCAAAATTTAGTCAGAGCAGCAAACGGTGTTGTTGAGAATTGAATGGAACAACCCTTAAATGTGGAAACCCTAAAAGAACAGTGTAAAGGCATGGAAAAGTGACTTAAAACCGAAGGAAGACCTTGTGAAAGCAAAGCGTGAAGTACAAGATGAAGTTGCTTGTTGTACAGAGTCACTGTAGAGTAATAATGCATCAGGGAGCGGCGCCTAAGCTCAAAAAGTGAAGAGGTGAGTGGGTGATTGTAAGGACCGAAGTGCCACAAAGTGATATAATAATCTCATAATTGCAAGCATTTACATAACCTGGATCAAAAGTAAGTCCCTGCATGGAAAGTTGAAAGCATGTGCTGCTATAAAACATACATATAATGATAGTCAGTCTCTTAACCTGTTATAATAAAGGTAAAGCAAAAAACACACATTATGATTGCTGGGTAATCTAACTGGCCAAAGTAAGTAAAATAATGGCAGATGAGTTCATGGTCACGTTCCTTAAAGTCGAGTGTTCTCAAAGGCCAGACAAAGCAGAGTGATCGCGGGTAAAAAAATCGACACACAACAGCAAGGCGTATGGATGCCAAAAGGATAGGACAGTGTTTAGAGAAAAATAGAAGGGCTACCTGTAATAGAAAGCGTGGATGTCTTGGGAAATCTAGCGGAAAAAAATATATATCGGGAGTGAGGGGAAAGAATTAAAAAAAGGGGCACAAAGGAGAACATTTATTGAGAAGGAGTAAAGGAAAGGTCCTCACCGCTCCGCCGGTGATAATTCCGACCCGGCTGGTCTGAGGCAAAGGAAAATCCAATAAGTAGAGCATCCTTAGGACTGTTTAAAAAAGGAAACGGGGAAGCTCGTAAAAGAAAAGTGAATAGTCCAATGATAAACGGGATGCGCATAGGTAAAAAATGTTTTAATTAGCAAAGGAGATGCGGCATAAAGGGATCTTACCGAAGTAACGGGGATCCCAGGAAATCAGTGCTTATTGTCGTGTTGAGGGGCGGGTTCGCCGCTTCAACAGAAGAACTGAAAAAAGAACCAGCTAAGGTGTAAGGGGGGCCAACAGTAACAGTAAGAAGTAAGTGACATGAAAAGGGGGTCATAAGAACGTAATAACGTTCACAGCTCGCTTACCTCTAGCGTGTGTGCTATGTGGATTACAGGCACTGGTTCCAACTCTGTTCCGGATGTGGACAGAGTTGAAAACCGGAAGTGCCTTTTTATACTGACAAAATGGAGGAAAGACTAGACCGCAAAATGTTTACGAGGGAAACCAAAAGAAACTTTAATGGTTGCCACGTCCGGGTGAAACGTGGAATAAAAACACAAATGGTAAGTTTCTGTAAGGAAATCGATAATTAAAGTATAGTGTAGAAAAGTAGGGGAATTTACAAGAAACGCAAGAGTGACCGGAAAAAATCGGTAGGCTATAAAAAGGTACTAGAGGGGAAAACTGCGAAAGCCGGAGCGCGCTGCTGGGAATAAAAGAAACCATCCAAAAGGAGGGGTAACGGGTGATCCCTCAAATTGTAAAAAGAATGAGTACGGCCCAAGGGATAAGTGAGAAGTGCAGGAGTGCGCTGCACCTATAATAATGGAAAAAATGTAAAGAACGGGAAAGGCAATAATATGATCATTAGACAAATAGTGTGCTGAAAGGGGTGACCACTAATCATTAATCCAATTTGGAGAAAAAGGGAGATTTGAAGGAAACAGAAACAATATTGCAGCATACAATACAAAGAGGTGTATAAACCCTTGTTACAGTGAGCAAATACAATCATCAGAAGTCCAAAACATAGCATGTCAAACAAAGGTGGAATATGATTCAGGTGGAGGCATGTTGAATGTTGTGTTTGACTCCAAAGGATGCAGTGAATAAAAAGATCACAGCTACTTGTTAGTCCTGTAATAGTTATGGCTTAGATGTCCTTAGTTGCCCAGAAAGTACTGCATCTCGTGGTCGCTGTTTAGTCCGTGTTTCACTGTATGGAGGCGCATGATCCAGGTCGCTTCCATGCGTCTTAGCCTTAGTTCCCTGTTGCCACCTCTGAGACTTGGTTCCGTCACGTCGATGCCATAGAACAAGAATCGTTTTTGGAGACCTTGGGATGGACAAGTTGCCGCATGTAATGCCATAGGGTATCTGGCATCTTGTTGATGAAGTGCTCTTACATGCTCACTGATCCTTTCCTTGAGGGTTCTGATGGTACTTCCCACGTACTGTCCCTTGCATGTGCACTCTATGATGTATACCACATATTTGGTATTACAATTGATGTTTTGTTTGATGTTGTAGTTACTCTTTTTATCAAAGCTGGTGAAGTCTTTGGTTCCATGTTTGGCCCATCTGCACACTCCACAAGAGCCGCATTTGTAGAATCTTATCGTGTGCGCTGTGAGCAGTGAACAATCCACAGTAGTTCGTGGAACTGTAGGACTGAGTCTGTTCCTGAGTGTCCTGCCTCGTCTATAAGTGATCTGAGGTCGAGTGGTGATGAAGTCACTAAGTGTTCTATCAGCGAGCAGGACTCCCCAGTGTTTGTTAAGACTTATCCTGATTATAGCACTCATGTCAGTGTAATCTGTAACCAATCTCACTGGTTGTTTGTGTGGTTGGGTTCTAATCCTGTCGCGAAGTGTGTCGTCTCTGTGTGTATTGGCGATTCTGTTCTCAGCTTTTTTAATGGTAAATGATTTGTATCCCCTTTTCCTGAATCTGTTCTTCATATCTGTAATGCACTCGTGAAATTCTGATTCCTCACTACAGTTTCTCCTTGCTCTAACAAATTCTCCATACGGGATCGCCTGAATCTGGCGTGCGGGGTGCGAGCTCTCAGCATGCAGAAATGCATTACATGAGGTTTCTTTGCGGAAAAGTCGACTGTGCAACTTGTCTGCCCTGATGTATAGTTCCACATCTAAAAAAGTGATGTTGGAAGTGCTAGAGTTCTTAGTGAATCTCATATCCATGTTGTTAGAATTAAGATAAGTGCAAAAGTCCTCCAATTTATCCTGGGTGCCTAACCATAGTAAAAGACAATCGTCAATGTAGCGACCCCAAAAAATAATGGAGTCTATCCAGGGAGCTCCCTTTGTGCCCCAGATCCATTCTGCTTCCAAACAGCCCATGTACAGATTTGCAAAAGAGGGCGAAAATCTAGAGCCCATGGCAACCCCTTTGATTTGTTTGTACCATCTTTTGTCAAATATAAAGAAGTTGTTATTGAGAATCACCTCCATCATAGTGATGAGCATGGCAGTGTGTTGCCATTGAGTAGCTGGCCTGTTGTGTAGCAGTCGTGTAATAGCTTGAAGGCCTAGATCTGGTTTGATACTGGTGTAAAGAGACACCACATCCAAAGTGACCAGAATCATACCTGGTTGCCATTGCAAGTCCGATAGGATGCTTAGGATATGTTTGGTGTCTTGGATGAAAGATGGTAGGTTCTTTACCATGGGTCCTAAGAAAATGTCAACATATTGTGCTAGTCTTTCCGTGGGGCTCCCTATGCCTGAAACAATAGGTCTGCCAGGTGGGAAAGGTGCATGTTTGTGTATCTTGGGTAAGGTGTATAGCCAAGGAAAGGTTGGTCTAAACACCTTCATGTATAGGTGCTCGTCTTCATCAATTAGGCCTAATGTGTGCCATTCTGCTAGATGTTTACTGATTTTAAGAGTCAAAGGTCCTGTTGGATTGTATGTGAGTGGTTCGTAGCAAGTTGTATCTAGCAATTGCGTCATGATTTCATTGTGATAGTCCTCCTGGTTCATGACTACGACGTTGCCCCCTTTTTCGGCTTCTCTGATTATGATGTCATGGTCTGTACTTAGTGTTTTGAGGGCAAAACGTTCACTCCTTGCCAGATTGTCATTGTATCTGTGTCTAGTCTTGGATCTCCTGTGGTCATATTTGTCTATGTTTTCAAGTATCAAATTGTAGAAGGTGTCTATGGCGTTGCCCCCTGGAAGGGTCGGAGTCCATTTGGATTTGACTTTTAGACCGCTAGCTATGGTGTAATCTGTATCTATGTTGAGTTCTTTAAGAAGAAGCTCCATGTTGTATGGTGATTGTTCCAGGTCTGTCAGAGAAAGAAGAAGTTGTGTAGCTTGCACATCCCGTATGCTTTGTACATTAGACACATTGACACTTGGAATGTGTACAAGATTTTTATTTGTAGGTGGATTAACACTGAAATGCTTTTTCAATTTGAGACCCCTGATGAATTTAAAAAGGTCTATTTTGAGTCTGCAAATATCACCCTGTTCATGGGGATTAAAACTTAATCCCTTACTGAGTAGTGAGATCATGTCGTTATTGAGAGTTTTGGAGGAGAGATTGACTACCTGTACTTCTTTGTCTTGGTTGTCTATTTGTTCCTCCCGTCCCCTGATCTAAATTTCTTTTTGTACTCGTCTTTGTCCTGCTCTCTTACCTCTGCGGGTTTTCTGTCCTGCGCTCCTCGAGTGTTTTGTGTTCTGTTCTCTCTCCGTATAGTTTGGACCTCCCTTAAAAAAGAAGATTTGGTCTGTCCTGTTTGTAGTGTCTGTCTGGTTTTCAGTTTCGCTGCCGCTAGTTAAGAGGGTGCTAAGGGAGGTGGAGCTGGAAGAGATTGAGGTGGTCCCTGATCTTGCTGATCTATCTCCTTGAGGAACAGTTTGAATGAGTTGATCGTACTTTCTAGCAAAAGTAAACACTCTTCCCTCCCTATAATCCGCTTCGTCTCTCTTTAGTTGTCTAGCTTTTCTATCCTTGATCTCATTTTGATGCTTCGTTAAGATCTCATTCAGGATCACATAATTCTTTTCGGTGGCCTCCTTAATGTCTAGGTCTATGATTTCCTTCTCTAGAATAGAAATGTCTACCTGTAATTTCGCTAGCTTGCGTTCTGCATTCTCAATGAATATGTTGATGAGTGTATTGGAATTTTAAGTAAGAGCCTCTTCCCATTTTCCTAGTAAGTCGTCATCCAGATCATCAAAAGTAGGGAAGATCTGTTCATGGGAATCATCATCAAAATAATGGTACCATGTTATCCTTCGTGTGCAGCTTGTGAGTTAATGACAGCAAGTGGAAGCACAGGAGAACTTAGAATAGCAATTTTTATAGGTTATTCCATGATAGTTTGTGAGAAAGAAAGTTTTTCTTAGGAGTCCACCACAAGTGCTGCCGAATGCCACTGTAGCTGAATACCAAGACTGCCTAGTCCTTATTCCAGCTCATTCCTCTTTCTTCCACCACACTGCCCTTCGTGTCTTTTTATCTCACTGTTGCCAGTAATCTTTTAACTGTTTCCTCATTTTGTCTCTGTGTTTCTGTCTTTCTCTTCCTTCTTCCTCTTTTGCCTTCTCTATGAATACAGCTTTAATGAAAAATAAGTCCCACTCCCACTACCTGAAACCACCAACACAAATTAAGAACTGTAGGGCCTGATTTATGATGCCCCTTGTGGCACTTTTGCGCCGCTGGAACATCACTTTTTGACGTTACGTGGCGCAATGTGTTATTCTCCTTTGCATCATGGTACATGCAGTGCACAATTTGCGCTCCCCTCAGTGTTGACTGTAGTGTCAATTTGCGCTCCCCTCAGTGTTGACTGTAGTGTAGTGTCAACACTACAGACTGTAGTGTTGACACTACAGTCAACACCGAGGGGAGCGCAAATTGTGCACTGCATGTACCATGATGCAAAGGAGAAAACTTTTCTGGGTTATGATGTAGTGTCTGGCCGTACCCTTTTCCCTGCCCAAACTGTTTTTCATGACCTCCTCTACCATTTATCACACATTCCTAATGTCCCTTTTTGTAAAAATTGCAATCCGGCCCATTGATTACACTTTATCCGGCCCCAGCCGGAGATTACGGCTCGAGCCGGAGAGTACGGCCCTAGCCGGAGAGTACGGTCCGGGTGCGGAAATTTCGGCCCGAGTGCGGACGTAAAGTTAGGAGTCGTAAGTGCATTCAGTGAATACCAAAAATCATAAGTGCCTTCTGTGAATACCAAAAGTAGTAAGTTTAGGATTTTGTCTCAGATTAGTTCTGTGAATCGGCCCCTATGAGAGTACACTTTATGACTTTCTCCTTCACTCTCCTCCACTCTCCACAGTATATTCAACTCGGTAGCCACAGTACATTAACTATAACTCGCACCTTCTCCATGCACTGCTTATACCATTTTATATTATCTCACTTAAACTATGTAAAATAATATTAATTAAATGAAGAGTTATTATATCACAAATCAAATGTTTTGTGAGTGCGCAGTGCATGGTAGAGTGACGAGTTATAGTTATAGTTAATGTAGTGTGGGTACCAAGTTGAATACACTGTGTATGAACGTGCACAAGTTATAATAATTTGGAGGTGTTGACTAAATTATGAAAGAAAGGTATAAGTTTAGTAATTCAAATGTTTCTGTACTTTAACTTTTGTTTGTAGCTAAAGAATAAATAAAGCTATATTAATTTAAAGGTGGTGCGTAAATTCTAAATTTTAGGTATAACTGTAACTTACAAATTTCTAATATTTGCGTATTTTAAGTTTGCTTTGTATAGAAAGAATAAATAATGTTTTCCTAACTATAACAAATGTTTAACCGTAGTTTTTTTCATTGAATATCTATATTCACTGAAAAAATAAAGGTTAAAGTTTTCTCATTGTTAGGTATGGTAAAAATATCTTACTTTACATTAAGAAAATCTCAGACATTCACTGAAAAAACAAAGGTTAAAGGGATGGTATAGCTCGGTGAAAATGTTTTAAATTAACAAAACCACTGAAATTAACAGGTTATAGTTATCTCAGGTATGCTGGTATTGTAAACATCATAAGCACATTCAGTTATGCTTGTATAACGACGTTTTGCTCTGTGAACTACTGTTGTACCTCTAAATGCATTTTCAACTGTAATGTAGAAAATGGCTAAACACACAATAAAAAGAATTTTAAAAAAGGGCTTGTTGGCTTGGTTTCTGTTTCTGAAGATGCAGGGATATCAAATGCTTCACTTCATTCTTCAAACAGCACCTGGACTTTGCTTGCTGCAAGTCTTGCTCTGCCAAGTGGTGCCAATCCAGTCCAGGGCCCTTGGAAGTTAGTATACAGTGCTGCATCTGTCAGAACCTGCGCATCGACACTACTATCGATATCTCAGACCAATTTGAACCCTTTTAAATTCTTCTTGATTGGCATTTTTAATTTGTTTCCAAAATCATGTCGCTGTCTGGAGTAGCAGCATCAGCACCTGCAAGAATGGATTTTGAGCTGGCCAAGCAGGAGACCTACACTGTGGCTCAGCTCAAGGATTTCTGCCAGAAGGTTGAGCTTTCTACAAAGGGCTTCGCCAGGAAGGGGGAGCTGCAAAAGGCACTGAGGCCTGGCCAGAAGCTCACAAAGCAGGGTCTGTGAACCAGAAGGAGGATGAGGAACTGGATGGTGATGAGGAGCTGGACCAGGATTCACTGGAGAATCTGGGACTGCCTGTGGGGCAGGGGGCCAACAGCCTGCGAGGAGAGATGGTCCCCCCAGTGCAGGGAACAGCGTATCATCCAGCGGCCAGTCCCCAGAGGAGCTGGAGGACAGACAGGAGGAGAGAAAGTTAAAATTGGAGCTTGCTAAGCTCAAGTTTGATGAGAAGAGATTGGCACAAGAGGTGGACATAAAGGCCAGGAGGGCTGAGTCCAGCCAAGATGGTGGCACCATTTCATCAGTGTCCTCAGACAAGACAGTACACATGGTGCCTGATTTATGGAGTAGGAGATGACATAGACAGATGGTTTGAGGCTTATGAGATTGCTTTGCAGACGCAGAAGATCGCTGAGGGGATTGGGGGTTTAGTCTGTGGAAGCAAATCCCTACTGAGGGGAGGGACACCCCACTGGCCCTAGAGGGGAGTGACAGGATGAGGTATCCCGCCATGAAGGAAACTCTAATCAGGAAGTATGGTATGACCCCAGAGAAGTACAGGCACACGTTTCGGGACAGTGTGAAACTATCCCTAAGGACCTGGGTGGATTGTGTTGATTCTTTTTGCAAGGCGCTGGATGGTTAGGTGAAGGACAGTGATGTTAAAGATTATCAGGGGCTGTATAACTTGATTGCAAAAGAGCACGTTTAGTCTCTGTTTTACAGATCTGCGCCAACACTTGATTGATAGTAAGCTCTCTGAACCCAGGGAGCTTGCTAAGGAGGTGGACAGCTGGATCATCACCAGGGTCCATAAGAATGTAGGGTTCATCACAAGGGTGGGCAGGGTACTCACCAGAAGAAGTGGGGGGCACAAACAAAAGCAAGGAGTTCTTTAAAGGGTCCCAAACTAGTTCCATGGGTCAGGATTCCCATCCCCCTACTGAGAAGAAAAAGAAGTGGTTCCCTGACAGTAAGTCTGCAGGGAAGGCACCACCTAATTGTTATGAGTGTCAACAGAAAGGACACTACAAAGGGGATGCCAAGTGTCCCAAGCGGGCACAACCCCCTACCGGTGGGCAGTCACTGGGGCTGGCTAGTGTGGCACTTGGGGAGGAGTCTGTCCCAGCTAGTGGTGGGGACCGAGTTGAGGTTACCCTAGTGTCCCAGGGTGATGGAGAGATGGTGCAGAGAATCCACATGCCCAGTAATACTAGGAAGTACAGGCAGTGGGTCACCATTAATGGGTGAAGGGTGGAGGCTCTGAGAGACACAGGTGACAGCATGACTACCATCCAGTGACATTTGGTATCTTCAGAGCAGGAAATCCCTAACGTGCTCCACCAAGTTCTTGCTGCTCACAACCAAGAGAGCCACTACCCAGTGGCTCTGGTTCCCTTTGAATGAGGGGGGTCTCAGATTCCTTGAGGGCAGATGTGGGTCCATCCATGCCTGAGTGTCTGCTTGATAACGACCTGGAGCATACTGCCTAAAAAAGGTAGAGCTCAGGTCCCACTTGGAGATGTTGGGGTTGCCTGAGTGGGTGTGCCTGACCACACTGTCCATGGAAGCCCATGAAGGTGGTCAAGAGGACCTGGAGTCTGAAAGAATGGCCCAGGGGCCTGCCAAGAAGAGGAAGGGCAAGGGGCACAGGAAACCCCCTCCTGAAACTCCCAAGTTCTGGGAGGAGGCTGACCCTGAGAGGGACAACCCGGTACCTGCAGGGGAGGATGTGGCGGAATTGGGGAACCTGCCTGAGCTGTCCAACTGGCAGCAGGAAGAAGGTCCCACCAGATAGGAGTTCTGCAAGGTGCAGAAGAAGTGTCCTACTCGTGTGGGTCTTTGGCAGCAGGCTCAGACCCAGGCAGCTGGCGATGCCTCTGGCAAACACCTGATTTGCTGGGAGAATGATCTCCTGTATAGTGAGCTTAGGGCTCCCGAGCCTGGTGCAACACATGTGTTGATGGTACTGCAGTGCGTCACGTCCTTCCTACTGGGTCTGGCTCATGATGTGCCACTAGCAGGTCATTTGGGGCAAAACAAGACCTTTGACAGGCTTGTCACCCACTTTTATTGGCCTCAAATGAGGAAGGACTCAGATGCGTTCTGTAGGTCCTGTCCTACCTGCCAGGCAAGTGGCATATCAGGGGCGAAATGCAAGCCCCCCCTGGAACCTTTACCTGTTGTTAGAACCCCTTTTGAGCGGGTTGACATCAACATTGTGGGGACTCTGGACCCCTAGACACCCATTGGCAAGAGATTCATTCTGGTCTTGATGGACCATGCCATCCGGTACCCGGAAGCTATCCCTCTGAGGACTGGGACTGCACCCGCTGTGGCCAGAGCACTGATGGGGATCTTTACCCAGGTGGGTTTCCCCAAGGAGGTGGTTTCTGACTGGGGTACCAACTTCATGTCTGGGTACATGAAGGCCACATGTAAGGAGTGTGGGGTGACCTACAAGTTCTTCACTCCTTACCACCCCCAAACCAATCGGTTGGTTGAAAGATTCAACCGTACCCTCAAAGGCATGATTATGGGTCTTCCTGAACCCATGCGGTGTAGTGGGATGTCCTTCTGCCATGTCTTTTGTTCACCTGCAGGGAGGCACCACAGAAGGGGGTTGGCTTTAGCCCTTTTGCACCTCTGTACAGGCACACTGTGACAGGACCTCTCAGTTTGGTTGAGAAAGACTGGGAGCATCCTCCCAAGAAGCCACCCCAGGATGTAGTTAGCGACATGCTGTTGTTCTGCAACCAGGACAGCCCGCTTCCGGAAATTCGCACAGGAGAAACTAGAAACTAGCCAGGAAGACATGAAATGCTGGAATGACCAGACTACCACTCTAGTTGAGTTTCAGCCTGGCCAAAAAGTGTGGGTAATGGAGCCCATGGAGCCCTGGGCCCTGCAAGACCGTTGTTCTGGGCCTTAGGAGGTGAAGGAGTGCAAAAGTGATGTCACCTACTTGGTGGACCTCAAGACTCCCAGGAACCTTTTAAGGTACCTTCATGTCAATCACTTCAAACCCACTTTGAGAGGTCTGAGCTTACCATGCTCTTAGTCACTGATGATGGTATGGAAGAGGAGAGTGGACCTCTCCCTGGTCTCCTTTCTTCCAAGGAGCAGGATGGGTCAGTGGAGGGTGTGAGCCTCACCCCTACACTGACCCTAGATCAACAGAGAGACTGCACCCAGTTGCTGGAACAGTTTGCATCTCTGTTCTCACTTACTCCAGGACTTGGGGCACCCATGATATTGATAATGGGGACAGCATGCCTGTGAAGAACAACATTTACAAGTTATCTGACAAAGTGAGAGCCAGCATCAAAGATGAGGTCTCTAAGATGTTGGCATTAGGGGCTATTATTCCCTCAAACAGCACCTGGTCCAGCCAGTGGTGCTGGTCCCCAAGGCTGCCCCACCAGGTGTCACACCTGAACTCCGGTTCTGTGTGGACTACCGTGGGTTCAATGTGGTCACCAAGACTGCCGCACACCCCATCCCCAGAGCTGATAAGCTCGTAGATCGACCTGGAGCTGCTAAGTTCCTCAGTATGTTTGCCTTAACATCTGGGTAAGGTTTGACTTAATGTCTGGGTATGATTGCCTTGACTGAGGGGGCTGAAGCGAGGTCAGCCTTCTCAACATCAGAAGGGCACTTCTAGTTCTGGGTCATGCCTTTTGGATTAATGAACGCCCCTGCCACCTTCCAGAGGTTGGTCAACCAGGTCCTGGCTGGTTTGGAGAACTCTAGTGCCGCCTAACTAGGAGACATTGCGATTTTCAGTTATAGTTGGGAGGACCACTTGTGCCACCTCCAGGAAGTGCTTCGGGCTCCGCAGAGTGCAGGTCTGACTATCAAGGCAAGTAAGTGCAAGATAGGGCAAGGTTCTGTGGTCTACTTGGAACACCAAGTAGGGGGCAGCAAGGTACAGACTCTTCAGCCAAAGATTGAAACCATACTGATTTGGGAACCCCCACGACCCAGACAGAAGTGAGAGCCTTCTTAGGCCTCACTGGCTATTACAGGAGATTCATCAAGGGGAATGGCACCATTGTTGCTCCCTTGACAGAGCTGACTTCCAAGAAGCAGCCACATCAGGTGATCTGGTTAAAGGCGTGCCAGAAAGCTTTTGACACCCTGAAGGATGGTATGTGCATTGCACCCATGCTCAAGGCCTCTGACTTCTCCCACAAAGGGAGCCATGCTCTCACAGCTGAATGAAGAGGGCCTGGATCAGGCTGTAGCTTTCATCAGTGGGAGGTTACTTCCAAGGGATCAGAGGTGGAATGCAAAAGAAAGGGAAGCCTTTGCTGTGGTCTGGGTGCTGAAGAAGCTAAGGCCATACCTGTTTAACACTCACTTCTGGGTTCAGACAGACCACAGGCCCCTCAGATGATGAATGAAAATGAGGGTTGAGAATCCCAAACAGGTGAGGTGGTCCATCTCCCTACAGAGAACACAAACCATTCTGATGGTCTCTCCAGGTTCTTCTGCCTTATTGAAGAGAACTCCCAAGGGGCCAGGAAGCTCTCCCTACTTTCTGCTGGGGGGACACACGTATCCTGGCATCCTTGGTGTGGTTTCCCCTGACATTGCCTTCTGATCTCCTGTTTTTGCTGACGTCGTTTTTGCTGGCCATAGGAATCTGGGCACTTTACCACTGCTAACCAGTGCTAAAGTGCATGTGCTCTGCACTTAAAACATGGTAACACTGGTTTATCCACAATTTGGCATATTCGATTTACTTATAAGTCCCTAGTAAAGTGCACTACATGTGCCCAGGGCCTGTAAATCAAAAGCTACTAGTGGGCTTGCAGTACTAATTGTGTCACTCACTCAAGTAGCCCATTCAAAATGCCTCAGGCCTGCCACTGCAGAGCCTGTGTGTGCAGTTATTCATTTCCCCATAGCCAATGATCTCTCTCTCTCACCACAGAAGTCTGTCCACCATCAGAATCTTTCTTGTCTGCGCAAAACGCATCTCGGCATTAGTGTATAAATGTGATTTATATGCAATTGGTACAGTGTCACCTTCATTGAATGTAACCTAGGTATACCCTGATGACCCCACAAAGATCTGGATCACCAGGTTTGTGGTGTTTACACGCGTGTGTAAGTGTTTTGAAGCTAGCATGTCAGCTTGTTCTTAACGTAAAATCTTTGTGTGTTCAGTTGTCCAATGTCTACTTGAAAAGTCTGCGTATTAAGTCAAAGAATGGTTTAACTCATTCTGCGTAATCTGGAATGTATGTTCTGCTAAAAGTTAGGAATCCCAATATGGATTGTAGCTTCTTCAGTGAGTTTAGTGGTTGTAAGAGCGCACACCTCTCTAAGAAGTGTGTTGCAGGGCTTTTGCTTTCACTTGACAGCTTGTTTCCTAGAAACAGTATATTGAGGTGGGCAATTTTTGATTTTTTAAATTAAAATTTGTAGCCCATGTGAGCAAATCCCAAGACTATGCGATCTACCCTTGTCAAGTGTGTAGATAGGTCATCATCCATCAAATAAATGTCATCGACATAGGACATTACCTGGCCATCAAATTTGTGTAGAAGTTCTGTAACTCGGGCTGAGATCAACCCAGGGTTATTATTTTATCCCTGGGGCAAACAACAGAACTGTCGATGAGAACCCAGTGTGGAACATGTGGTCAAATACCTGCTTCCAGGCGCTATTTTTGGCAGAAAAATCCTTTCAAGATGTCTAATGTTGTTTTGTATTTGTTTAGCACTATATTATTCATTAGTTCTGCGCTGTGCGCATTCTGTACTGCGAATGTACCTGTAGCTGTGTTTAAATGTCTGTAGTCTAATACTTGATGATTTGATTGGTCTGGTTTCATAACTAGAAACAAAGGATTATTCATAGGAGAGGTGCAACTTTCTATTACACCTTGATATTCAAGTTGTGTGAAAATATCTCTAACTTGATTTTTAGCCTAATTTTTAATGGGGTATTGTCTTTGAGGCTGTGGGGTCGACCTTGATGGTATCTCATGATAAGGGGAACCGTCATCCCATCCAACATGGTTGCGGGATATAGCAGGAGCTAGTGCTAAAGCCCACTCCTTGGAGTATGAATGTTTAACTGATTCTGGGACAAGGTCGGAAAAGGCAGATAAAATTACCATTTCTCCCTTATCGTAGCTGAATGACAAGTTCTCCCAAAACAGAATGTTAATATTTCTAGGTACCTCCCCGTCCAATTGGAGTTGCATCTCATACAAACGACGAGGGACGCTTACCCTGGTATCCGGTGTTTCCACCTGGATATAGTCATTCAACACTACTCCCACCAGACAATCTATCAGGTTCTGGCGAACTATTGTGTCCAGCATGGTCAGAGCCCATTCCCCGCTCAGAAGCAGTGTCCTGAATATCCGCGGCATGCTTGACTTTCAGTCCAGCTACCTTCTTCTTTTTGAATTGAGATTTTGACTGTTTGAGTTTGTCTCCCTTTTTTATCATGTAGTTAGCTGAGCATTGTGAGTCCTACTTCGGTTTCACGTACTCCTCTGATCTGCGCTCCGACCGTCCCCCTCTCCCCGATCGTTTCTCGGATGTCTCCTGAAAGGAACAATATGTACGTGTATCAGTACTCTGATACCTGTCAGGTGCTTTAATATTATCACGGTTTGCGCAGATTGTAGCATTTTTCAGAGGCCTCCTGTTGAGGAGATCTACCCATGATTTAGTCTTTTCTTTATGTTTCTTACTATCCCACTTCTTCTTTGTAGAAGAGTCGGGCACTTGCCTAGAGTTATCCTTCTCAGAATTACTCTTAATTTGAGGTTTACTAGGTCTGGCTCCCAAGTTTTATTTACCCACTGTTGCATAAGTTTCTTTGATAATTTTGGGAAATTTGCACTCCTGTTGTACCGTAGCCAAATCCTGTAAGCACTAGTATATAACCAACACTGCTCCTTCCCATTTAACGTTATTTAACATAATGGCGGACACTGCATCAAAATTGCCAATCAGTTTCAATCCCAAATCCAGGGCAGGGGCCGCCCGTACTCATTTTGAATCTGTTTAAGCACATCTGGCAAAACAGCTACTGAGAGGGTACCATGAGTTCTGGTGTATATGGCAGCAAAGACCATACCCCATATAGTGCAGTCCTTCACCGGGAGAGCAATCCCCATTGGTAAGCAAGTTGTAGGTCCTATATGGGGAAACACTGATTCAAGCTGGCTTGTTTTTTGTGCAGTCCAGAACAGAACTTCCTCCAGTCTGGTGGGTATCTTACCCATAACGGCATTGATAGTCAGTGGACTAATGCCTGGTGTAACCAATTGTGGTTGCGCAGTTTGAGCAGCCAACACAGGATTTATTGTAATTGTTTGCAAGACAAGCTGTGCTAAACATCTATATGTTTTGATCAGATCTGCGCACAGTGTACACAGTTCTGGAGCTTTTAGATCAATATAAATCTGGATATGGTGTGTATCCGTCTAAGACTGGCCATATTGTTCCCTCATTGCTAAGGGGACCTGGTCTAACGTTGGTATGTGTTTGTGGTAGGGTGCCTTCAAACCAATTTTCATGTTTTTGGTAAGTTAATGGTACTTCTAGAGCTTCACAAGGTGTGTAGTTGTTAGGTACTGTATCTGCAGTGTATATGTGAAACAGTCTTGTAGCTGTATTGACTGCTGGGAATGTAACTCATGAATAGAATACCTCTGTCCTGAATGCTTCGTGAGCCTCCACCATAAAGGTAATGTCTCCACTCATCTGGGGCACACCATGTTGCAACAACATTTGTGTAACTGCATGTTTGCAGTTACCCAGTATGTTGGTAACGTTTTCATCGGTGTCAGACATTTGGATAAGTGGAATCAGAGAGGGTACCCCTATGGGGCGATCCTTTCAAAAAGTTCCAGCTTGAATAACCTACAGCCAATACATAGAGTTTAATCTACTCAGCTGAGGAGGATTTTTTCCCTAACATCAAGAACGTCTCCTTTTAATTAGTGAGTAGGGGTCTTTGGGTATACAAACGAAAACTACCCAGGTGATCCATTAAATAAGAGCCCAAACTCTAACATTGGCAACGCCATGTCGTACGGATTGTACCAAAGTGTGGTAAAGCTGTGCTTTTGTCGGACAACATAAATGTTGGGATGGTGCGAGTTTGATTCCCCACACCCCCTCAGGAGATGTTAGCCTATAGTCCTGTTAGCTTACAGTGCACCATCCGAACCCCTAACCTTGCAGGGTAACAAATGTGTGTGCAGCCTCAGAACATGACAACCATGACCCCCCCAAAGTGGTAACAGATCTTGAACCTTTTAGTTTGGACTCTCGTGCATACCCAAAGAAGTAAACAAGGAATACTCAGCAATGCTTTACAATATTTATTGTAACATTGTGAATCTTGCATAAAATACGTGTGCTGCGATTATGAGCAGAATGAAACAGATTAGCGTCACTAGCATTACAAGAACAGTGAAAAGAATAAACCTTTACACCATTGTGCTAAGACAGTGTATATATGCAGGCATATAAGTACTGTGTATATATGCACAAGTGCTGCCTAACCTAGTCTTGCCTAGGGTGGGTCATCTGCTAAATCCCTGGCGGGTGGACTAACTCCCTGTTACCTGTGGATAAGTGTCACCAGGCTATCCAACTTGTTGTAGAGCTGGACATCCCTTGTGTTGGTACGAAGGAATCAGCTGAGCTGGAATTCCGACATGTGGTAACCCAGCAGTGTCAGCTAAGTGCTCCTCCACATAAACAAGGAAGTGGTTGTGTATTTATAACAATAAAACCCATGTGGCCATGTTGCAACCCCTGTTTAGGTCGCAGTTGTTTATTCTAGTAGGATAGCGGTGTCACCAACCGGGCAAATAACAAATATGACATTTGCGCAGTGAACTTTATCTCTCGTACTAAATGTTCAAGGTGTTGTGATAATGTACTCAGGAAGTAGAGATGTAAGCAATGAAGATTCAGAGAATGTTATCCTTCATTGACATGCACGCAAATGTATGTCAAAAGTCATTGTGTGTAAAAGAGAAGGCAACTTAAGTAACATGAGCATGTAAATGGCGGTATTTCTGCTAGGCCTTTCCTGACCACGTGACATTCTGTGAAATACAGATTTCATCATCATAATCACAGCCTCCAAACCACTCTGGGGAGTTTTAGCATTGTCCAGACTAGTAGAATTATGTGACATGAATGGTAAAAAGTATGATGGAAGGTTATTTAACTTATGTGGCAAACATGCTAATTATTCGGCAGATTCTCTGGCAGTATGATTTTTGTCTATTTGAGATAGAAACATTTTTGGTGAAATCTGCAAATTGTGTAAATTTATTGTCTCAAATTATGTGGCAAATGCAGTGAATATAAAAGAATGCGACAAGATTTGCAGCCAAAGCGTCATCTAAATCAGGTCACCCACACCACTGCCAATTGTTTTCTGAACAATTTATTCAAGAAAGAAGCACAAAGCCTAACCATTCTTTTTCCAATAAGCGTCAGTTGTTAGCTGCACTTTGAAGCTAACAGTCCCAAAATAAGCATGTAATATAAAACATATATAATACTTAACATGTATGATATGATCGGTGCTTAATTTAAGCCGGTGTAACAGAAACAACGGTTCACGTGGAAAAATATACTAATCTATATTGGTAGTGATATGCACAATTGCAATAATAAAGGGTTATGATGATGTCAGAAGGAAAGGAGACCATGAACACTTCTGTTTGTATTTACAAAAATTCTTTTATATCATTCAAAGAATATATGGGTGTGTACAAAAGAGAAAAAAACAGTAGTGCTTTGTGTCCCCAGTGTGAATGGAACCATAAAACAAGAGTGGTAAATTTGTGACATATAAAACTTGGTTTCCACAATTTTTAAAGGCGACCATCCATAACTTCACAATAATCACAGCTGCTATACGTAATAATAAGAGCTGATTAGATGGTTCACTTTAAATAGCTGTCGACGACGTTTCGACCTTGTGTGCGGTGTAGGGTCTCCTCAGGACCTAGGGGTGTAGGGACATCTATGATATATGAAAAGAAAATGGTGTCAATATGGGTACTGTGTAGCAGCAACAGTCCTTGAAAGGAGTGTAATAGACCAAGTAGTACCCGCGAAGGGGGTTGCGCAGCCACGTGAAGAATGGGAAACACCGGTCAAGTGAACAAAAAGATAGAGAGAATACTCACAAGGGACCCAGCCGGGTGCTACACGAGTGAGAAGGAAAAATAAGAAATTAAGAGTTACATGAGAAATAGGTTCTTGTCTTAGTTGCAGGTAGGTTGGCATGGGCCGATGCCTAATAAATTGCTTACCCCAATGTGAGGAGCGGGGTGGGAAGGCTGGCAACCAAGGATATGCACAGTACGACGAATACCAATACGTTGGAAGCTTAATTGCCTGTTAGCTCGGCCTGTGAATGGTACGAGTGGATCTCTGTAAATAATAAGCGTAGCTATCATGGAAAGTTATTTGGCCCAACAACGGCACGCATCCACAGAGATAATACAATTATGGGTGCTAAGTGAAGGGGTCTTACCAAGAACAATGTCTGATGCGCAGGCGGTGCGACAGCTCCAGCCCGTGCAAGTTAATTATGTACCGAGGACTCGGTCGTACCGTCGGTGCGAGTTTTCAATCTATAAATAATAAGCGGTGCACATGGTTAGAGAGTACCCCGTTTATGCACTGGCATGCAGCAGTTTAGAATGCGGGGAGACTAGGATATGCGCAGGGAAAGCGCTTACCTTTTCAGTGACGAAAGGATATAGATCCGTAGCGCGTGCCTCTGCTACGCGAAGGAGGTAGAACCGCTAAATCCGTCTACCTGGGCCTGAATGACAGTGAGCTCGCGGTTACAGCATTACTAAGTAGACCACGAGCCCGCTCAAACCGGTTCCCACGGCAGGCATCACTTAGGATTGCCACCTGGGGATGTACTCTTCTAGTGTGCAATCCCGGAAAAAAGAGGAGAGAGGAGAGAGAAGAGAGACCGGTGACAGAGAAAAAGTCCGCAGAGTGTAGTAGAAAGAAAAAAAAAAAAAAGAAAGATTCAGATGTGTCATCATTTAGGAGTGTGGCTACGGCGCAGGTGGTGTGGAAAGGCAGAAGGAAGGTCATGATAAGAAAATATTTATATAATGATAAAATAATAAAAGTGATGTTCAAACTGTGGGGCACGCAATGGATATCACATCTCTGTGTATTCGTATATTGTGGCTGTAAGCGGCCCTTTCTACATATGAAGGTGGCAATAATGTAACACTGATACCCTTATTCATGTAGAGGTCTGTACCTTGAATGTTTGAATGTTATTGAAATGTATTTGTGCCTTGCACAGGGCACACGATAAATAGTCTTTATGCTACAATGTTATGCTATTTACCTTTATCCTTTGATTCAATTTAATAAAGTGTGTCCATTTCGGGTACGCTTACGGCCACAATATACGAATACACAGAGATGTGATATCCATTGCGGGCCCCACGGTTTGAACATCACTTTTATTATTTTATCATTTTATAAATATTTTCTTATCATGACCTTCCTTCTGCCTTTTCACACCACCTGCGCCGTAGCCACACTCCTAAATGATGACACATCTGAATCTTTCTTTTCTTTTTTTTTCTTTCTATTACACTCTGCTGACTTTTTCTCTGTCACCGGTCTCTCTTCTCTCTCCTCTTTTTTCCAGGTTTGCAGACTAGCAGAGTACATCCCCAGGCGGCATTCCTAAGTGATGCCTGCCGTGGGAACCGGTTTGAGCGGGCTCGTGGTCTACTTAGTAATGCTGTAACCGCGAGCTCACTGTCATTCAGGCCCAGGTAGACGGATTTAGCGGTTCTACCTCCTTCGCGTAGCAGAGGCCCGCTCTACGGATCTGTATCCTTTCGTCACTGAAAAGGTAAGCGCTTTCCCTGCGCATATCCTAGTGTCCTCGCATTCTAAACTGCTGCATGCCAGTGCATAAACGGGGTACTCTCTAACCATGTGCACCGCTTGTTATTTATAGATTGAAAACTCCCACCGACAGTACGACCGAGTCCTCGGTACATAATTAACTCACACGGGCTGGAGCTGTCGCACCGCCTGCGCATCAGACATTGTTCTTGGTAAGACCCCTTCACTTAGCACCCATAATTGTATTATCTCTGTGGATGCATGCCGTTGTTGGGCCAAATAACTTTCCATGATAGCTACGCTTATTATTTACAGAGATCCACTCGTACCATTCACAGGCCGAGCTAACAGGCAATTAAGCTTCCAACGTGTTGGTATTCGTCGTACCGTGCATATCCTTGGTTGCCAGCCTTCCCACCCCGCTCCTCACATTGGGGTAAGCAATTTATAAGGCAGCGGCCCATGCCAACCTACCTGCAACTAAGACAAGAACCTATTTCTCATGTAACTCTTACTTTCTTATTTTTCCTTCTCACACGTGTAGCACCCGGCTGGGTCCCTTGTGAGTATTCTCTCTATCTTTTTGTTCACTTGACCGGTGTTTCACATTCTTCACGTGGCTGCGCAACCCCCTTTGCAGGTACTACTTGGTCTATTACACTCCTTTCAAGGACTGTTGCTGCTACACAGTACCCATATTGACACCATTTTCTTTTCTTAAATCATAGATGTCCCTTCAGCCCTAGGTCCTGAGGAGACCCTACACCGCACACAGGGTCGAAACGTCGTCGACAGCTATTTAAAGTGAACCATCTAATCAGCTCTTATTATTACGTATAGCAGCTGTGATTATTGTGAAGTTATGGATGGTCGCCTTTAAAAATTGTGGAAACCAAGTTTTATATGTCACAAATTTACCACTCTTGTTTTATGGTTCCATTCACACTGGGGACACAAAGCACTACTGTTTTTTTCTCTTTTGTACATACCCTTATATTCTTTGAATGATATAAAAGAATTTTTGTAAATACAAACAGAAGTGTTCATGGTCTCCTTTCCTTCTGACATCATCATAACCCTTTATTATTGCGATTGTGCATATCACTACCAATATAGATTAGTATATTTTTCCATGGGAACCGTTGTTTCTGTTACATATGAATTACCCTGGTTCCTCGTGAGTAGGGTGTCCCTTGTTCTTGTTCTCAACTTAATTTAAGCCGGTGGCCTATGGTTTGGTTCAAACCAAGGTGATGATGGTGGGAAAAAGAACAGTGGGTGAATTAGTACCCCGAGTGATTGCTAGTTGTTTGACAAATTGTAAGTATTCCTTCCATCACCTTTTGTGTGTTTGACAAGCGGCAAATGTATGCCCAGATGTGGTGCCCATTCTCACTGTGCCACTGGAATCAAATTACACCCGACTGAAGAGCTCTAATCAGGTTGAAACCGGTCTTGGGTTGCTTGTGTTATGGCGGGGTCCTAACTAAGGTGCAAAGTTGGGCAAAAGTGATGGGTTGGAATGCTACCCAAAGTGATTGCTATTGGTTAAACAAATTGCAAGCATTCTCTCCATCGCCTTTGTGTGTTTGATGTGCACCCTAAGTGGCAAGGGTGTGTCCAAACGAGGTTCCCGTGCTGACTTTGCCACTTAAACCATGCTATACCCAACTGATGAGTCCTAATCGGGGAGAAACCAGTCTTGAGTTGTTTGTGTTCTAGTTCAATGAGGGCCTGGCTTGGCAGGTCGTCTGGACTGTTCCTTTTGGAGCCGGCTGATTTGCATATGACAGGGTTCAAACTTAGGTGACATGGTGGGCAAAAGAACGGTGGGTTGGGATGCTACCCCAAGCGATTGCCAGTGATTAGACAAATTGCAAGCATTCCTCCCATCACCTTTTGTGTGTTTTATATGTCGTCACATTGTCAGCTGTTGTCTAAGATGCAAAGAACCCTAGATTTCTAGTGTGTTATATTGCTTCCAGCTCTTGTTTTCTGATTCCCTTGAAAAGCTTTTGGTTCAGTTTCAAGGCTGACTGATACAATGAAGTCAGATTAGAGTTGTGTATTAAAATGTTGCAGTCCCTCTTTCATACAATCAGCTTGTCTGGTTTTGCTCGTGCATTCTGCAGCACACATACTAAGATGGAATTGGCTTAAGGAATAGTTTTTGTACAGGAAGGAAATACGTCCTGTACAAAAACTATGCTGATTACAAGGCAGGCACCTTTGCACTATGGCACAAGGATGCCTGCATTGGTGCATGGCTGCCAGAAACGCTCCAGCACTGGGAGAGAGCAGACCTGTGTTACTTCTTGTAGATATGGCGCAGTTCTGATGATGGGGTCCCCCTGTAGAATGTGATGAGGTGCCCGTGAGTCTCACAAATCTCAAGATATTCATTAGACTTGGGCTGAATGGGGTTCCCTTGAATGGTTGGGGGCCCCTTGAATGGTTGGAAACCCCCCTGCGTCACAGGGGATGCAGGGGCCGGCATTACGCCCTTTGTTCTGCTCTCTCCCGTTTACACATTGCAGTGTAGTAACTTTACATGTGACCCAGCATGAACTTGCCTGGCACTTCGGGCTGGACTATTCCTATCGAAGCAGGGTTAGGACTGATTTGCATATGGCTTGGTCCAAACTGAAATTGCATGGTGCGCAAAAGAACGATGGGTTGGGATGCTTCCACGAGGGATTGCCAGTGGTTAGACAAATTGCAAGCATTCCTCCCATCACCTTTTGTGTTTTATATGTCTTCCTTTTGTCAGCTGTTGTCTAAAATGCAAAGAACCCTACATTTCTAGCTCGTTATGTCACTTCCAGGTCTTGTTTCCTGAGTCCCTTGAAGGACTTCTGGTTCAGCTTCAAGGCTGATTGATACAATGAATACAGATTAGAGTTGTATAAAAATGTTGCCATCTCTCTTTAATGCACTCGGCTTGTCTGGTTTTGCTGTTAAGCCTGGATAAACAGTGCAAGATGATATTTAGCAGTTGTCAAAGTTAACTTCTGCAGCATGTGGTTGCAGTTTTCTCTGGACTGTGAGGTTGAATCATTGCAGCACACAATACAATTGGTGAGAACTGGAATCAATTGTCAGTTTAATAATGGAGTCTGTGCCATATTCAGCTTTGTAACATACAATACTCTAAACTAAGCACATGGATGTCCACTCCCATGTGTAGGCTGTTAAGTTCCATAACATTTGCGTAACACACGGTAACCCCTTCGGGTGAAAGCTGTTTAGTGTTGCCTATCGATCTAGGAGGGAAGAAAGGCTGAGTGACACCCACTAGGATTCAAACCTGTGAGCATGAGGTCATGCACAAAACTTAGAGTGAATGCATTAGTCCACGGAGCCACTAGATCAAACACAACCCGCAAGCAGAAGACGCACTCAACAAAGTAGGGAAAAGGTTAGCCAATGCCTCCGATATTTCTTAAATTGTCTAAGTTAAAAAATGTGGCTGCAGATCAAAATATTCCTCTAGACAGATGGACAGACAGACGTTTGGATACATGGTGTGGAAGTATGTTTTGACTAAACAAATGTTCTATGAAACGGAAGAACACATTTTTTCTGCTTCCTTGATTTGAAAGATCCTTCCAACAAGCTGTAAGTTGGATCCAATATTGGTGTCGAACTTAGGGCCTAATTTTGATGGCGGTGGGACCGCCACCGTCAGGACGTTGGTGGCGGTCCCACCACCATCCAGCCCATTGGATCCGACCACTGCATTAGGATGCAGGTGGTCAGAGCTCGGCTGTCGGGGGGAAAGACCGCCACGTCCGACAGCATCAAGGATCCCGTCAGGGCGGCGGTCGGACTCCTATTCTCTGCAAGGATGGCGGTGCCTGCTCAGGGACCTCTGTAGAGATTAGGATGTCCCTTTACACCTGTCCTTTAATGGTGGTTCACCCACCATGAAAAGGCAGGCAGAAAGTGACTTTGGGGGTCCCTAGCAGGGCCACCTTCCCCACTGGGCTATGGTGCTTGGGGGGCACCTATGGTACCCCCCTAAAAATCCTTGCACCATGTGGCAGGTACCAAATGGTGCCTGCCACAGAGTGCAGGGATGTTTAAAATGTGTATAATTTGTATTGGGGCGTGTGCTGCAGCCCGCAGCACACGCCGCAATGCAAAATACACACATTGCGACTGCCGTGAAGGCGGTCGCATAGTAATGTGGCAGCGGGACCGCCGACTTCTAGTCGGGCGGTCCTGCTTCTGCCATGGTAACGGTCAACCGGCATCGTAATCAGGCCCATAATTATGGAGAAATTTACAAGGATCTTATGAAAGATCTATAAAGACAAATATGTCAGTAGCCTCTAACGGATGGCAGAGAATTTTAAGCAGTGCTGGTATTTGACAGGATGCGTCTTCACCCCACCTTGTTTGATATCTACATCAGTTATTGCAGTAAAAGGTTACGATTTTTTTTTGGTGTGTTTCCCAAGCGCTGGGCGTTTGGTGGTGACCCCCGCCTTTTTGTTAAATTGGTATGCAAATAAATGCCTTTCTATTTTCCCAAAAACAAGTCTACCAAGTTGCAATCATAAAAACAGTCAGTTGACTGAATGTAATCAAAGAAGGAAATCTTGCACCATTTTATCAAAGTTCATATCATTATTTAACATGCAGTTAAAATGTTAATATGGCCTCAGCAGATTAAATGTTTGATCTATGAATTTTAATGACTGGCATCTCAAAACAACTAGCTGTTTATTTTTAATTCATTCTTGCATGAGGCCCAGTTCACTGCAGAGGGAGATTGGCCTAAAGAAAATTTGAGATATTTTGTGACAGGCCGAATCCACTTAAAGGCTAGCTGAGATGGAACAGAATCAGCTCTGTGTCAGGAACTTCCTCAGGAAATTGATTCTGAAAAAACATGCATTTTGTATAGCACTCCAGGCCAGAGTTTTGCCGCTTCTAAGTACTGTAAATTGAAGATGTTAACATTGACCAATCTAATGCCACTTCAGAAGGATGAAGAGTTAAGTTTGCCAAGATTTGAACAAGTACCT
Organism: Calotriton arnoldi; assembly: GCA_963921515.1. NCBI lineage: Eukaryota > Metazoa > Chordata > Amphibia > Caudata > Salamandridae > Calotriton > Calotriton arnoldi. The sequence continues at coordinate 696,648 of CAWUFW010003349.1, read as the reverse complement.
CCTATTCACATTCAAGGTTAACAGCCAATACTTAACTTACTGAGAAATCTTGCCCCCATTTTAGCAAACCTGACTGAACCTTCTAAGGCAGTGGCATGTGGAGGGACGCAAAGGCCAGTAAGCATCCATACTAGACTTTGAATACATGATCAAGGAGGGAGGAAGTGGTCAAAGACAAGCAAAGTGGGGACTTGAGGGTTGGGGCTGGGTTAATGAGATGGTAACTGAATTTTGTGAATCTTGAGCATTCTACTGCTATGTGTTCCCCTTCTGTTTTCTCTTCCCTCTAAACTTTTCCCCAGCTTCTTTTTTTTTTATTAAACCGGTTTATTGAACTTTTGTTACAGATAAAAGCAAAGAAAAGACTTGAAAGGGAACAAATGAACAAAATCTGACTACCCAGCGTTAGCTCCATTGGCATCACAGTTTCTCACCAGTCATGCTAAAGAAGAAGCAAGCAAATGAGAGTGGCAAGGAAAGCCAACCAATGATAAGCCACGGGCGGGATCCAAGCCCCCCAATGTTTTGAGTAATTTCCCAATACTTCTTCTACTGCCCAGTAGGCTCGACCTAAAAATTAGGATGCATATGCCAGTAAGGCTGAGCCTGGCACTCTCTCCCTTCATTGGTAGCCTCATGACCTCCCCAGTTGTATTGTGTGTCCATTCCCAATTCCACATCTAAATTCCATCTACTCGCCCCATATTTTGAATTGCTTGTGTGGACAACCCTGTGCTCTATATATTGGTATGTTTAATGTCATGCAGCGATCAAGTCCCTGCGCGCATCTCTCCAGATCAGGGGCCATGACATGATGGCCTTTGCTGGTGCACTTGTGACTGGGGGTGAATGTTTGCATTGTCCAGCATTCCGTCCATCAATTGTTTCTTTTGCATATGTCGCCCTAAGTGGGAAGGGTATGCCCAGACGTGGGTCCAGTGCTCACCACACCACTGGATTCAAGTTAGCCTGGCTGATGAAGGGTGATGCCCTGAAACCGGTCCCAGGATGCTTGTTTCCGGTCCAGGGAGGACCTGGCTTGGCAGTTCGGGCTGGACTGTTCCCACAAGGAACAGGGTCAAGACTGATTTGCATATGGCTGGGTCCAAACTTTGGTGGTGTGGTGAGCAAAAGAAAGATGTATTAAACCCAGATCCTTGTGACTGGGGGTGAATGTTTGCATTGTCCAGCATTCCATCCATCAATTGTTTCTTTTGCATATGTCGCCCTAAGTGGGAAGGGTATGCCCAGAGGTGGGTCCCGTGCTCACCACACCACTGGATTCAAGGTAGCCTGGCTGATGAAGGGTGATGCCCTGAAACCGGTTCCAGGATGCTTATTTCCGGTCCAGGGAGGACCTGGCTTGGCAGTTCCGGCTGGACTGTTCCCACAAGGAACAGGGTCAAGACTGATTTGCATATGGCTGGGTCCAAACTGGGGTGGTGTGGTGAGCAAAAGAAAGATGGATTAAACCCAGATCCTTGTGACTGGGGGTGAATGTTTGCATTGTCCAGCATTCCGTCCATCAATTGTTTCTTTTGCATATGTCGCCCTAAGTGGGAAGGGTATGCCCAGACGTGGGTCCCGTGCTCACCACACCACTGGATTCAAGCTAGCCTGGCTGATGAAGGGTGATGCCCTGAAACCGGTCCCAGGATGCTTGTTTTCGGTCCAGGGAGGACCTGGCTTGGCAGTTTGGGCTGGACTGTTCCCACAAGGAACAGGGTCAAGACTGATTTGCATATGGCTGGGTCCAAACTGGGGTGGTGTGGTGAGCAAAAGAAAGTTGGATTAAACCCAGATCCTTGTGACTTGGGGTGAATGTTTGCATTGTCCAGCATTCCGTCCATCAATTGTTTCTTTTGCATATGCACCCTAAGTTGGAAGGGTATGCCTAGACGTGGGTCTCGTGCTCACCACACCACTGGATTCAAGCTAGCCTGGCTGATGAAGGGTGATGCCCTGAAACCGGTCCCAGGATGCTTGTTTCCGGTCCAGGGAGGACCTGGCTTAGCAGTTCGGGCTGGACTGTTCCCACAAGGAACAGGGTCAAGACTGATTTGCATATGGCTGGTTCCAAACTGGGGTGGTGTGGTGAGCAAAAGAAAGATGGATTAAACCCAGATCCTTGTGACTGGGGGTGAATGTTTGCATTGTCCAGCATTCCGTCCATCAATTGTTTCTTTTGCATATGTCTCCCTAAGTGGGAAGGGTATGCCCAGACGTGGGTCCCGTGCTCACCACACCACTGGATTCAAGCTAGCCTGGCTGATGAAGGGTGATGCCCTGAAACCGGTCCCAGGATGCTTGTTTCCGGTCCAGGGAGGACCTGGCTTGGCAGTTCGGGCTGGACTGTACCCACAAGGAACAGGGTCAAGACTGATTTGCAAATGGCTGGGTCCAAACTGGGGTGGTGTGGTGAGCAAAAGAAAGATGGATTAAACCCAGATCCTTGTGACTGGGGGTGAATGTTTGCATTGTCCAGCATTCCATCCATCAATTGTTTCTTTTGCCTTTGCTGGTGTAGCACAGAGCCGAGCTCCTGTTTCATGCACCTGCAGGGCATAAAGTGAATTGATTTAACCCGATATTTCTTTGAGTTAGTGCTTTATTTTCAGATAGTACAGCTCAGAAACAGTCGAGGCTTGACTTTTTCTGTTTCTGAGTTGTGCTGTTTGAAAATAAAGCTCTAACTCGGAGAGATATTGTGTTAAATTAATTCACTTTATTCCCCACAGGCGCACAAAACAGGCGTTCAGCTTCGCACTGCACCATAAAAGCTTATACGCCCCCTGGAGGTTCTGATCACCTCCACTTTTTGGAGATATCTCACTTCGCCCCTTACAACTGGGATGCTAAAAAAATGTTTTCCGAACAATGGGGTCTTTTCCCATGCAATGCAAGTGACCAAAGCATTGAAGCTCTCTGTGGGATCTGTAGATCAGATATTGGATGTCCCACTCACTCACCCCTATCGTGTACACCACGATTTATATCTGTTAATGGTGACAACAGAATATCTCCTGAAAATTTGGAGCTCTTGAATCGCGCCTGGCCTATATTCCCCCAGATGCTGAAGGTATATCAAGAGGTCGTCAGCATGCAGCAGTATTCTATCTGCTATTTCTTGGGCAAATTTGAACCATTTCATCATGACATCCACCCTGAGCCATTCCACCAAGGGCTCTAATGCAATGGCAAAGAGCAGTAGTGAGACAATACACCTCCATCTAGTGACCTGCTGTTCGGAAAAGGTATCCAACACTTTCCCATCCACTTGGACTCTAGCTATCAAGTTAGTGTAAAGTGCATGTAACCTCAAAACGTAGGTAAAAGGTTGGTTTATTCACAATTGCAAATAAATACACTTTTTCAAAGTCAACCATCAACTCTGCTCCCCCATAGCTCACTTCCTTATCTTCCGCAACATATCCACTAGTCAAGGTCTGTTCTTGTTTTTCCTTCTCTATCAGTTTTATTTCTCGTTCTTGGCTTCTCATATTTTCTTGCTGTGTTTCCTTCTTTCCTACTATCTCTACATCACATTTCCTTATGTCCAATCTCGATTTCTAATTTTGTTCTACTTTATTTCAAATAAATAGCATTTTTCATCTTTCCATTCTTCCTATAGTCTTATCTCCTTTGCCTCTAATTTTTTCAACTCTCTCCATGTGACTTTTTTCTAATCTCCAATCTTTAACCTTTCCTCTGTTTTCATTTACTTCAAATTTATAGCATGTTCCCCTTTTCTTGACACTAAAGCATTAATCAAACTTGCGAGATATCTGAATTAGTTATGCACTTACCATTGAATACTTAAGGTAACCTGCAGGTTTCTGCTTCAAACCCTGATACTGCCAATTCAGCTGTTCTTCCTTCCAAGATGAACAGAATGAGTACGGTTGGGTACCAGCCAAACCTATTATTTACATCACTATGAAATGTTAATCTTCTTTTTGGAAAATTAAAAAAAAAGCTCTATTGTTCCATCCAAATCTCACTGAACGCTGCCAAGTATCTAGCATCAAACAAAATACTTAAATTCTGAATTTATTAAACATTATTACATGTGTAAACAATGTTTCTTCCACCAGAATCCTTCAAGGAAAATCGTCTTTGTTTTTCTGAAAGTGCACAAACTGAGCAAGGCCATGTTGAAGGCTGATTTATGGGGAAACTTATTTATTAGTAAAATATCACAATTTCGTTTCAGTAATAACATACTATGGCAGAAGACAAAAGAGCCTCTCTGTATCTTACTGGCAGCTGCTTGGGTAGGAGTGGTTTAAGTCTAGTTTCCGATTATTTGATTAAAGAGAAAAATGTACTTAGTTGGTCAAACTTAGATATTTGCCGGTGAAACCACTGCTTTTATGCACTTCTGTAGATATCCCAGTGCATAGTCCTCAGCATAAAGCGCTTCAATCATTTGCCTCAATGCCATCCTCCTTAAGGATGGGGGTACTTTGAAGTTTTCTTCTGCCAGGCCTCCAAAGCCAAATCGATTCAGATTGGTCTAAAATAGGTTAACCTTCTATTTTTCTATCCTTTATTGTCATTTGGAATTTCAAAAAAGCAATATTATGCAAACAAATATTACAGCATTATAATATAAACTAGGAAAAATACCAACATAACACCCAGCGAGTGAACTACTCTGAGAGACAGACAGACACATCTTTATTCGATTAATAAAACACAATCATAAAAGTGCAACAGTATAACACTATGCTCTCATATGTAAAAGACAAATAAAAGATAGAAATAGAAGAAAATTGGCCAACAATGCACGACCCAGACATCTATTAAAAAGCGACAAAGACAGATTAAAAATGCAAAAATTTAGCGTGATTTATGGATGATTTTAAAAAGCTTCCTACAGCTTTGCATATACTTGGGGAACCTAATGTCTTCAAATAAAACAAAGCTGGTTTACCTTTAAAAAGGCCTTACCTTTATGTGCAGATATCATATATAGTTCTCTAAAATGATTACAAAAATAGCAGCAACAAAAAAAACCAGAAAGTGCAAGAGTGTTTGGGGCGAGGATTCGCCACATGGGCAAATTTGGATCACTGCCGGGATGTTTTGGTCTAAAGGAAAGCATAAAAGGCTTCAAATGGAGAATAAACGAAATCTGGTAAGGCCTGGTGTAGTTTGAATTATTGCATATTCCAACACAGATGGCTTCTTCAACCCTCTAGATAGTTTAGCATGGGCAATGAAGTTCTCCCTAGGCTATGATTTTCTGCTCATATTATGCTTTGTGGGCTAGTAAATAATTCTGGCTTCCCAAGCAAGGTGGCTATTTTTTTTAATGTGCTGTATCCAAAGTATCGAAAGCCTAAAGTCACAGAGTAAATAGTCTCCGATAACAGAGCGGTTCAGTGAAGCATGAGGATTTCTCCAAACAGACAGCCACAATAAAATGGGTGTTAATTTAACAGTACCCTCTACATAACCCAAACCTAATTCTTCATGCAGGAAGACATTTGAGCTGTTGGGTGGAAGCCCCAAGAGTTGCCTACAGAAAGACTTTCTTCTACTTACAAGTTCTGGCTAGGTTGATATCCCCAAATGGCCTCCTCATAGATCAGATTTGGGATACATTTGCAAGTGTATGTTTCTAGAAGAGGGAGGATTGGTTTGTTTCCAATCTCCTGGGCAAAACTAAATAGGGCACATACAGCTTGATCACATTTCACACACCAGGCAAAAAGGCACAGTGCCCATGAGATTAAGGAGTCAAAAGTAATACCCAGATACGGAAAATGCTCCACCTTGCCCACGATCTTGCCCTTAATAGATATAGGGCCATATGTATCAAGCCCATTTCCCGTTCGCAAACGGGCCGATTCTCAGAATCGGCCCGTTTGCGAATGGAACAAGCCTTTTGGGATGTATCATCCCAAAAGGCATTCGCAAAATAGAGAATCGCAAAAATTGCGATTCTCTATTTTATGAATGCATTTAAGGAATCGCTAATTGCGATTCCTTAAATGAAATGTATGAAGCACCTAAGTTGTGCGATTATGGCTTAAGGAATCGCAAATTACCACCAACTACAGGTTGGTGGTAACTTGCGATTTCTTTGAGAAATGCATTTTTTTGCATTTTTCAAAGTGGCATGTGGCGCACATACATGCCCTTAGGGCATGTATGTGCGCCACATGTGCACCCATGCTCATTTCAGGGGTGCAACAGGGTGTCCTTTGGACACCCTTGCAACCTTGAAATTGCATTCTCAATTTGCGATTCTCTAATTGCTAATCGCAAATTGAGAATGTCCTCCCATTCATTCCTATGGGCCTCTAGGCCCATAGGAATGAATGGGGAGGGTTTCCTTAACTGCGATTCGCAATTTGCGAATCGCAATTAAGGAATATGTAGGATTCGCAATTTTTCTTGCGAATCCTACATACATCTCGTTTGCGATTCTCAAATAGCGATTCTTAAAAATTCGCTATTTGAGAATCGCAAACACAAACTTTGATACATATGGCCCATAGTTCTAAGTTTTCTGTTAGTTCTGACACAGACCATGTAGTAAGTTTTGCCAAAGTTAGTTTCCAAGTCCAAATTATCCACAAATGCCACAAAAGACTAGATCAATGCTTTAAGGCCGTTCTGTTTCTAGACATTAAAACAAAATCATCGGCGTACAGCAAAGTAGGGACAGCTGTAGATTTTACCATTGGCATGTCCTTGCAATGTGTAATTAATAAAATCATTGAGCCCGTTAATATACAGTAAGAATTGTCAGGGGCAATCAAACCCCTGACGAACCCATATCCAAGTGCAAATGAATCAGAACATTCACCCCCTGGGCTGTATCTCATTGAAGCTGTGACATTATTCTTTAAAATATGTAAAAAAACATTAGACCCTTGTCCATCTCCATGTGAAATGAAATGCCCCAGAGCTTTGATCAATTCACTCGATCAAAGGCACTGCTAAGATCCATAAAGATAAAATCAGATGGTCCCACTTGGCAACAGTATATTTACTGACTACTAGATGTAGGATGAGGCATTATTCAACTGTGCCCAAGCTGGTTCTAAATCCGTATTGGGGCTAAGTTAGGACATTATTGTCCTCTGCCCAGCACTTAATCCTTTGTAAAATACCCTGGCCGACCACTTTAACCACCGAGTCCAACAAAGAAATAGGTCTGTAACAATGTACCTCTTTTTTAAACGCTGGTACAATTATACCTGTGTTCCATGAGGACAAAATTATCGAGCTACAGGCATAATTAATGGCATAGGTGATAACAGGGGCCCTAAAATCTTGGTTATTTTTTATAAAGGTCCATAGTGACCCAGTTTGGGTTGGGGGCTTTGCCTGAGCGGCTCTCTAGGATCGCAGTGGTCAACTTCTCTAACTCAAACTTGATGGACAGAGGATACGTTGGTGTTGATCTGACTGATTTGCATATGACTGGGTCCAAACTGAGGAGGCATGGCGTGCCAAATAACAATGGATTGGGATGAGGCTTGAGTAATTACCAGGAGATGAGATTAGTTCAAGCATTCCATCCATCACTTTTTTGTATCCTTTATGTGGCGGGTATGCCCAGACATGGGTCCTGTGCACACTATGCCACTGAAACTAAGCCATACCTGGCTGATGAGCCCTAACTAAAGGGAAACCAGACCTGGGTTGCATGTGTTCCAGTTTAGAGTGAACCTTTCCTAGATTTCCGGGCTGGGCTGTGCCTATAGGAGGAGGGTCAAGATTGATTTGAATATTGCTGAGTCCAAACTGAGATGGCATGGTGTGCAAAATTATGATAGATTAGGATGTGGCCCTGAATAATTACCAGTGGCTGAGCTTAATTCAAGCATTTCATCCATCACATTTTCGTACACATAACATGTGGCAGTTGGCAGCACAGTCTCAGAGCGCATTTTGTGCCAGTTCAAACAAAAGCTAATTCTTGATTTACTTTTTGGTAATCGATCAAGGCATGGCTTACTATTCTATTTCCACAAAAAAATAAACCCAGCCTTAGATTATCATTGGAACTGTCTCTCCATATTAGGCTGCATGAAATTAGCAGCAGACAGCTCTCTTCCATGAAGATCGCTGGTTATAGACTGATATTATGTTTCTGCCCTAAGTTCTACTGAGTGGACTCAAGCAGATACCTCTGCCCTGGACAGAATGGCAGATGTGGGTTCTGTGTCTAAGCCGGTTTCATGTCGTGATTCATCATTGGGTTTGCGACGATGTGGACGTAGGGCACAAAAGCATTATCGTAACATGTAGGTCATGACACTTGGCAGACCTTCTCTCTGCAACTTGTGACAGCTTACAGACAAAAAGTGGCTCTGCCAAGAGCAAATGCCCATCTAATAGGTGAGTATCTGGATAAATATTGCAAACAACAAATAATAGTTTTGGTGCTGTCAAAGTACTAGACCCTCCAGCCACTTGGAGGGTGAAAAACCCTGGAGAAAAACAAACTCTGGGAACAACCTTGATACACACAAAGGAGTACTTAAGCATGCATAGATAGTCCAGAAAGTAGTGCTGATTTGTAGCAAGAAATACAGCATGATGCTAAGTTAATGCAAGAGATGCACATATAGTCCAAAACGTCTTTTCTTCTCACAAAGCGTAACATTTATTATCCAGTCCTGTTACAAAGGTCAAGCAGATGGGCAGCCGACACGTGTTTCATGCTACAGACTTTTTCAAGGCTGCAAATGATATATACATATGTATAAGCACATACTCGAAAACACAATGGGTTTTGTATTTACATAAAAAAGTATCCTGCACATATCTAGTTATGTGTCCTAGGCAACCTTGCTACTTGATAAATAAAGAAAGGAAAGAAATAGTAAAAGTGTGTATTAAGTAAGACACAAACACACCAGGAGTTGATAGCCATTAATACTCTCTACTCAGAGTTGTTGGCCTTGCATGCTTTTGCTAAAAAGAGCACCCAATTCTCATTAATTTGAGAGAGTGTGGAAAAAGTGACACCTCATTTTTCATGCCGACAGTGCTGAGTGCATGGAGGGTAGAAAATCAACAATCCATGTCCCGAAAAAAACATGCACATGTTTAGGCTGTCTGGTTTTAGGTTTAAACCTATAATAACTGATAAAACCCCACCGAAAGGAAAATAGCCCTCACCAGTGTAAACATATAAACACTGAAAAAACACCTTAGCAACCACAAACTAAATGCCATTCAAAGAAAAGAAAAGGTGAGTGAAAGAGTAATTTTTATTTCTTCCTGAAGGGGTCAATACAATGTAACTTTATTACATAAGGCAGCAGCAAAAAAGACTGGGCTAACATTATTCTGCTTGAGTTTTGTTATTTAGGGATGGCACTAAAATTGTTGTTTCTTCCTTTTGTTTTTTTCAGTTTTGTGGTCTTTGATCTAATGATGCAGGGTTTAGAAGCATGTTTTAGGTCTTATTTAATTATTTTATAAACTGTAGAGAATCAGGAAATACATTTGATTCTTTCACTGATAGATAAAATGGCTAGTTTCATACTAATCTTTCCCAATATGTACCATCACATTTACCCACAGACAAAGAATGGGTGAAACCCTTTGATACTTCGGGCCCCTTTTCTAGCGAGTCATTATTGATAGGGGAATTGCCAAACACCCTAAGCTTTAAAACATTCAATGCATGGTGTAGTGACAGGTATATGTGAAAAGAGTGCTTTCACCAAGCATCTGGGATAGTTGGAAAAACATGACACTCGATGTTTGGAAAACATGGGACGCAGTGTCACTTGGAATGCTGCTGCTAAAAGTTCTTACCAAGTTGAACAAAGATTGGAGGATATTGTTTGTATGTGCAGTAACTCAGCTACGTATATGAAAAAGTTGTGTGATGACCTGTCAAAATCAATACCTGAGCTGAAGTGCTTCCCTGTAAGAGATCCTTGCCATTTGCAAGATGGTATGCAAAAAGCATCTTTACAATCTTCAGAGTTAATGAAAAATGCTATTGACTTTGTAGTCCATTCTGGTGCACTGTTTCATTATGTGCGGGAACTAAACGCAAATATTTCTCATTTTGTGCTTTGTGTGGCATCAATGAAAGAGTAATCCCAACTGTGTCATTTAACCAGTGATTCTCAGTCCTAGAGGCCATGAATGCTATATTATGCATATGGCGACCGTTTACAGAATTTGTGCTTAGTGATGATGCCAAAAGTCAAGAAATGTGAGGATCTTTGGTCGCATATTTATAATGATGTGAAAAGAAGTACACTCTACTGCATTCTTAGATTTTTACAGAAAAACAAGATTGCTGTAGTAAACATAATAAAAAACTAGAGTCTGAAAACACTCTTGTCTACCAAGTGCTCAGCGTAATTAGTGTAGATGTGAAACATCTCCTTGTGAGTTGGCTAGGCGACACTTTTAGTGAGTTTGGCACTGCAACATGTTCCATGTTACAATTCTTGCCACTTGGTAAGCAAAGAAATGTTGAGGAGAAATTCGGGAAATTTATTTTTACGGTGCATGAGAAATGGCTGGCAATGATGAATAGAAATCTCCCTTCACCAACCATGGCATTTGAAGTCAATGAAGCCTCACTGAGGTACTCTGTACAAGTTCTAGATCCTTTCAGTAAATGGGAATTTTCTCCAGACTTTGTAAAGAACTGCGTAATTTTTGATCGCTTCAATAACTGAGGGCATATGCGCCCAGTTCAACTCATATTTTGAGAGAACCTGTCCCAGAGAATCACAATCTTCAGGTGCACCAGTATTGGCATGGAAAGCAATGTCAGTGGCCAGAGTTAGCAAATTGTTTTCTGGCTGTTTCGGCGTTGCCTGTCTCAAGTGCCAATGTTGGGAGGGCCTTCTCACAGATAAATGTTTACATCGGAAGGAAAGAGCGAGTGTGCATGACCAAAGACTCACTAAAGAAGTTTTGTATGGTGCACTAGAATAAGTTTGATTTTTAAAAATGTATTTGAACCTCATATACCCTGTATGCACACTGTCTATACACATGCACTATCAGTTCAGAAAGCAAGCAATAAAAGCAAAACATTCCATAAACACAGGAAAAACACTGTTTCTGTTGTTTTTAATGTCGCGAAAATTTGTAACCACTGATAAACACTGTTTTTTTAAGGCATTGAAAAAACTGAAAAAACCCCACCAGAATTTACCAAAAATAGAAACTGAAAACAGGAAAGCCTACACATGTTATAAAACTGAAAAAAATATACCTATACGATTCTTTCCAAACAGCAATAGTGAGATGGTACCGAAAGTCTGGCTGTTGGAGGTCAGAATGGCTGAGCCCAGCAATGTCTGACCTTACATAAGAATACTTAGGCACGTCGGAGGTGCGTTCTGAAATGAATATGTAAGTAGGGGAAATCAATGAGGCTGAATATTCAGAATAGAGCGTTACTACATAAAGACAACAAAAATATGTTAGACTAGTATCAATTAGACCCATGGAGGATTTTATATATCATTAGCATTGAGCAAGACTAGGTGCTAGCCCAAGGTGAGAGGGAAAATAAATAAGCACCCTAGTGTCTGCCTGATGTGTGGATCCCATCTAGGTGAATCACATAAAAATGCAACAGTACCTGGCACGATAGCCAAAAAGTATACGAGGACTGTCGATCCCCACTCCGTATCTTGTGGAGGAAAGACGAAAAAAGGTGTACGGCAAGTCGTCAACACAAATCAGGACTCACATCCACCCCAAATTTGGCGATGGACCAAACAAGGCCTTGATAAATCTAGGGACAAACAATCAATGTATAGACTGTCAGAAAGGAACATTTAGGACATACAGATACAGTTACAGCAGTTGGTAATAGAGAGGGGCGTAAGTGAAAAAATACGTTATGTCAGTTAGAACGCAGCAAGTCTGTGGCTGAAGTGATGATGTCTCACGGCAGCGAACGGCGAGAAAAGCCGCATTTGAAACACCTCCGACGTATACGTCCACAGGAGGTTAGAAATAAAAATAGGAATGAGGCAGAAAGATTGCTACAATACGCGAAGTCAAAAGGCAGCGTCATATTTGTATTTTATGCAATGCACTGGGTCCAGAATGCTACAGAGATTAAAACTATACCATGCTAGAAAATGACAGGGAGTTAAAATCAGGGAGATTCGAATCAAGAGAATTAGTAGTACAAGAGAAGACTGTAGTATTAAGAATAGACTGTGATAAGTACACAGTGCAGGCAAAGAGCAATATACGTGATCAAGCAATATAAGTGTAACTACACAAATATTAGTTAAATGTAATACTGTGACAGTGAGGAGTGTTGGCTGGCCTCCAGTCCAACCCACATAACAGTACAGATACATCATGCTAGAACCTAAAAATAATGGCAAGTAAAATGAAAGCCATATGACACATGAAAGCGTGTTAGGGCTCAATATCAGATTTGGAGAGTATAGCAGGGATATTGTAAGCTAACCGCTTATTCACGCAATTCCATAGTTGTATATGAACAGAACAATTATTCAAGACATCACATTGTAGGCATACTTAACTATAATAATATGCAGAGTGTTCAGAAATGTAACCATTGTCAAATTGTACATAAAATAAGTATCCATCAAAAATATTATGGCAATTACACATTGTATGTGAACATGTATCGTTGACAGGGACAGCAGTCATAACAATACAGATGATATCAATTATATAATTACATAAAAAAAGTATAAAGGTCTTTGTCCATGTTGAGACCCATGTCCACCGCTCGAAGTTGGATAATCCAGCAACTCTCCAGTTTTCTTAAAGACAAGGTTTTATTACCTCCCCCACGCACATGCTCCTGAATGAGCTCCTTGAGGGGTCTGATTGTACTTCCCACATATATAAGACCACACTCACAAATGAGGCAGTATACAACACATTTTGTATTACAGTTGTTAAACCTAGTAATTTTATATGTTTTCAGTGTGTTGTATTGGAACTCTAGAACCTTATCTTTGGCAAACCGACATATGTTACAGTGTCCACATTTGTGAAACCCGATGGGCTGTCTAGGCAACCACGTACTCGGAATTGTTGGAATGAGGTAACTATGGCAAAGAGTTTGCCGTATGGTCCTGCCTCTACTGTGAATCATATTAGGCTTACTGGAGATATATGTTCTCAGGGTGTTGTCCATCAATAAAATGTGCTAATGTTTGTGCATGGCTTTGTATAAATCAATACTGAGTGCACTGTAGGGTGTGATCAGTGCAAGCTTTTTATTGCGATGACTGTCCCTTTTCCTTTTGGCTGGCCGATTGATAAGCAAGTTAGTACGTTGGACCTTTTGGATCTTACTTTTGGCCTCCTTTAGGACCTGTGATGGATACCCTCTATTCCTAAATCTGTTTTCCAGTCTTTGAAGTTCCTCCTGAAAGCAGGCATCTAGGCTACAGTTTCGTCGAGTCCTGATCATTTCACTAAAAGGAATAGCTCTAATTTGTGACCGGGGATGTGCGCTGGAGGCATGCAGAATAGCATTACATGCAGTCTGTTTCCTTTACAGTTTAAATCGAATATGTTTCCCCTCCACAAAAAGAATGGTGTCTAAATAGTTGACACTTTTAGTACGGTATTGGTAAGTAAAATGGATGTTAAAGCTGTTACTGTTAAGAAATTGTATGAAATTGCAGAGCGTTGTCACATCTCTTGACCAGAAAAGTAAAACCTCATCTATGTACCGGGCCCAAAGAACAATATGTTCAGTAAATTCAGATAGACATAGAGTCCAAATATGTGACCTTTCATATAGGCCCATATATAGATTGGCAAAAGAGGGCGCAAATTTAGCTCCCATCGCCACGCCTTGTGTTTGCCGGTACCATTCTCCATTGTGTACAAAAAAGTTATTGTCTAGTACCATGGTGATGATATCCACGATCTTGTTGTCCTCTAACATTGTAGCACTTCTAGTATCCAAGAAATGTTGAACCTCTGCCAAACCCTTGGTCTTAAGTATGCATGTATATAAGGAGCTGACATCTAATGTCATCAGTATATTACCTTCCTACCATTCAAAGTCTTCAACCTTGCTAAGCAAGTCCTTGGTGTTTTTGATATAAGAAGGAAGGTTGCATACAAACGGCTGCAAAAAATGATCTATGTACTCTGAGATCTTTTCCTTAGGTGAACCTATGCCAGAGATGATGGGTCTCCCTGGAGGGAAGCCCCCAGATTTATGAATCTTGGGAAGAATGTATATACATGGTTCTGTGGGTGTGGGGTTAAACGGATATCTGAAATCTGCATCAGAAATCAGACACCGATCCTTCCAATGTTTAAGTTTGGCCTCAACTAGATTGGTCATGTATTTAAGTGGGTTACATGTCACTTTTTCATAAGTTGAGGCATCAGATAGTTGACGATCGATTTCCTTAATGTAGTCAGTTCTATTCATAATGACTATGTTGCCCCCTTTATCAGCTTCTTTTACAATAATGTCAGTATTGGTCCTCAAAGTCTGCAATGCAAGTATTTCGCCCCTTGTAATGTTGTGTCTAATGATTTTACGAGCAAAACTATATTCATCCTCTAGTCTGTATATTTCTTTAGTCATTGCTTGATAAAAAATATCAATAACATTGTTTGACGCAAAACAGGATGTAAATCTAGACCGTTGTTTGAGTCCACTGTTAATGTCCGTATGTGGATTGATGTCTAAGTCTTGTAAAATTTGCATGATTGTTGGGGCATCCCCCTCCCTTTCTTCCAGTGATAGGAGTAGTTGGACATCTCGTATATCCTTGATAGTCATACTGCACTCCGTCACTGCACTGATTGATGGGGCATTAGAAAATCCCTTGCTATGAAAATATTTTTTTAATTTGAGATTGCGTATACATTTAAACAAGTTGATATGCATGTCTGTAAAGTTTGGAAGAGATGCAGGACAGAAGCCCAGGCCCTTGCTCAAAATCTTTATTTCTTCATTATTCAGAGTATAATCAGACAGATTTATAACTGTAACATTATCCACAGATGTTACTGCTGGCACTGAATTTTCTAGGTCACTTAATTCTGTAAGTTCCGTGAGACAGACCGTGTTGTCATTCCCTCTTTGTCTTTCTGTCCTCCTCTGTTGTCTAGTTTTA
This sequence comes from Calotriton arnoldi, assembly GCA_963921515.1. Classification (NCBI taxonomy): domain Eukaryota; kingdom Metazoa; phylum Chordata; class Amphibia; order Caudata; family Salamandridae; genus Calotriton; species Calotriton arnoldi. The sequence goes on along the minus strand of CAWUFW010003349.1, from coordinate 681,550 downwards.
CCCCTTCTATTTTTTTTTTTATACTTTTTTCCTTTTTTCAAAGAGACAGCATAAGCATGCAAGGCCAACAACTCTGAGTAGAGAGTATTAATGGCTATCAACATCAGGTGTGTTTGTGTCTTACTTAATACACACTTTTACTATTTCTTTCATTCTCCTTTCTTTATTTATCAAATGGCAAGGTTGCCTAGGACACATAACTAAATATGTGCAGGATACTTTTTTATGTATGTACAAAACCCATTGTGTTTTCGAGTATGTGCTTATACATATGTATATATCATTTGCAGCCTTGAAAAAGTCCGTAGGACGAAACACGTGTCGGCTGCCCATCTGCTTGACCTTTGTAACAGGACTGGATAATAAATGTTACGCTTTGTGAGAAGAAAAGACGTTTTGGACTATATGTGCATCTCTTGCTATAACTTAGCATCATACTGAATTTCTTGGAACAAATCAGCACTCATTTCTGGACTATCTATGTGTGCTTAAGTACTCCTTTGTGTGTATTACTCTCTGCAACTTCTAGGGTGCATTTTTAAAATCTTATTATGGTGCAGCCAACCAGCAGAGCTCATGGGGCCCCTCTAGAATTTAATGTGTGGGGCCATCCGTCACCCCCATGATTTGCAACCAGAAGGGGGGGTGTTAACCATCAGATGTTAAGTAGATCTGCTAGCAGGGGAGCGTAGCCAAGATGGTGACTGGAGCAGATGCGGAGTGAGGGAGCTCCACTTTGCATGCCTTACTATATCCTGTCATCTCTCCACTCGGCGCTGGGAGGTGACAAACACTGCTGCGGACCCTGTCATCACAGGGTGCTAACTGGGGGCCAAGTGCTGGCCATCTGAGGAATGCAAAAAAATACACTTTATTTTCTAGATGTTACCAACTTTGCTGAGACCACTGAGCTTAAATCTAAGGCCTTTTATAAACCAACTTCCAAGAATAGCCTTCTCTCCTTCAAAAGCTTTCACCCACGCTCACTAAGGGAGAACCTCCCCTACAGTCAGTTCTTATGAATACAACGCAACTGTAGCAATATATAGGATTATAAAAAGCAAGCCTCAGCACTACAGGGAAAACTGAGGGTGAGGGATTACCCCAACCAGATTATTAACTAGTGTCAAAAGAGAGCCAGGAATCAGAACAGGGATAACCTCATGGAATAAACAGAGAACATGAAGGAAAATGACATCCTCACATGTGTGACCACCTACTCCACAGTGTCCAACAGCATTAAGAAAGCCATTAACAAACATTGGCACTTTATAACGTCTGGATCTATAAAATGGCAGAAGCCTAGATTTGCCCACAAAAGGAGTAAAAACACCTGAGATCTCTTGGTACATACACAACCCCCTAAAAAGAAAGAGAAAACAAATATGATGCTCACAACTTGTGGCCTACCACCTGTAGCAGGACATTACCCCTGCGGGTCATGTGCAGTGTGCTATTTGACAAAAGTAACAAAAACCCTCACATTGTACGAGAACTTGGAGTGGACTCTAAAATGACACACAAATTGCAACACCACACAAGCCATATACATGATCACATGTCCAAGCAGACTAAGATACATAGGTATGACTTGCTGCAAAGTCAAAACATGGATTGGAGAACACCGTAGCAATACCAGATGCAAGAAAGCCCCCACAAGGATGAGTGACCACTTTCTTACTTCTCAGCATACAGCCAACGAACTTGAATGAGTGATTTTGGAAACACTTAATGAGACAGACGGAGACGCTGAATGCCTTCTCTTTCAAAAAGAACAAAGATGGGTCTACCGTCTTAGAACCTTTGATATAGGACTAAATGACAATGTCTCCAGGTTAGCATTCATTCAGTAATAATAATAATAATATGTATTATTATGATATTTATATATGTATGAGCCATCAAGACTAATGACAATAATCTGTGAGTTTGGAGACATCATCCCTACAGCTTCTACTACCGTTAAAGTATGACCATTTGCTGACAACAGCGACTTCCGCTCTTGGGCCCACAAGCAAATACTCACACACATAGCATTGTATCATAAGCCTGAGAGACATAGGTTAACCTTACAGTATTCCACAGAGCATGTTCACGAATCTCTACTCTTGAAGATAAGCTTTAAATTACATATGTGATTTCCATCACCATGAAACAAGATTCCTACAGTTCTCCACCATCAACAATGGGTGACCGTATGTTGACACTGGCTACATTAGCTCTATTTCTTTTCTGCTCCTGACTCTACAAATTAACATACATGTACATTACATGCCTAAATATAAGAAACACAAGTTAACCCTATAGTACTTTTTCAAACGTGCTCATGAATCTCTTCTTCTTTTATGTACACAAAAAAAACGCTATATTTGAACCGATTTGCTCCATGAGATTTGAGACATAGGGTACCTGATATGGCTTTGAAAGTGCACTTGTGCATGTCGCACTCCTATTTTATTTATAAAATGCAAGCAAATATTCTGCATTTATCTCCTCATTATATCTACAACATAAGAGCAGCAGAGACTTGCCAGAACCTTACCAGAACGTGTGCATTTGACACAGCTCACTTGTAGCAGGAGTCTTTCTTTCTTTCCTTTTTTGAAAGTTCCTTTTTTGAAACTCCCAGAAATTAATTAAGCACATTAGGCAACGTCAACAATAGTTTCTTCTTAACAAAAACATCTCTGAGAATTTATTTGTGCATTTGACACAGCTCACTTGTAGCAGGAATCTTTCTTTCTTTCCTTTTTTGAAACTTCCCTTTTTTGAAACTCCCAGAAATTAATTAATCACATTATGGCAACTCCAGCAACAGTTTCTTCTTAACAAAAACATAGCTGAGAGGTCATTTTTATACACAAAAATGGTCCTCACTTGTAACTTTCACTTCAGACAATGATTTACGATACCTTTCAGTAGTTGATCACAAAACATTGTTTTTTTTCCATCCACATGAGCCTGCAGCAACCTTATCTCAACCACCTGTTCTCAATTATTCAATTAAGGTCACAGAGCAAGCTATAAAAACTGCCTCTCTCCAGACCACCTTCAACATTCAGTTGGGGAGAGATGCATGCAAGAGCACTGTGCAGGAAGCTTTAAAGCCAAGTAAGTGCAATTGACAGAGAGTACAGAATTCACCCCTTTATGGTTTAGTTTTCAATTTAAAAGTGCATATGGATTTGTTGCCTTACTTATTTCATGTTCCCTTCAGGCTTAAACCCCTGTCCTACATTTCTCCACACCATGATGCAAATGAAATGCATATTTAAGGTAACAGTACATTTGTTTTTTGATGAAAACTAGCCCCCCTCCACCGTCCTGCGTTCCTGGGTGCCTAGTATTATCAATTCACTTGTTTAAATTACTAAGAGACATTTTTGTCCCCTAGTTCTGCCAGCATGTTTGCCAATATTGAATGCAAGGATGATTTATCTTTACACTATCATTATTATTTAACAGAGAGAGCGCTATGCTTTACCCCAAAGTTCTTTATAACATTTGCCAAGAGTGAGAGCAGGGCAGTGTCCCTGTTCCCCCTGGCTGTATCTTTCATCAATAATGCATTTCTATAGAAAGATACCAGCCTTCGCTGCCCACTGCTTTTTCAGTGTCACAGTGGGTGAATTGGGAAATTGGCACCGTTAGTTTTATCATGCATTTAATTTTCCTTTGTTTCTCTCACAGTTATAGGCCTAAAGACTGTACCTATAACCATGTTTTGTCTAGAGCAAAGTGTGCTCACTGACAAAGAGGGGTGAGTGCTTCCACTTACTTATAACACACTATCCGGGAAGCCCTGAAGTATAAGGCCTCCATATATATTCTTTTGGTCCTGATGAAGGCCATAGACCGAAGGGGCTGTTCCAGGCCGAAACATGTCGACCCGACCACTAGGTGTCATGGACCAGTGACTCATTGAATAAACACTGCTTTGTTTTTAGACTTATCCCTATCCTACTCTTTTCCCCCAATAAAGATTCATCTAAAGGATAGGAGATCATTTTAATCCACTCATCACTGTCAACATCCAGACAGTCTCCCTCCTGGTGGAGGTTTTGATGTCTCTGGTAGAACGGGACACTCAAGTGACAACACCCGATGATTTCGCTATCCACTGAACCACACTAAGTGGAGATTACATACACCGCAGTCTGTGAACATGTGGTTGAGGGTCTCCGAGACAAAAAGTTCTCAGACTCTGGTACTAAGACCTATGTGGTTCATTCCCCCCCTTTCTTATGGATATCTGAGGACTGCAACCCGCTCGGCATTGAGACGCAGCCTCTGTCGGTCTCCACTTCGACCGCTGGACCAATGCTTGCGGAGTGGTGGTGGTGCTCTGCCCCGTGCCTCGGCAGCAACATCGGCCTGCCACAGAGGGCCATAGGGATGGCTGTAGGTGCTCCTCCCCGGAAGTCAGCTGCTCAGTAGCCACGGCCTGCCCGGACTTGAGGCCGCGGCCTCCAGCATTGTGTGCAGTCCAGCTGACCCACGCTTGGGATAACGCATTGGTGCACCGCCCTTGAAGTACCTGAGTGGCCTGGTTGTTTACTGCTGTGCCACGTTACCCCTCACACTCCACATAATAAGTGGGGGGAAACAATCCAATAGTGTCTGGACAGCGAAGGCCCAAACGAGCCTCATACTGTGTCTCTCCCCCGAAGATAGACAGAGGGGACCACCGGAAGGACCCCTGGGCATCCCCCTATTCATTGGTGGTGCTAACGAGGCCACACCACAGTGAAAATGGCACCCCGCATACAGTTAATGAACTGGCTCAGCTCTAGACACAGGCCATCACCCCTTTCCTGCTGCGATCTGGGGTGCCGGTTCACTTCTTTTGTGACAGCCCCCTTACTCACTGCTTGTCGCTGAGGGGGCCTCATGGGCGGACTCTGCCCTGGCCACAGAACAAAAGGGGACTTACGCAGAGACTGCGAAACACCCAGACACCCCTGGGACAGAGCTCTGGGACGGACCAACGAGCTGTGGGTAGCGAGGCGGTACACTGCCAAGGAGGCCCTCACCCATCGACATCATCTCCAAGATCGCATAGGTGGCAGCCCTCACATGGGGCCAGGGCTGGCATAATGAATTGACGGGAGATGGGGGCATGATGGGCAGTGACCCAGGTACAACGTAGTTGCCCCTGGTCTCCTGAATTTGAAGGAGGCTGCTGCCCTTGGACGGGTTACGACATTCCTTAATCGTCTTACCCCCACACAAAATGAAGATGGTAAAACAACGCCCCCCCCAAGGGTGTCATGAACTGATCCAAGCTATTAAGGATATGAAAACCACCCTGGGACCCAAGTTGGATGCCCTGGTGATCGACATGGGAATACTTTGTGTGGAGCAAGCCAAACTTAGAGGGTGGAGGCAAACAAGTCTACTCTGGTCGGAATGCGCCCCACTCTGGCAGAGATGCAATCCCACATTAAGGCTCTGCAAACAGATGTTTCCCAACTGTGCGCCAGTGAGGAGGATGCGGAAAGCTGGTCATGCCGAAACAACATCCACCTGGAGGGGCTACTTGAGGGGGCAGAAGGTCCTAGCATGGAACTCTTTCTGGAGGATTGGCATCTCCACATGCTACTGGGGGGCAAAAGACTCACTTTTTTCTCTGTAGAAAGAGCCCACAGAGTCCCGAGCAGAGCCCCTCCCTGGACTCTCCGTCTCAGCCGGTAGTGGTTTGACTCTTCAATTATCGCAATCATGACCATATCCTCCAAGTCACGAGAACCAAGGGCCTCTAGCAGGTTGAAAATGGGTCGGTGAACATTTACCTGGGCTACATCATGGAAGTACAAAGACTCAGGGGATCCTTCATGCCAGTTAAACAGAAACTACAACAGCTGGATCTGAAATACTCTCTGATGTTGTACGGGTTGTGCACAGTGATCCTACGCTTTTCTTTGGGTCACTGGTGGTTGCCTGGGAATGGCTGGAGTCAAGGGGGGTGTCCCCGATGCCCTGAGTCACACAATCAGATAAAGGCTAGCAACGTCTGCTATCTGGACGACGTCCATGCAGGCCACCCAGGAGCAAGCCCACAGATGAACAGACGGCATGGGAATGTGCAAGGGTGGTGATAAAGCTGGAGTCTCAACACAGCCTATCTACGTCACCTACTCATTACGAGATCAACTCCCCAGATGGGAAGCTGGCCCATGCCCTTGAAAATATCATGGTGGAACTGCTATCAGATCCCGAACTTACTCAAATAATGGCGGTTCAGGTGATATAACTTCTGTTACTGTAGCCTGTCCTTTTGCACCCTGTCTCTCCTGGGGGCCGGGACAGTGAGAGCCAAGTCCTCTTCACCAGGCAAGTGGAAGGGAACATATCACAACTGAACAAGGGCTTGAAATTACTATACTGTTAACCTGCCATTGTCTTTGCATTTTAGAGCCCCCTGGGCCCAAACGGAATGACTTACTTGTTTTATCGATATGTTCTATGCATGGCTGTGGACTTGTTCTTGTCCCGATCAGGGAGTTGGAGTTGGGGAATCAATTACGGGTTTACAATTCATGGACCTACAGCATCATGTTGTCAATTATGTATGGGGATGGATAGAGGTGGTGACCTCGGACGTTTGACCTGTGGGAATGGCGGGTGTTATAGAGTAATATGACAACTAGCCTACCGACACACTTACCCACATACAACATCATCACCTTGAACGTCCAGGGAATGGCTACCCCTGGACGGGGCCAACAAATATATTCTTACCTGAGATGCAGACAAGCAAAACTCATTAAATTGCAGTGGAGATGGGGAGGCCAGATTATTGGTACCTCCTACTTGGCGTATGCGAAGGGGTCCTTATCTTGGTGGAGCCGGCGGTACTTCTGACCACGAACCGCACAGTAGGAGACCCCAAGGGAAGGTATGTGGTGGTAGAGGGGACACTTGATGGGACGCCAATCACCCTCCAGGCACTTTATGCACCCGTTAGCAACCAGTAGCATTCCCTGATAAGCCTACCTCCCACACTGGTACACAACCTGACGGCGCCTAGCATCTAGGGACTTTAATGCTGTACTTGATTAATTTGTGGACGGATTCCCCTCCAGTGGACAGCCATGCCAAGACAAAAGCACACACACTGAGGAACTGGCTCAAACACAGTGAAATGCAGGATATTTCGTGCTCCATGCACCCTGATACATGGGAATATTCGTTCATTTTAACAGTGCACCAACTACACACTAGAATAGACCTACCCTTATGCAATTCTCATATGGCGTCTCAGGTCTTATCTACTGAGTATCTGGGCAGAACACTTTCTGACCACATCCCCCTTAAAATGATGGTGCAATGGGGCAGACGACGGGCACTATCACCCACCTGGAAACTGCATGCACCGGCTTTGCAGGATGGTGCCTTCAGACACGTAACTAATTATTTTGAGGAGAACAAGGGGACTGCCTCAACCACGGGGATCAAGTGGGATGCCTTTAAGGCAGTTACCTGGGACCTGTGCATTAAAACCTCATATGGAGTGAAGCACTTACTGTGGCACCAGATTCTCAAAAGTGCCATATGAGCAGCATAGATACAGGTGGGAGTGTCTGCAGGGACCGAAGATTAAATTATACCTCTCAAAAGGAACAAAGGGTGGTGGTCACTAGGCTTGGAAAGCTAGATTATGCAGAATACGTGGCTAGGCAACATGCAGAGGGGGACAGGGCAGGCACGGTTTTGACATCGCTCCTAAGGTCAGAGGCCCCCAAATCCTCCACAAACTCCACTAGATCACCAACAGGAGAGGTACTGATCACACAGCCGTCATTAACTGGGTCTTGATTACTATACCTCACTTTATCTGGCAGAAGATCCATCTCGCAATCAACCAGGTAGTGCGTAACAAAACCCCCGGGATGGACGGGTTCCCAGTGGAGTTTCACTTCCCATATAGAGGGACTCTTGCACAGAACTCCACAGGATGTACCGACAGACCAGGGAGGAGGGCTTGCTACCAAGGTTCATGTGGGACGAGATGATCGTAATCCTGCCCAAGCCAGGCAGAGACCCCTTAGAGGTGCGCTCTTTCAGAACACGGTTAATCCTGAATACAGATTACAAAATCTTTGGAAATGTCCTAGCAAACAGGTTTCTGCCCTGCCTCCTCACACTAATCCATCAAAACCAGAATGGTTTTATTCCCAGGAGGAATACATTTGTGAACCTGAGACTCCTCTTGCGACTCATGGAAGAAAACTGACAGATGATGCCACCATGCACGGCACTTTGCTTTGATATCGAGAAAGCTTTTGATACTCTGGGCTAACCCTATCTGATGGAAGTACTGCGACGAATGGGGATTGGTCCAGAAATTATGAGCTGGATAGTCCTGCTGTATAACAACCCAGTTGCTCGGGTTCACAAGGGCAAAGAGATCTCGGCTACTTTTAAAGTGCGTAGGGGCACCAGACAGGGATGACCACTGTCACAACTCATCTTTGTCCTGGCAATGGAGCCACTCACGGGCCTCTTCCACCTAAGGGCCTCGTAATGCTCTGGGACCAGGTATTCCGGGAGGAAATTGGGTCCACCATAACGGAATATTTTTAATCCGACGCCGACTCCGTGGACTCCCCGTCCACGTTATGGGAGGCATTCAAGACCATCATCAGGGGCAAGAGCATCACCAAACAAACTGGCGTTCTGCGCCAGCTGAGGAACGACTTGCGGCAGCTAGAGAAGGAAATCCGCACACTTGAAGCAGAATTTGTTTAGACTAACCAGCTCTCGACCCTCGGGCAGATTAAAGCTAAGATAACGGAATTCGAGGAGGCAGCACACAGAGAAATGCACTACTTAGGATGGGAGGCGCATGCCCACCAATATGGTGAAGGTGATCGAGCCGGCAAAACCCTTGCGGGTCTACTTAAAAAGCCTTGGGCAAATGACTATATAAGCGAGTTGCGCACCAGCGAGGATACGGTCGCGGTCGGGCAGGACGCAGTACAGGCCGAAATGATGGAATATTATTCTTCGCTATATGCCGCACGACAGTTGGAGGCACTCCCCGACCTGCCACCCTTCTTCGATTCAATTGAATTAGTATGGCTTAGCGATGCACACCGAAAGTATCTGGATGAGCCATATGCAGAGGAGGAGGTGATCAGGGTAATTCAGGCCATGCCAGGGGACAAAGCTGGATGGATTCACTGCCGCCTTTTACTAGGAGTTTGCGCTGCTTCTCGCACCTCACCTCCTCAACATGTATGAGGACTCACTTAAGCGGAACGCTCTCCCCCCCTCCCTCCGCGAGGCACTTATAGTGACCATTCTTAAGCCGGATAAGGACCCGCAACTCTGTGATTCCAATAGGCCACTATCAATGATCAATATTGACAACAAAATCCTTGCTAAATTGTTGGCTACGCTGCTGCTCCCACTGCTCCCCACAATACTCCGGCCCGACCAATGTGGCTTCATCCCTGGTAGGAGTACTGCTCACAACCTCCGCACCCTCTTCACGGTGTTGCAGGAGGTGGATCCCTCCCTCCCCGCCGCCGCCGTTTTCCTGGACGCAACCAAAGCATTCAACATGCTGGAATGGCCTTAACTGTTTTCGCTCCTTGCCTGCGTGGGCATGAGTCCTGCTTTTCTTAAAAAGATAGCATTACTCTATACCTCCCCGACAGCCAGGTTGTGGACTAACGGAGTGGTCTCCCCTCAGATTGCTGTGGCTCGCGGCACAAGGCAGGGGTGTCTACTTTCACCCCTCCTCTTTGCCATAGCCATGGAACCGCTGGCGGCCAGATTACGGCAACACCATGCTCGGAGAGGGCTTGATTTTACACCCAGGGTGATTCTGGAATCCATGTATGCGGATGATGTGACTCTATATGTTAATCATCCGGCGACCAATCTTGACCCCCTCATACGCGAAATCACCAGATTTGGTGGCCTTTCGGGCATTAATATTAACTGGGAGAAATCCATGATTTTTCCACTCACTGCCGTCACGGACGCATTTCAGTCAGAATTCCCACTTAAATGGGCGGACTCCCCAGTGACGTACCTGGGTATCTGGATCAGCAGGGATCACGAGGAGCTGTGGCGATATAACTATGGCAGGCTCATGGAATGGCTGGAAAGTCGATTACCCCGCTGGAGAGCGCTTCCCCTCTCTTTGGCCGGCCGAATCGCTATTGCCAAAATGGTGACACTGCCTACATTTGTATATGTTTGTGTAAATCTCCCGCTCCCTCTCCCCTCCGAGTTCAAGAGGAGGCTTCGCTCAAATTTGATATCTCTTGCTTGGGCAGGCAGGCAACCCTGTGTAGCCTGGGAGACCCTCACGCTTCCGTTCGAGCAGGGTGGCTTAGGAGACCCTGACATGGAACTGTATTATAGCTGCGCACAGGCCCAATTCGGGTTCCATTGGATTTATCCGACTCAATTTATGGCACACACTGCCCCAGAAAGTGACCAAGCGGACCCAACCCTGTTGTATATGGCATTGTTTCACCTCAGACCCGCCCGCGGTCTGGGATTGACACAGTAGGTTGCATGGTCTGGGTGTGGCAGCAACTCCGTCGCAGTGCACAGCTGGACACTTTATTTGCACCGTCGGTGCCATCCACTAGGCACCCAGCATTGCCTTTCACAGATGAGGCGGGGGTCTGTCAGCGACTGCGCAAGCTCCAGCTGCATACGCTGGGGCAAGCTTTCCCGGATGGCGTCTTCATCGGGCTAGATGCCGCACCAGGGGATGAACACACTGGCCTCCTCGATAGAATGACATACTTCCAGCTGCGGGCGGCGTTGCGAGCACAATATGCTTCATTTCCGGTCGCGCCCCCAACTTTCCATGTTCTGGAGGCATTTTTAACCAATCCCTCACCTCGCAAACTTATAACACGTCTCAATTCTGGCATGCAGCGCAAATCCCCAATTAGCATACCCCCTGCCCAGTGCGAATGGGAGGAAAGTCTGGGAACCCCGTTTGAGGAGGGAGTAAGGGCCTACTGCTGCACGCAGTCAGGAGATATGTCACCCAATTATAGAGTGAGGCTTATTCACTTCAAATACCTCTACAGACTTTATAGGACCCCTGTATGGCTGCGCAAAGCGGGGCTGAGCACAGATGCGAGATGCGTACGCTGCGAAGCGTCTGAGGCCTCCTTCATGCACTTGGCCTGGGAATGCATGGAAGTTGCAAGATATTGGGATTGTGCTTTTGATGCGCTGGATGAAATTCTGGAGTACAGGTTGGAGCGCTCTCCGCTGACTGCTTTGCTAGTATATGTTAAGAACCTTCGGGCAGACATCAGAAGGCTGGCAGCAATGATGCTACTATTGGCTAAGAGGTGTGTGGCTATCTGCTGGGGCCATAAGCGTAGGCCGCGCAGGGACGAATGGCTGAGGGATGCTGCTTTCTGAAACAACCCACTGTCAGAGTTCTGGGAACAAATGCCTGTACCGGCGCGTCCTCACAACATTACGAACATACCCAGTTGGCCGCGCACATGCCCCCGCGGTGGAGGCATGGGCGTCCATGAGGATGTATGCGACGTAGGGGGGGGCCGTCCCGCACATGGGCACACCCCTTTCTCCAATCTGACCAGTGAGATATACCTTCCTGCCCCCCTTACCCCCCTTCCCTCCCCCTTCCCCCCCTCCTTCCCACAATGATCCTAGCTCTAGATCCCTTTCTCTATTCTATTTTCGTTTCTCTTTCCTTTTTTGCTGACTTGCGGCTGCTGCCTTCCGGACTGATTTACAAACTGGCGAGGGAATACTTAGATTGCAGAACTTTGCACGAATTGCAGGATCACCACTCTTCGTGACTTGATAACTGTATATCTGAATGTATATTTGCAACTACTTGCCTTCACATGTATCTCTGGCACCATCTACGCCCAGTGCAGAATGCTGCAGTTTGTATGTACTAAAATCTATAAATAAAGTAAAAAAAAAAAAAAAGGGCCCCGTAATGGGGGATCCCAAGCGATGCTAATTCGTAAGCAATTTCACTCTACACCGACTATGCACTGGTGCACCTAAGGGATGCAGGCAGTGGCCTCCCACGGGTGACAGAAGCCCTCTCTGACTTCAGTAGGGCCCTGGGCCTCCGGCTGAAGTGGGTGAAGTACTGTTGGTTCCCTATGTGCAGCCTTTCACAGCCAGAGCGGGAGGCATTATCTCTTTTGACACTGGACTGGTGCCTCGATACCTTTCGGGACCTGGGTGTGAATATTTACCACTCTGATGATAATCTCATACATAGGTACCTGGGAGCAGTGGCAACTAGCATACACAACTCTCTGGTGTTTTGGGGCTCCCGCCCACTGTCACCTACGGGCAGAGTGGCAATCGCCAAAATGCTAATGCTGCCAGAGAATATATGACGTTACAAGGCATGCAATTACAACGCATGCTTTTACAACGCAGTCTTCACATCGCAACTACCATTACATTGCATGATTTTACAACGCATGCCATTACAACACATTTTTAAAAACTACCATTACAACGCATTCCATTACAACGCATACCATTACAACACATAATACTTTTAGGCCAACAGTAGGGTAAGTGTTGGATAGCTTAGGGGTAAAAATTACTAAGTGTTGGATAGGGTAGGGGTAAAAATTACTATTCCCACTCCAGTGAGTGCAGCAGTAGGGAAAGTGTTGGATAGTGTAGGGGTAAAAATTACTATTCCCATGTACCCCAAAACCCATAGCCACCCTAATACTAAAAAAATCTCCATTAATTTCCTTATAATGCGTTATAATGGCATGCGTTGTAATGGTATGCGTTGTCATGGCATGCGTTGTAATGGCATGCGATTTAAAGGCAGTTGCATTGTAACAGTTGCGTTGTGAAGGTAGGTCGTTGTAATGACTGCGTTGTAATGGATGTTTCCCGCTGCCAGACTGTTGTACCACTTCTCGGCTCTGCTGATTAACATACCTAAATGCCTCTTCAGATATCTGGACTCTGTTCTTTCAGTACTGATTTGGGGGCCCTGTCAAAATAGGGTGGCTCTCCACAAATTATATGCACCTTTCAAGTGGGGTGGATTGGGTGCACCAAACTACGAACTTTATACTGCGGCAGCTCAGCTGCAGTGACCAATGAATTGGCTCACAATTGGTCCCAACCTGAGTGTGTGAACATACAGAGAGATTTAGGTGACTGTGCAATAATGGACTGGCTGAAAGGCCTGCGGCGATCCGCTTTGTGCTCTGGCCAGTTGACTCGGTTTGCCAAACGCTGCTGGCACGGGTACATCTGACCTGGAGGCGACATGTTATCATACTCGCCGAGCTTACCTCTGTGGGACATGCCAGCCCACTACAAGGTGTCTGAACATCACAACACCAGACCATGGAGAGAAGATTAGGATTGTTTTTGAACTGGAAGGTGTCACTTCTTGCACAAAAACAATCCTGTCTGTAACACAGGCACCCTTGTACCATGGAGCAAGTGTGCCTGTGTTGATGCTATGCAGCACTCTGTGCGCCAGTGCAGAGAGACAGCAGGAATGAGTCATATCTTAGTAGATAAGGCGCATTCCTGTTCTCTCCCTATCACGCAGCGCAGCAAGTTGTTTTGCTGCGTTGCGTGACAATTTGATAAATCTGTCCCTTTGTTTGTTTCCATGGATTAGGAAAGCTAGATCAGGTGGGCTCTCTCTCTCCTACCTAGTTTCCAAACTCTAAAACTTTCTGCCTCCATCCCTCAGGAAATTGCCCTGTGCCATCTCTTTTAGAAAAAAATCAAAAACTCAGCTACCTGCTCCCCACTCTTCCAGTGCCTTCCACACCTCATCACAGAAAGGAGCTGAAACACATATGAAACTCTATTGCTGAGGTGCGCTAGAATAGACTGGCTTGTACAGTCAGAGAAGAGTGCCAAGAAGACAGATCCCTCACACTGACCCTGGCTCTATGCAGTGAGCAGCCACCATCAGACATTTTGCTGTGCATGCAAAATATATTTTTCTGTCTACATCATGGCTGCCAAGGGATTGCGGGTGAAGCGATGGATAAAATGTTTCTGTGGAATCAGTGCCCTCAAGACATACCAAATTGAGGAGGTGTTGTGAATTTAATGCATGGTCAAAATTATTCTGTTTGAAAATCTTTTGTTCTACCAATAATATTGCAAACATGAAGGGGATTTCTGGAAACACCTTAGTTAAGATTTAGTTAAGGTTGATAGGGAAGTAGATTGAGTACCGCCTATATGACAAACCCTCAGAAGATGGGAAATTGACCAAGCAAGGTAGTAACTGTTATGTTGCCTGGCCCTAGCTAAACTGCAGAAGGAGTTAGTAGTCTAGCTGATCGGTGACTGGACTTCCAGGGCAAGGGATTGATACAGGACGCGTGGTAGAGGATGGCATGAAGACAATGAAGATGCATGTATTGGAGGCTATCTCCCATATGAGTAGGCCTAGGAGCATGTAACTAGATAGGGAATCAAATAATATAGAGAACCGGCCAAAACATTGGCATCTCCCTTCTGTCACTGCTCACCTGCGCACACACCGGCCCCTCGGGAATACAGCAAATAGCGACAAAATTCATGCAGCAGGACCTTCAAGCAGTAAGGCAACGTGGCAAAGGCCGTACTGAATGAACGGATATTCAGCACACAAGGAACTACCTGAAAGGGGTCATTCAGGTTTCCAAAACAAGAGCAGGAGCCCAATGCAGCACAAGACTGTGGGGGGCAGCAACTGAATTCACCATCTTAAGGTCAGGCCTCTCCAGTCAATGAATTCATACGAGCAGCCATTTTGAAGTCAGGTGTCGCATTTGAAATCATAGAGACTGCCATTAAAGTCAGGCACCCATTGGAAACAATAAAGCTGTCATTTTTAAGTCAGGCACCCTAATTGAAAATACAGAGGCTACCATTTTGAAGCCAAGCATACCATTAATTAACATTAGAACTCCATTCTGAGGGCAGACAACACCACAAATAAGCAAAACCAGTGCAACGAAGACGAAAACAAAGCACAACAAGCAAACAAGAAGTAAATAAAACAGGGCATTGTGTCCTCAGAGATTAAACATGGAAAGGGGTCAGCATCATATCTCCAACCGCTAGACCAGCAACTTCTATCCTCAGGAAACACCATGGGACCAAAATGCTTGGAGTGGTTGTACAACTTTGACAATTTCATTGAAACATCAGGAGAAAAAGGAGGAAAAGCAAATATTATCCACAATAAAGAATCTCACAGGACAAGACGTTCAGAAAATCATAATGGAGCTGCCAACAGAACAAGCAGTGACCAATGCAAAAGTCCAAGAAGCTTTAAATGCGAAATTTCTGCCAAAAAGGAACATCGACATGAATGATATACTTTTAACCTAGCATCTCATGAAAAGGGAGAGTCCATGGATAAATTCATCATAAGGCTGCATCGCCTAGTCAAGCACTGTGAATTCAGCAAATTCAAAAGACTCCCTCCAGCTGCACATTATAGAGGGCTGTCAATCAGATCCGTTTAGACATCGACTACAGTAGAAGAGCTACATGCTGGACGACATCGAGGAATTAACTCATGTAACCTATCAAGCCAAACTCAAGCAAAAAAAGTAGGCAAACAAAAAGCAAGCCATTTAGGCACAGAACCACACTCATAAAAAGTCTGACAAAAGCTACACCTGAAACTCAAGGTCACCAGACCATCACCGATGGAAGGATAGAGGATGCAGTATGGACAAAAAAAGAATGTTGTCATTGTGGACAGTCGTAGCTATGTGGGAGCACATGCTTCACAGTGAGACGAGAATGTCACAAAGGTGGCAAAGACAATCACTTTGAAATGATGCTCAAAGGATCATGTCAACAATAACACATGAACTCAAAGGAACAAGGGATACAACATCGTGCATACACCGTAAGAGACAAAAGCAGCAGCCTATTTAGGTCCTGTGCAATATCACAGACCACAACAAAGCTGAGGGGGTCATCATTCAGGTTCTCAATGGATAGCCCAACACCCTCACACTTCTTAAAAAGTGACAAATATCTGATTATAGTGCCTCCAAGGACAAGGTAAAAAAGAAGTACTCCGCCTACATCTCATAATGGAAAACCACCCTACCTGCTTCGTATTGACAGCGGAGCATCATTGAACTACACTTGTGTAGCAGAATATAACAAGATGAACCTCAAACCCAAACTATACCCAGCCAAGGTACAAGTGTACACCGAGATGGCCAAGGTGCCACTTCCAAGTCTTGGCAAATTTGTAACAATACTCACATACAAGGCTAGAACTGTGAAAGGAGAAAAACATATTCTGGAAAGGCCCAGTCTGGCTGGTCGTCTCCTCAGCTTACACACAGCAGAACAGCTGAAGCTGATCCTTGTTTTACATATGGTAGAAGAAGTCCCACCAAGCAAGTTGACAACCAAAGTTATTCACAGGACTAGAAAAAATGAAGGACTTTGCAGTACAGTTACAAATAAATAAACACATCATACCAGTGGCTCAACAACATAGAAGCATACCATTTCACCTTCAGAAGGTGGTGGAAGAAGAAATCCAAGACCTACCATAAGTTGACATCATTAAATGAACCCAAGTAACAACACCCTGGATATCCCTGCTGGTGGTAGTACCCATGTGCAACTCGGAAGGCCAGGTGCACCTATATATTGAGGCTAGCACACATGGCCATCCAATGGGGCTGTATCTGTCCGACATGATTGCACTCCTCAACGGGGCTTGAGTAGTCTCCAAACTAGATCTAAACAAAGGATACCACCAACTAGAACTACATGAAGACTCAAGATACATCACAACAACACTACTCATCTACGACTATTCTGCTACAAACAACTCACCTTTGGGGTGTTGTCAGCAGCGGAAATGCTTCAAGAGGCCATTCAACAGGTCATCAGTCCCATTGTTCATGCATTAAATTACAGTGATGACATCCGGGTATTCAGAATTCCAACTGAAGATCATGACTGTTCTCTGGGACAAGTTTGCAGAGCACTCCAAAGAGCCAATCTTACCAAATAACAAATAAACTTAATTAAAAAAAGTTAAACACACATACATAATAATTAATATATATTTACTTTAAAACAATTAATAAAGTATTAATTTAAATTTATTTTATAATTTTAAAATTATATATAAATTTACAAATATATATATATAAATATATATATATATATATGCAAAAATATCCTCCTCCTTCGAAAAGACAAGGGGACACGGCAGGGCTTCAAGGAATCATTTATTCGAATTCTCTGGCATGACGCGTTTCGGCGGTAGCCTCTTCAGATGCCTCCGGTGTTACAAATTTCAAAGTTTCCTTTTATTTATTAAGCCCCTCCTTCTAAAGTAGCGTGGGGCACACCTACACCATATCTCATCAGAGAACACTCGGCCAGTTCATAGTTATGGACTGCAGATCCCATCATGCAGTTGGTTCGCAATCTGGACGAATGTCTCCTACAACCGGATTTTTCCCTCCTCAAAGTGAGTGGCTGAAGAATGGTTGGCTTGATATTGCAGCACTGTGCTGGGCAACAAACGATTCCTGAGCCCTGCTCATCTAATTAAAAAACATTCTATTATAAATTAAAACATTAAACTATTTAAAAATCTTTAAACTTATATTTCTTAATCCAGTCATTGCAACAGTAGGGAAAGTGTTGGATAATAATAATAATAATAATAATAAATAATAATAATAATAACAGAGGGGTAAAAATTACTATTCCCACTCCAGTGAGTGTAAAAGTAGGGAAAGTGTTGGATAGCGGACGGGTAAAAGTTACTATTCCCGCTCCAGTCAGTGCAACAGTAGGGAAAGTGTTGGATAGTGGCGGGATAAAATGTACTATTCCCACTCCAATGAGTGCAAGAGTAGGGAAAGTGTTGGATTGCGGAGGGGTAACAATTAATATTCTCACTCCAGTCAGTTCAAAATTAAAAACAAACAAAATATTAACAACAAAAATATATAAAAACATATATATATATATATATATATAAATATGTTACAAATTAAAATACAAATATATTTAATAATACATTTTAAAAAACATATTATAATGTTAAATACATATGACAAATACCTACAAATATTATATTAAATAAAATAAAAAATATTTTCGAACAAATAAATATTTTTAATTAGAAATTATTTAGAAACAAAAACATTAATTATTACATAAATTTACTTTTTTTTATTTTCTACCCTATAACACCACGCAAATCACAACCCACATCTAAATTTAAAAAGATGTACTTCCATAAATAACATAATTAATTACCAATTAAAGAAATATTATTAATTAAAAAACGAATTAAAACTCATAAAAATGTATTAACTTCCCACACTTTACCCCTATAATCACCACAACCCACAGCTAAAATTAAACTGTAAAAAAATTAATTACACAATTAAAACTTATTTTCAATTAAAAAACTAATAGTATTAACTAGGCCTGGGCGGAAAACTACGCTACGCTCGCGTAGTTTGCGAAGTTTGCACTACTTCGCACAACGCGAATTGCACGTAGCACAGTGCAAACACGCCGTAGCGTAGCGTAGCGTAGTGCAGCTGGTCATTTTGCTTGCTCGCGGTCCTCAACGTCAGGTTGGCGACCGCGAGCAAGCAAAATGACATCCCGGCGAGACTTTCTCCTCGTTCGCGATCAGCAACATCAAGTTGCCGATCGCGAGCGTGGAAAATAAACCTCCCGGCGAGATTCTCAACGCGGGTAGGTCAGGTTTCTCATTGCGCGTGGTCGCGTATGCTCGCGACCGCTCGCGATGAGAAACTACCAGTCCGCGTTGAGAAAGCTGCCGCTCGAGTAAAAATCTACTCGAGCGGCAGTAAAAGACAGCTCGCACTGTGCAAGATGCCGTTTTCAATGATTGCACAGTGCGGACAAGCATCCGGCACTGTGTAATCATTGCGAACACGCACTACGCAGTTCGCGTAGTGCTACGCGTAGCTCGCGTAGTGCGAACTTCACTTTGCGTAGCTTCGCGAAGCGCTACTTCGCGAACTACGCCCAGGGTTAGTATTAACAACTAATTATAAAGTAAGTAAAATTAATTTACTCCCTACCCTTTACCCCATAAAAGTAAAACCCACACACAAAAGAATATAAACAATTACCCTAATTAAATATCAATTAATTAATTAATATTAATGATCAACTAATTATTAATTAATTAAACATAAATTACTTCCCGCTCTTTACCCCTATAAACCCCACAACCCACACCTAAAATAAATTACACAATTTCCATATTTAATTTTCAATTAATTAATTAATATTAATTAACAACTAATTATTAATTAAATAAACATAAATTACTTCCCACCCTTTACCCCTATAAAAGTAAAACCCACACACAAAAAATATAAACAATTACCCTAATTAAATATCAGTTAATTAATTAATATTAATGATCAACTAATTATTAATTAATTAAACATAAATTTCTTCCCACCCTTTATCCCTATAAACCCCACAACCCACACCTAAAATTAATTACACAATTTCCATAATTAATTTTCAATCAATAAATTAATATAAATTAACAACTAATTATTAATTAATCAAACATAAATTACTTCCCACTCTTTACCCCTATAAACCCCACAACCCACACCTAAAATAAATTACACAATTACCATAATTAATTACCAATTAATTAATTAATATTAATTAACAACCAATTAATAATTAATTACAAATAAATTACTTCCCACAATTAACAATATAAAATCTCAATTAAATAAATATTAATAAATAAAAAATAATCATTAGTTTGTTATAATTAAATTACTTCCCACCCTATTCTCCTATAAACCCACAACCTGCTATGGAACTAAAAACGCAAAATTAAATTAAAATAAAATTGCTAACTACTAAAAATGAAACACATATATTAAAAAACATAAACAATACTTATACAAAAAACAAACATCACACACATTTAAAATATAAACTACAATACATAACACTAATTCAAAAATCAATATTTTAAACAACTATATTTTTACAAACGATATTAATGACTTCTACATTTTTTTAAACAATATTTCTTACCTTAAATTCGATATTCTTGACCACAATATTCTTGCTGTCGATATTTCTGTGTCACGATATTTCCAACTTGATAGTTGTGTAAGTCAACATTTCCAACTCGATATTCTGTCTGAATACCCTTGCAGAGTACATCCCATCCAAATTATATTTAGAGTGATAAAACTGCTGTCCGTGGTGTAGGAGGGAGATCCGTCGTCGGACTACCATGCATGCAGCGATAATCCTCTGCCATCGAATAACACTCCATCGGACTTGGTGTGGCTAGATTCCGCGCACCAACTTTATATATTTCAGTCAGCGTAGCAGGCTTGTGAATGTGTACCGTCGGAGGAAATACGTCATGGAACGGATTTCCATGGTATAGCGTTGCAACTGAAGGACGGACGCTGAAGTTACACACCTGATAATAATGTCCTAAGTATTCACACCTGTTGAGTACACTATAAAGCACACTGTATGCTATACAATCGTCCTTTGTCTTTGCTCAGAAGCAGCCAGCAGATAGTCGTTTTGGGAACAGACCATTAGAATCACCTTTTGCTATTTTTGTGACTTTTTCATTGACATCATATATTTTCTTCCCTTTTTTAAACTACCATATTTTTATTTCTTTACAGCCGAGACTGAGAAAAGAAACTCCAGATTTACAGACACAGAATTTACAGTCACGGTGGATGAAATCATTGGGGTAGAGCCCCACTTCTTTTGGTCACTTGTCCAATCTACAAATATCACTCAGAAAGGCAAATGTGGGACAGAATTGTCTCAAGAGTTAATGCTGTGTGACAAGAGGAAATTAGGAAGTACTGAAATGATCTGTGGGCGAGAGCCAGATCTCTGGCCTCCAAAGCCCTCTTAGCAGCCCAGC
Organism: Calotriton arnoldi; assembly: GCA_963921515.1. Classification (NCBI taxonomy): domain Eukaryota; kingdom Metazoa; phylum Chordata; class Amphibia; order Caudata; family Salamandridae; genus Calotriton; species Calotriton arnoldi. Next base: position 660,597 of record CAWUFW010003349.1, on the reverse strand, counting down.
AGTCAGGTGGTGTTTCTCCCAGGCTCATGCATCTCTTGCTCTGAAAGTAAAAATTGTATGGGATCCTGCACAGTGAAGGCTTTGTATTAATCCCAGGTGGAGTGGAGACAGGTAAGTAAAAGCACACTACAGTACACAGTAAATAATTTGTAAATTGTAAATCCCCTTGAAATCAATTTCCATTGTGTCTTGTAACATGAAAGTCCTGAATTAAACACAGCGGGCATATTTACAAGGAAATAACGGATCGCGGAGCTGTGGCAAATTTTGCAGCGCATCGCTCTGCCATTTACAAAATGCAGGGATGCGCCGTATTTACAACAATACAACGCACCCCTGTGTTTTCCCTAGTGCTGGCGCTAAAAATAGCTGCCTAGCGCCAACACAGACACCCTTCCTCCATAGTGCAAGGGTGCCTTCGTTGCAAGGAATGATTGTTTATGTGCAGGAAGGTGTCCCTTCCTGCATATAAACAATCAATAATGGTGATTTGTTACTTCTATGTGTGCTGCATTCTTCAGCACGCATAGAAGTAGCAAATCGCCATTACTTAATGATTGTTTATGTGCAGGAAGGGACACCTTCATGTACATAAACAATCATTAATGCCATTTTGCTCTTTCTATGAGTGCAGCAGAATGCAGCACACATACAAAAAGCAAAAACGAGGAGAAATAAAAGTATTTCTCCTCCTTGTGCCATTCTAACACCTGCTATTACATGGCATTCGTTTTTGCCGCTGCCTCAGATTTACACCTCTTTGTAAATCTGAGGCAGTGTCAAAAAGCAATGGGTGTTGCGGTGGAACGCCCACAGCAACACCCATTTCACAAAGATACCTGCGTGAAAGGGTGCCATATATACAAAGCGGCGTTATGCTACAAAAAGTTGCTTAACGCCACTTTGTAAATATGGTGCAGGGCATTGCGCCACCAGAACGTCAAAGAAATTACGTTCCAGTGGCGCAATCCCCTTGTAAATATGCCCCAGTATTTGTTTAAAATCGCATAGATATTCTAATGTTAGTACACTGTGAGGCCCACTCTAGTTTACTAAACTGTAATGTTGCTATAAGAATTAACCTAACACTTTGTTTTCTTTAAATGAAGTACATAGTGGCATGATTATATACCTTATGTGTAATGTTTTAGAAATTCATCTGACAATATCCATTGTTTGGTCTGGTATCTAACATGAAGATAAACTACTGGACAGCTGATCCACAACTTTGTACATGCCTTCTACACATTATAACTGTCATGAAGAACAATATTACATTTCTCTGTCGAAGAAAGTTGGTAAATCATTTCATAACTATTGCAGGTTAATCTTTATTAACAGTCTCTCACACTGTTTTACCTTTTTCATCCAGTCCAAAGAACCTGGTATGGATAGGCCCGTATGACCAAGAAAACCATACCCTTGCTACTCCCATCTAGAGTGCTTTCGTATTTATCTACTAAGATGGTGAAAGTACCTATGACACAATTTGAACAAACAAGTATCAGTTATGAACTCAGAAAACATGTACTGGATGTACCAATGGCCTGGACATAGAAAGCTACTAATGTGCCAGCAGCACTATATTTGACATACCCTTCAGTGTCCTTCTAAACATGTTTTGGCCCAGCCCTAGCAGTCTGCAATTGTAGTCTCAATTTACCATTTAGGTAAGGTTTAAAAAAAACATGGAGTCACTCATTGGTGCAGTAACCAACAACAGCTACACCCTTAGTGGCCAATGACTACAACTCCCATAAATTATTGTAAGAGCTAACATAACTTGATGTCATGTCTCATTGTCATCATAGCCTAACTTTGACTCAGATCATATAAATGAAAAAGTAATTATCTTGAAATAATGCTTGTTCATACTCTGCAACACATAGAAACATTCTGGTGGGTACCTTTTCTCTGTGGTGTCACACTCAGAATCTTTGAGCTTTGACAACTGTATGCCTACCAGGGCCCTATAGTGCATATAACCATATGCAAGTGTTTGCTTTGCTGTGAAATGTTGGTCTTATGCATTGTAAAAGGACAATGAATTACCTTAATGATGTACATCATACTACAACAAATGCTAATTCTGGTTCAGAAAGACCTCCCAAAATGTGAAATCTCTCCATATCACTGATTGGACATGACAGATACTTCTGATGTTGTACGAAAAGAAACATATCACTATTTCATACTTCTTGTTATTTTGTGAATCTGTGGAAGAATTTAGAAGTGTACAGTGATTTTTTTAAACACAAACGTGAAGGGAAATCACAGAAGCCTAAATATTGAACAAATTAACATGTAAGGCAAAGTCTTGGTCAAAAATAGGAGTTTGTATGTAAGCCTAATGATTTTACTAACTCTAATATATTGTATCAATATCATACCATTACACACAGATATATACTAACAAGCATCGTGCAATTGTGTGTATCAGACCAGCACCAATATCAGAAGGTCCCTAAGCCAGTCCACCAACTCCTACCAAAGTAACAACTCTTGTACAAGCCTTCAGTGACGATGCAACGTCTTCTCATCCTAATCTGGATGAGAAGGAGCCTGGTCCATCAGGTGCATGCGGGGAAGCAGCTATGGTGAGCATCACTCTGCCCACCACACCATCTACAGCCATTGTTGTGTCTCCTTCTCAGCAACATTCGGTTTTAGTCACTGCTCCCTCTGGCCCATCTACAATGTCATTATTGTCAGTGGGCGCCCCAGTCCTGGCTCCTGTTTTGCCATTTGGCATCTGCAGGTGAGCCAGGACCAAGTGGGATTTTGGCAACTCACTTGGAGCCACAGGGCAGTGTGGGTAGGGGGAGACCAACATCAACACAGCAGAGTGTGGACACTAATGCCCACAGTTTCACGGAAACTATGGGCCAGAATATCATTGGGTCAGCCTCCCAGCATGAAGAGCAGATGGGCCAGGTAATGGAGTGTCTCAAAAAATGCCTAAAATGTACTGAGTGACATTAGGCAGTTGTAGAGTGAGCACAATGGGCTTCTTGAGAGACATATATCTGTAATGTGCTACTTTTCTGGGATGGTACAGGATGGATTCAAGGACATATGTAGGGCTGTGCGTGGCAAAACTACCCCTTTCTGTGGAGCCAGACCATCAGTGGACCAGACACCACCTCCTTCGAAAGAGAGGGAATCCCTGCAAACCCATGCAACAGCTGCCATCCCTGGAAGCCCTGCAACTGCTAACCCACCAGTAACCCTGAGGAGGGGACATTCATCAGGACCAGTGGCAGATGATCACAACATAACTGCCACCAAGAGGTACAAATAACGTCCTCCTGTGCAGCCACAACATTGACTCTTGGGACAATTCAAATCTTACTTTCCCCTTTTTTCAGGACTATAAGTAAATTGGACAGTTGACCCGAAACATGTCCAGCTGAACTTAAAAAGATCTCATACACCATGACTGTCAGTTCTGTGTTTGATATAATGTTTATGATATTTATCTTTGCAAACAAATGGTCTGTTTTGTTCACCACTTAGCTTCAAAGAAATACAGATTTTTTAATAAATCACTACTATTTTGGCAGTACATGCCATTTCGTGTGTCTTATTAACTCCTTTATGTGTTATGAAAATGTGTTGTATAAGTATCAATCAATCAATCAGGGGTTTGTTAAAGCGCGACTACTCACCCGTAAGGGTCTCAAGGCGCTGGGGGGGGGGGGGGGTGCAGGTTCCATCCATCAAGGAGGGGGTCTGTCGAAAAGCCAGGTTTTGAGGTTTCTTGCGAAGATGTGGAGCGATGTTGTCTGTCTGAGGTGGAGCGGAAGGGCGTTCCATGCTTTGGCCGCGAGGAAGGAGAATGAGCGGCCTCCCGATCTGGTCTTTCTGGTGCGGGGGACCACGGCGTAGGAGAGCTGGGCTGATCGTAGGGTCCTTTGGGGTGCGTGGAATTTGAGTCGGCTGTTCAGGTATGCTGGTCCGGTGCCGTGGAGGGCCTTGTGTGCGTGGGTGAGCATCTTGAAGGTGATTCTCGCCTCGACAGGGAGCCAGTGGAGTGTGCGCAGGTGCTGGGAGATGTGGCAGTGTTTTGGCAGGTTGAGGACCAGTCTTGCGGCGGCGTTCTGGATGTTCTGTAGCTTGCGGGTGAGGTTTTTGTTTATTCCAGCGTAGAGTGCGTTGCCGTAGTCGAGTCTGCTAGTGACCAGGGCGTGAGTGACGGTCTTTCGGTGTTCAAGGGGGATCCATTTGAAGGTCTTACGAAGGAGGCGGAGGGTGTGGAAGCAGGAAGACGAGACAGAGTTGATCTGGCGGTCCATTTTGAGCTCGGAGTCCAGGATGATTCCCAGGTTGCGTGCGTGGTCCGTGGGGGTTGGTGGGTTTCCGAGGGTGGGGGGCCACCAGGTGTCGCTCCAGGCATCGGGGTTTGGGCCCATGATGAGTACTTCTGTTTTGTTGGTGTTTAGTTGTAGGCAGCTGTTTTTCATCCATTTGGCGACGGCTTCCATGCCTTCTCGAAAGTTGCGTCTGGCGGTGTTGGGCTCGTTGGATAGGGAGAGGATGAGCTGGGTGTCGTCTGCGTATGACACGATGTTGAGTCCGTAGGTTCTGACGATGGGGGCGAGTGGAGCCATGTAGACGTTGAAGAGCGTCGGGCTGAGGGAGGAGCCCTGGGGGACTCCGCAGGTGATAGGTGTGGGGTCCGAGAGGAAAGGGGGAGTCTGACCCGCTGCGTCCTGCCAGAGAGGAAGGAGCGGATCCAGTCGAGGGCCTTGTCCTGGATTCCTGCGTCGTAGAGTCTGCGTATTAGGGTGCGGTGGGAGACTGTGTCGAACGCCGCTGATAGGTCGAGGAGGATGAGGGCTACTGTTTCTCCTTTGTCCAGTAGGGTGCGGATGTCGTCTGTTGCGGCGAGGAGGGCGGTTTCCGTACTGTGGTTTTTTCTGAAGCCGGATTGGGAGGAGTCGAGGATGTTGTGTTCTTCAATGAATGTGGCGAGTTGGCTGTTGATGGCTTTCTCGATGACTTTCGCTGGGAACGGGAGCAGGGAGATGGGTCTGTAGTTTTTGAGGTCAGTGGGGTCCGCTCAGGGTTTCTTTAGGAGGGGGTTGACCTCGGCGTGTTTCCAGTCATCGGGGAACGAGGCGGTCGCCAGGGAGCGGTTGATGGTGTGGCGGAGCATGAGTGCGATGGTGTCGGCGGCTCTGTTGAAGATTTGGTGGGGGCAGGGGTCCGTGGGGGCCCCTGAGTGGATTGACTTCATTGTCTTCTAGTGTGTCTTCCGTGGTGAGGGCTGTCCAGTCGTCAATCGCTGGTTTCCGGGTGTCGGGGGTGGTTGGTGAGGGTTCAGTGTGTTGGTTGTCTTCGTCGAAGTTGTCGTAGATGCTCTTGATTTTGTGGTGGAAAAAGGTGCTGAGTTTGTCGCAGAGGTCTTGTGAGGGAGGGATGTCGGTAGACTCGCTAGTGGGTTGGGCGAACTCCTTGATGATGCTGAAGAGTTCCTTGCTGTTGTGCGCGTGGGTGGAGATTCTGTCTTCAATCGCTTTTTCCTCGTTTGTCTGATGAGTTGATGGTGGGCGTTGGTGGCGGTTCTGAAGTTGTCGTGGGCTTCTGTGGATTTGGTGTTCCTCCAGGCCTTTTCGAGGCGGCGGCATGTGCTTCTGGACTCTCGAAGTTCGGTGGTAAACCATCTGGCTTTCTTGGCGCGGGTATTGTTGTTTTTCTTGAGGGGGCTATGGTGTTGGTGCTGTCCGTGATCCATCTATGCAGGGTTCGGGCTGCGGTGTTGGGGTCGTCGTTTTCCGCGATGGTTGGGGTGGAGTTGTTGAGTGAGGAGGTGAGCTGGTCGTCGGTGATTTTGGTCCAGTTTCTTCGTGGAAGCAGGTGCTGGTGTCTGTGGATGGTGGGTGTTCTGAAGGTGAAGTGGACGCAACGATGGTCGGTCCATGGGAGTTCGGTGGTGTGGCTGAAGGTGATGGAGTTTCCTGTAGTGAAGAGGGGGTCGAGGGTGTGTCCTGCTGAGTGCGTGGGCTCGGTCACGATCTGGCGCAGTCCAATGTTGTGGAGGTTGTCCAGGAGGGATGTGGTGTTGGGGTCCAGTTGGTTGTCGAGGTGGAAGTTGAGGTCTCCCAGCAGGGTGTAGTTGGTGGATGCGATGGCCTGCGGGGAGATAATGTCCGTGATGGAGTTGGCGAAGGGTCCGCGGGGTCCAGGGGGTCAGTAGATGAGGGTTCCTCGGAGGGTGGCGATGGGGCTGGCCAGTATCTTGAAGTGAAGGTGTTCCATCAGTTCTGTGGGCTCGTCAGGGAGTGTGCTCAGACGGAGGCTGGATTTGTGGACGATGGCGATTCCTCCTCCTGGGCGGGTGGGGCGGTCCTTCCTGGAGATCTTGTATCCTTGGGGGATGGCGATGGCGATGTCCGGTCCCGAGGTGGTGTTGGTCCAGGTTTCGGTGAAGAACGCTACGTCCGGGGTGGTGCTGTCGAGGAGGTCCCAGATTTCTGTGGCGTGTTTGTGGAGGGATCGGACGTTGAGGAGGATGCATTGCAGGGTCTTCGGTTCGGTTGTGTTCTTGTGGGCGGGTTGTGCTGGATCCGGGTTCTTGGCGGTGCTGCAGGTGTGCCGGCAGCAGTGACAGCTGAAGGGTCTGTGGGAGTCGGCTGGTGATGCTAGCTTGCAGTTGTTGTTGCGGCCTGGGTTGAGTGCGTGGAGTGCTGCTGGGTCGTAGCGTTGGCGGGGCGGAGGTCCAGGGTTCCTGGCGCTGGTCGCGGTCGGGTCGCGGACGGGCGCAGACGGGCTTGCCTTTGACGCGCCTTCGGCGCGCCAGCGGCGCGCCCGCGCAGTGGCCGCCATTAAGTAGGGGTCGGAGAGGGCTGGACAGCTGGGAGGCGGGAGCGGGGAGGGGAGCTGGAGGGGCCGCGGGGGCAGCAGCGGCGGGGAAAGGTAAAGGGAGGAAATAAGGGATAAAGAAAAAAGGTAAAATAGGCAGAAATAAGGCACAAAAGAGCAGAGATGCAGAAAGGTGAAAGATAAAAGAGGGTAGAAAAACGAGTGAAAACTAGTGAAAGGGCAGAGCGAGAGGAAGGGGAAATGAGCAGAAATAAGGCACAAAAGAGCAGAGATGCAGAAAAGTGCAGAAAGGTGAAAGATAAAAGAGGGTAGAAAAACGAGTGAAAGAGCAGAGTTAGAGGAAGGAGACAGAGGTCCACTGGACCACCAGGGATGAGGCGCAGGGAAACCTGCGGGTGGAGGAGGGCCTCGATCACCAACACTCGAGAGTGCAGGGGCAGGCCTCACTTAATGGTGGAGCTGCGAGGGTGGGAGAGCAATTTCACTGACCATGAGTCATTGGTCTTGCTCGCCTGTCGCCGCAGTGGCCGCCATTAAGTAGGGGTCGGGGAGGGCTGGACAGCTGGGAGGCGGGAGCGGGGAGGGGAGCTGGATTGGCCGGTCGCGCTGGGGGGGAGGGGCCGCGGGGGCAGCAGCGGCGGGGAAAGGTAAAGGGAGGAAATAAGGGATAAAGAAAAAAGGGAAAATAGGCAGAAATAAGGCACAAAAGAGAGCAGAAATGCAGAAAGGTGAAAGATAAAAGAGGGTAGAAAAACGAGTGAAAACTAGTGAAAGGGCAGAGCGAGAGGAAGGGAAAATGAGCAGAAATAAGGCACAAAAGAGCAGAGATGCAGAAAAGTGCAGAAAGGTGAAAGATAAAAGAGGGTAGAAAAACGAGTGAAAACAAGTGAAAGGGCAGAGCGAGAGGAAGGGAAAATGAGCAGAAATAAGGCACAAAAGAGCAGAGATGCAGAAAAGTGCAGAAAGGTGAAAGATAAAAAAGGGTAGAAAAACGAGTGAAAGAGCAGAGTTAGAGGAAGGAGACAGAGGTCCACTGGACCACCAGGGATGAGGCGCAGGGAAACCTGCGGGTGGAGGAGGGCCTCGATCACCAACACTCAAGAGTGCAGGGGCAGGCCTCACTTAATGGTGGAGCTGCGAGGGTGGGAGAGCAATTTCACTGACAATGAGTTAGTGGTCTTGCTCGCCTGTCCCCGCAGTGGCCGCCATTAAGTAGGGGTCTGGGAGGGCTGGACAGCTGGGAGGCGAGAGCGGGGAGGGGAGCTGGATTGGGCCGGTCGCGCTGGGGGTGAGGGGCCGCGGGGGCAGCAGCAGCGGGGAAAGGTAAAGGGAGGAGATAAGGGATAAAGAAAAAAGGGAAAATAGGCAGAAATAAGGCACAAAAGAGCAGAGATGCAGAAAAGTGCAGAAAGGTGAAAGATAAAAGAAGGTAGAAAAACGAGTGAAAACAAGTGAAAGGGCAGAGCGAGAGGAAGGGAAAATGAGCAGAAATAAGGCACAAAAGAGCAGAGATGCAGAAAAGTGCAGAAAGGTGAAAGATAAAAAAGGGTAGAAAAACGAGTGAAAGAGCAGAGTTAGAGGAAGGAGACAGAGGTCCACTGGACCACCAGGGATGAGGCGCAGGGAAACCTGCGGGTGGAGGAGGGCCTCGATCACCAACACTCGAGAGTGCAGGGGCAGGCCTCACTTAATGGTGGAGCTGCGAGGGTGGGAGAGCAATTTCACTGACAATGAGTTAGTGGTCTTGCTCGCCTGTCCCCGCAGTGGCCGCCATTAAGTAGGGGTCTGGGAGGGCTGGACAGCTGGGAGGTGAGAGCGGGGAGGGGAGCTGGATTGGGCCGGTCGCGCTGGGGGTGAGGGGCCGCGGGGGCAGCAGCAGCGGGGAAAGGTAAAGGGAGGAAATAAGGGATAAAGAAAAAAGGGAAAATAGGCAGAAATAAGGCACAAAAGAGCAGAGATGCAGAAAAGTGCAGAAAGGTGAAAGATAAAAGAGGGTAGAAAAACGAGTGAAAACAAGTGAAAGGGCAGAGCGAGAGGAAGGGAAAATGAGCAGAAATAAGGCACAAAAGAGCAGAGATGCAGAAAAGTGCAGAAAGGTGAAAGATAAAAAAGGGTAGAAAAACGAGTGAAAGAGCAGAGTTAGAGGAAGGAGACAGAGGTCCACTGGACCACCAGGGATGAGGCGCAGGGAAACCTGCGGGTGGAGGAGGGCCTCGATCACCAACACTCGAGAGTGCAGGGGCAGGCCTCACTTAATGGTGGAGCTGCGAGGGTGGGAGAGCAATTTCACTGACAATGAGTTAGTGGTCTTGCTCGCCTGTCCCCGCAGTGGCCGCCATTAAGTAGGGGTCTGGGAGGGCTGGACAGCTGGGAGGTGAGAGCGGGGAGGGGAGCTGGATTGGGCCGGTCGCGCTGGGGGTGAGGGGCCGCGGGGGCAGCAGCAGCGGGGAAAGGTAAAGGGAGGAAATAAGGGATAAAGAAAAAAGGGAAAATAGGCAGAAATAAGGCACAAAAGAGCAGAGATGCAGAAAAGTGCAGAAAGGTGAAAGATAAAAGAGGGTAGAAAAACGAGTGAAAACAAGTGAAAGGGTAGCGAGAGGAAGGGAAAATGAGCAGAAATAAGGCACAAAAGAGCAGAGATGCAGGAAAGTGCAGAAAGGTGAAAGTTAAAAAGGGGTAGAAAAACGAGTGAAAGAGCAGAGTTAGAGGAAGGAGACAGAGGTCCACTGGACCACCAGGGATGAGGCGCAGGGAAACCTGCGGGTGGAGGAGGGCCTCGATCACCAACACTCGAGAGTGCAGGGGCAGGCCTCACTTAATGGTGGAGCTGCGAGGGTGGGAGAGCAATTTCACTGACAATGAGTCAGTGGTCTTGCACATTTCCTACCTCCTCTCCTACATCTGGATGACTAACATGCATAGTTTTATTTCTATAATAGTAGTAATAATACTACAGCGTGCACACAGACCATTTAACAAACAGTATTACGTTCATAATTAATCGGAAGACACAAACATTTTTTAAGGTTTAGTCACATAATACTGAAGATGTTGAAAATCCGAGTAAACGGAGAGCTTTATTATCATACAACATAATTTTGTCCACACAGGAGTAACAGTCATTCCTAACAACCCATGGTATAATGACGCCTGTTACAACTGAGTCAGTGCTTCTACACAAAAACTCAGTACGTTTTAAGAAAAAAATTCAGATCCATACAACATCTGTATAAATAAAAGTATGCTACCTTACCCATCTTCTTGGTTACCAATGATTCTTTTATACTGCAGAAAATGACAGTGTATATTCATCTATGGGAACACAACAATGTCAATATTAATATGTTCGTTTTTTCAAAACAGCAGGTACATGCATTTTATATTTTGTGACTATGTATCATCTTAAGTTACACAATCTCCTCCTGTGCTTATTCTAACATCGGCAGGAGCGGTTTCTAGGATAACAATTTAGCCATGTACTCATCACAATCATAAACAACACCATTGTAACCCTGATCCAGGGACTACAGTCAAATTAGGAGTCTACCACTTGTAGCTCTAGATAGTAGTATCTGCACACATGTTGTTTAGTATTATTTACCCTTATGAGAAGAAGTTGTCAATGAATTCTTGATGTAAATCATTTCCTTCTTCTTTACCACTGTCATTTTCATTCAGCAATACTTCAACATCAACCTGGCCCTCCACATTGTAGTCATCATCTTGGATGAAAGGAATGTTTTGCCACACGGCAATGTTGTACAGCATACATAGAGCATTGCTATCTTGAATAATTTCTCAGGTGAGTAGAGGAGGGCTCCTCCAGGCTTATCCAGACAATGGAATTTTGCCTTCAGGGGCCCAAAAGCCCACTCCACAGGTTGACATCCTCTAACATGTGCCTCATTGAAGGGGACTTCCCCTGGCGTTGTTGGATTTCTCAGTGGGGGTAACAACAACAGTCTACTAGGATAGGCAGAGTCTCCTAGAAAAAATAAAAGCAAATAGTATAGAGATGTAGCGCAGTTTGATGAACTTTCAAATGAGATATACACATCTAATAGATTTGCCCCCTACTGTCTCTTGATGATCAAGATTGATGCTGTAATGAAAGCAATCAGAGGGGTAAAGGTGGAAATGGAGATGTAAATTGTGTTGTTGATGTAAATACGTGGGTGGCAAACACACCAGCTGATAGTAACAGGAAGTCTCTTATATTTAGATCTTGGAATATTGGGGGTGTAAAAAGCAAGCTGGCCAACATTGAATGGTGTAAATATATAGGCACTGCCAATATTTTATGTTTTCAAGAAACCTGGCATATTGGAACCTATTTTATAAATGGGTATACTGCTATTAATAGCCCGGCAACACCATCAGCACATGGGCGAGCTAAGGGTGGTTTGTCTGTTCTGGTCTCAAACGTAGCCCCAGTGTCTATTATAAAGTCTTATATTCTCTCACCCTTTTTCCAATTGATCTTACTTAAGTCTAATCCAAAATTATATATTGTTTTGGTAAATTATTATAAGAATGTGTTTAGCAACAAATGTTGTGAGGTCGTAAGGTTTCTTGAGACAGAACTGGATTCTTTTATAAAGGATATTTCTGGAGACTGGGTGCTTATCTGGGCTGGAGATTTTAACATGGGGCCGATTCCGATCTCGGCCGGTAGGGCTCCGAATCGGATTTGGCTTAACCGGATCCGATTCGGAGCCCTATTTCCCGACCGATTCGTACGTGCGTCCGGACGAGCGAGTACGATGCGAAATCGCCGACCGACTCGTTCGGGCGTCCCAACCGCTCCGACCGACTCGTTCCCGGGTCGAACCGCACCGACCGACTCGCTCGGACACGACTCGCACCGCGCAATGGAGACGTTCCCCGGCCGGGTAAGTACGATGCGCGCCGCGAGCAGTCCGACCGACACGCGCCGTCCGGCTCGAAAGAGCAGTCGGAGCCGTACTCCGTGTCGGACCCCCCTGTACGCGTAGCCACGCGAGTCGCACACAGGGGGGACCCATGGGTCCCCCCTACCTGTGCGTGTACGGCGCGAGTCGCTTCGCCACGTACCCGCTGTAGGGGGCGCCCTTGTTCGCCTCGCACCCATTGAGGCAATGGGAGCCCGCGTACGCGTTGTACGACCGGCTCCCATTGACTTCAATGGGAGTCCGACCGACTCGAGTACGATTGCATACGGACGCATCGTACTCGTTCGGTCGGGCTGCACGGGTCCGATTCGGTCGGAAATCTCTCCGGGTCCGGCTCGGTCGGAGAGATTTCCGGCCCGAATCGGAATCGGCCCCTATAGACTTGTGTATATCCATCTGTTGATATCTGTGGCCACGAAGATACAAAAGGCAATAACATGACGCACTTTTCCCATAACATTTATGGGAATAGTTTAAATTTGCTGATATACAAGTACAACTTAGAAATTCTGATACAAAGTGGATGTTCCATCTTGCCGACTTTTTGTGGGAATAGCAGTACCTCTTGTATTGACCATATTTTAATTTAAGCAAGTAAAACTGATTTAACTAATACATTGGCTATTGATGCCTCCTACTATAGCGACCACTTTCCACTTACAGTAGAATTATAAATCCAGTTACAAGAAGTACCAAAAGAGCACCAGTAAACAGATACGACCCACTGGTTGGTTCGACCAACATTGTACACAGGCAAATTATAAACTAAGAAAGGCCCTTCATAAATATCTCAGGGATAGAGAAGAAATCAAACTCCTAAGATCTAATTCAGGCCCTGGGGCGACGTAAGACAGAGATGCGGGAACAAGCTTGGGCAGGCTTAGAACAGGCAGCACAAACAGGGGACAGTGGTTTATTCTGGGAAATTATAAACTCACCAATTTTTGTCAGATAACACAGATCCCAAAATAGAAGTTAAGGTTGCTCCATCTATTTGAGTTGAACACTTTGAAGGTATCTTTAATCCCTGCATGGTTTATTCTACAGTACCACAGAACGATATAAGCTGTCCGTCTCTAATCTCATTAAAACAGATTACAGTGGAGGAGGTGGTTGCTGCAATAGGAAAATCCGCTGCTTTTAAAGCCCCTTCCCTCGACGGGATACCTGGTGACATTTTAAGGTCAATACTAATTTATAGACACAAATTTTAGCTAATGTTTTTAACGCTGCAGCTGGAGAGAATACCCTGCGTACTTGGACTGAATCCATGTATAAAAAAGGTGACAGGAGACCCTAGGTGCTATCGCCGGATATCCCTCCTGGACTCATCGGCCAAAATTTTGGGGAAATTTATCTTAGAACGATTGGATGATTGTATAGTCGACAATCATGTGTTGACAGATGTTCAATGTGGTTTTAAGAAAGATATAGGGACCATGGGACAGTGTTTAAACCTTCACCTTACTGTGAGTAAATATACATTAGCGAAGCAGGTTTTTTTTTACCTTTGCTTCGCTGACCTTTCCAGTGCTTTTGATTTCGTTAATCATACAACCCTCTGGAAAACTTTGTCCGACATGGGCACTCCTACGGATAGTGTTTCTCATTTCTCTCACATGTACTCCTCAATGACCTCACGTGTAAGATTTGGGATGGAGGGAGAGTGCACATCGAGATTTACAGTTAAAAGAGGGATAAGACAAGGGTGCGTCATAGCTCCCACTCTTTTCTCCCTTAATGCAAATGGAATTGATAGGGAGCTACAGATGATAAATGCTGATACACCTAAAATTGGACCAGGTTCCACTCCTGTGCTCCTATATGCCGACAATGCGGTGCTAATGTCTAGAACCGCAAACAGGTTACAAAACTTAATTGATGGTTTCGTCGGATATATGGAGCAAAAAGATCCTAAATTAAATCTGGCTAAGACCCACACTATGGTGAGCGGAAGAGGTAGACCCAAAAAGATAACTTTCTTTGTTAAAGAACACAAATTAACAGAGGTAACAAATTTTTCTTATTTGGGTGTACAGTTCACAAGCACTGGTTCTTTGACCCCGCACTTAGAATTAGCAAAGTCCCGTTTTGTCAGATTGACCAAAGCTTTGTTTAGATTTGCCAACAAAGTTGGCAATAAACCTATCAGAGAGATATTGCATCTTTACAGAAGCAAGTGTATACCTGCAGCCTTATATGGACCAATTCTCTGGGGGGCGAGGGAGCAAAATATCTTGCATACACACAAGAATTTATTCTTAGCCAGGCTTCTTGCTGTACCACGTTCAACCCCTATTTTTGTCACTCACAGGGAATTAGGCGTAATGTATGTGGGGGATCAAATTGATCTGTCTGTAATTACTGGCTAGCACAATATCTGGTGCAAACCTGGTATGAAGTTCACCAGAGACATAATTAATGACTGTCTTTCCCTTGAGCACTGTAATGAAATTCCCTGGCTGATGTATGTTAACAGGCTTTTGAAGGAACTTAATGCAGAATTTCATATCAAGAATGCAGAGAACATACTACAGTATGGCAAGAATGAACTAAAAGCCATTTATATTAGTAAACGTTCAGGTGAGAGGGAATTCAAAGACATGCAGAAAACTTTAGTAAACAACTATCTGGAAGGGCCCTTACAAAGTGGACTGCAGGGCTACCTTGTTATGGTCACAGATATACAGAAAAGATTTTATCTTACCAGGTTACATTTCGATATTGTACATCGCATTGTAGTGTACATCGCCTTGTAGCAATCCCAAAAAGAGACACATGGTTAAATAAATTGCCTAGATGTCCTTGTGATGGAGTGTCAGTCCAGTCCTCAATGCACTTTTTATTATTTTGAGGTTTTTATCACCAAATTAGGAAACAAATTTTACACCCTGTCCTTTTATTGAGGAATTTTATGAAGCACCAGGAAGCTTATCATTTCCTATGTAGTCTCGAGACTGATTATATCTGTCACGCTGTTTCTCTTTTTATTAGCGGCGCTATAAAAATAAGGAAGACTCTTACCATGTATGATAAATTGGTGTATAAATACGATTGGTTATGCGACTAATAATAATATCACTCTCTTTGTCTGATATTATGATGTATTATATTACTTTTAAAAAAATCCATGTTTTTATTTACTGTTTTTAACAGTGGTTATTATGATATAATGAATTTGATGACCGATGCATCTACTTCTGTTTGCTTTTATGATTATTTACAATCAAATAAAGCTGATTTTAACTTAACTTTGAGATATAATGAGACGCATGTATAACACTTACTAACAAGCGAGGACCTCACATTTCCAAGTTGTGCCATTTGCTGATGTATGCTTCTATTGTATGGTACAAAAGAATCATGGGTGGATCCAGGGAATCATGCACAGATGCTAGAGATGTACAAATCAGGTAGACACACGACTTGAACACTGATGGAATGAATGTTTTTCCTGTTGTGGTACACCTGTTCTCTGTTGTATGGTGGCAACAGGGAAATGTGGGTCCCATCAATGGCAGCTATGACATGAAGAATATGGATCCATCATCTGCCGGTCCTAATGTAATGATTGTGTACTTATGGCTCAAACAGGGAGGGGACTCCATGAATTATTGGACCGTTTTGTGGGATTCATGTCTGACTTAGAGCTGTCAACAAATAAAACTAAATGATATGCCATGATATGTGGGCGACCGCGTAGTAGATTAACTCCATTTCATATTGGTGACACTGCTCTCAAAACCCTTTTCATCTTCACATATTTGGGGATCCCATTTGGCTCTCAAAGCACGTGGGTGCGCTTGAAAAGTGTAAGGGTCACACAGTTGGAGCAGGCCATTGCGGCCCTTTTTAAATTTGGCTCCTAGCTAGGGTCCATGCGGTTGGATTCTGCACTCACTATCTATAAAGCCAGACCCATAGCAATAGCCACCTATGGTGCAGGTGTATGGGAGTACACAGACTATACAGCTTTACAAAATAGGGAAAACAAATTTTTGTGTAGGCTATTGTCACTCCCCTGTAGTACCTCCGCGTCAATAGTGCATAAGGAAGTAGGATTGCAGTATATTGGGGACATTATAAAAATGGCACCTACCTTACTCTGGCTTTCAATTTGGTCAAGACCCAAGGCAGCACTGACACAGTTAGTAATAAATGATTGTTTAATTGGCAGAATAGAGCTGTTCAGCAATCCGATGTCTATCAACTGTCAGACCAAATTACTGGTTAAAAATGAATTATTGGACCATATAGTTGAGAAGAGGTGGGAGAGTGAGCGGAAGTAGGGTAGGGTGATGATGTACCCCCCATTGTGTACTACACCTGGCATTGACCCATATTTGTCGAGGGTGCACCGTCCTCAGTGATTCCTTTTGTTGAGGTTTAGACTGGGCTTGGCCATTTTCTGGTGTCTTACCCTTATAATGTTTTCTCTGAAAAGGATCTGGATCTATACCCATGCAATGCGGTTACGCCACAATTCCAATTGCATATGTTCTTTTTCTGTGAGCTTTACGACGAACAGAGAAAATGGTTTTTAAAACCACTCTTGAAAATTTTAAATATCAGACAGTGTAAAGAGGCTTTAGAGCATTTACAATTGCTCCAGACGAATCAAGTGTGTATAACTATGTATAGATTCCTTGCCCACGTTATGAAATACAGGAAACTAGTGGGGAAATAATAATGAGTTTTATAAGGATTCCTGTTTTAAATCATATTGATTGGAATGTTTTTATTAATAAGTCTATTGTTTTAAATTTGCACTGTAGCACATAATTTAGATTTGTATTTCAAGATGAATTTATTGTAAATATTCCAGTACGATGACTGGACGTTTTAATTGTTATATTGTATGCTTTTATGGTTGTTTTAAACCGAATGAAGGGGCCTATTACGATGGCGGGCTGACAAAGTCCGCCCGCCACCGTAACGGTGAATGGGACCGTCCGCCAGAGGTGCGGCGGTCCCGCTGTGGGCATCCCCCATCCACAACATTGTGGCGGGCGGTGAGCACAGCACCGCCCGCCACAATGCTGTGGATGCACGTTGTGCATTGGCATGCACAAGGTGACAGGCACTGCGCGGTGCCTGCCCCCTTGTCCACGCCAATGTAGGGGGGTACCACAGGTACCCCCCATGTGCACCCCCCCAACACTCCGGGGGCCCGCAACGGGCCCCCAACAGCAAAGACCGTATGCCTTTCCATGGCAGTAACGCCACCATGGAAAGGCTGATCACCGGCTGCATCGCAATATGGATGGCGGTGTCTTGCAGACACCGCCACCATGTTGCACCCGTTTCCGCATGGTCAACGAGTCGACCGGCGGAGAAGCGGCGGACGGTATTCCCGTCCGCCGCGGACCCCTCAGCCATCCTAATATGGCGGGGGGTCATTCAGGCATGGATGGCGGGCGGATCGCCCCGCCCGGGCCGGCGGTGGCTACCGCCGGCCCGGCGGGCGATCCGCCCGCCATCCTAATGGGCCCCAAAGTTTTGAAATGTGAGAAAATAAATGTGAATGCCACCCAAACCAAAAAAATCTCCTTTCTCATTAGTTATTTCCTCCCCAGTCAATGGAAATTGGATGCAACTGTTACGATGGCTCAGTATCGCTTCCACTAAAAGTAGTTTGGGACATCCCATTGCAATCACACACGGTGTGCTGGAATGATCCTGTGGCTGCAAAATGGAGGACTGACATGGTTGATGGTATGGCAGTGGGATTTTGCTTAAGTGGCTGAAGTTGTGGCTCAGGTTATTTTTTTTTAGACCAGATTTTATTGGTTTTCAAAACAATCATAGTACATATATCATTCCTAATGTGTCTTTCATACATATTTTATGCATTTCTGACAAACCATGCACAGCTATTCAACTGGGTTCCCATTCCCACCCCCACCCTCCCTCCCGCCTGAGTTGCTTCTGCTTCTACTTAATGTTCTCTCTGTAAAAGTATTGATTCCTAAAATCATCCTAAAGTAGGATCTTTTGATCGCATATGCCAAAGGGGGAATTCGGGGATTAGTCCTGTTCTCTCCCTATCCAGTCTGTTCCTCCTCTATTGTCTGACCGTGTGGTGGGGAGCCGTCGGGGGATGGTTGCTCCTGTTCCTGTTCAGGTGCCGTCAATTTGTCTACTAGTTGCCCCCACGCCCTAGCTCTATCTAGAGTGCCTATACTTCGCCTTGCCTCTACTAAAAGGATCCTCCCTTCCGCTCTTGCCCATTTTTCAAGGTCACGCTTCCAAGTTCCCACCCTCTGTCCCCCTATCGATTTCCAATTTCTGGTGATCTCCCGTTTGGCTAGTACAAACGCCAGATCCTGGAAGTTCCCAGTCATTTTGGTCTTGGCCGTATGTGGAAACCAGCCCAATAAGCAGTGTCCTGGGGTGTGCGGGATCTCTTTGTCCATAATAGTTCCTGTGATGTGAAGGACCTCTTCCCAGAATGGGATCAACTTGGGGCAGTCCCAGAACATGTGCATCATGTGTGCCTCTCTGACCCCACACCTAGGACAGGCTGCCTCCTCAACTTGAAAGTGCCTCCTAATGCGTGCCGGAGCTCTTTGTAGGGCATAGTAATTCATTAGTTTAAACCTTGCGGGTTGCTTTTGGTATTCTCTCTACTATACTCTCCCAGGCTACCTCCGGGATCGGAATTCCCAGGTCCTCCTCCCACTGCGACCGCAATCGTTCCATCGGCCCTTGAATGTCTCGGCTCATTGCTCTTTACAGGCAGGAGACCGTTTTTATCCTTCCCGCCGATGTAGCGACATATTGGCAGCCATCTAAGGTTTGGGGCTCCACGAGTTCTGTCCCCCAGTACATCCGCATGCTCTTAGTGATTGCTCTGTGCAATAGGAAGTGGCCATGGAGCAGGTCATATTCTGCCCGAAAGTCCTCGAAGGGAAGCAGTTCAGAATCATGGAAGAGATCTCCTACTCCCCGAACTCCAGCTTCCTCCCAGTCATCCAGGCCCACCCAACTCCCTCTATGCGGAAGGTAGCGAAGCAGGGCCACAGGCAGTTCAGGTGAGTAGGGGATTCTATTATTCACACGTTGCAGGTACCTGGACCAGCACTTACTGATCACCTTGGTTTCGGCAGTGTCCTGCGCTGTCTTTCTTCGTACCCGCAGTAACAGTTTTGCCTGCTCTGCCTCTGTCGGTGCAAAGGGATATTGAGTCCTATCCGGGTTCCGCCCCGCTGCCAGCCACTGGATCAGCCAGCTGAGCTGCGCCGCCAGGTAGCATAGCTCTAAGTCTGGTACCGCCAGCCCACCCGTCGCCGAAGAGCGCTTCAGTGTGGTTAGAGCCACTCGCCTGCGACCCGTTCCCCATAAAAACAACATAATCATGGAGTCCAGGTCCTTAAACGTTGCCCGTGGGATCCTGACTGGGAGGGTCCCAAAGAAATACAGCAATTGAGGCAGAGCCACCATCTTCAGTAGGGCGACTCTGCCAGCCATCGACAGCCGCAGGGATCCCCAAAAGCTCATAATCGCTCTCAGAGAGCCTATTGCGCTGCCCATATTGCCCTCCAGTAGATCCGCTGCCTCATGGTAAATTCTCACCCCAAGGTAGGACAGGCACCTGGGCTCCCATTGGAGGTTGTCCAGTGCCGGAGGTGGAGGTGCGTTCGGCATCATGGGGAATAGCTTCGACTTCTGCCAACTGACTTTTAGCCCCGACAGGTTGCCAAACATCTCTAGCATGCTCTGCACTCCTTGCAGATCCCTCCCGAGATCTCAGAGAAAGATCATCCGAGTATAGGGCTATATGATGCTGCACGCCTCTCACCAGCAAACCTCCAAAGGCCTGTCCCTGTCTCGCCCGGCAAGCCAAAGGCTCCATGGCCAGAGCAAACAAAAGGGGGAGAGGGGGCAACCCTGTCGCGTTCCCCGCTTCACCTCCTGTCTCCTGGATATCACTTTGCCTGTGCGCACCCTTGCCGTTGGGTTGGTGTATAATAATCGCACCCCCGCTGAGATTCCACCTCCCAGCCCCATCGCGGCCAGTACCACATAAAGGAAGGACCACTCAAGGCTATCGAAGGCCTTCTCGATGTCCACTGTGAACACCGCTACCTCTGGTCTATCGTAGTCCTGTGAATCCATGATGGCCAGGAGTCGTCGTATGTTAATCGCTGTATTTCGATCCGGAATGAACCCGGCCTGATCCGGGTGGACCAGTTTTGTCATGTGGGGAAGCAAGCGGGTCGCTAGGATCTTGCTTAGTATTTTGTAGTCCATGTTCAACATGGAAAGAGGCCTGTAGGCTGTGCGGTCATGTGCCGGTTTTCCTGGCTTTAGGATCGGCACAATGAGAGCTTCCCTGGAGCTCTCCGGTAGAACCCCGGCCTTGCGAGCCGCATTGTATAGTGTGACCAGTCTAGGCGCCAGTTCCTCCGTATACGCCCCGTAAAACTCCGCCAGCAATCCATCAGTGCCAGGGGTTTTATTGCCTGCCATGTGTTTTATGGCCCCTTGTATCTCCTGTTCTGTGATGTCATCTCCTAGCCCTTCAGTCTCTTCCAGCTCTAGCCTAGGCAGCTGTATCCCCGTTAAGTATTCCCGTGCTGCAGACCCATCACGACTCGCGGAGCTGTAATATAGTTCAGCATAGTATTGCGCAAAGATGTCGTTGATTGTGTCTTGGGCGAAACATCTATTGCCTGAATAATCATCCAGTTCCACTATCGGAGAGTCCCTATTATTGGGATTAGCTAGCCACGCTAGGAGGGATCCAGATTTATCCCTCTCCGCATGTGCTCTGCTCAGGTACTGCTTGTAATCAAAGCTTCTGAGGCGATCTGTCTGCCGCGCTACTTCCTCCCCAGCGTCCTGCTCTGGTTTCTCTGGGCGCTCCTTCTATAGCTCTCTGAGGGACCGTTCCACCTTCTCTACCTCCAAGAGGAGTGTACGCCTAATCCCAGTGCTCTCCGCTATGCAGTGACCCCGTAAAACTGCATTAAAGGCATCCCACTCCTTCATTGGAGAGGAGACTGTCCAAGCATTGTCCTCAAAGTACTGTATTATTTTTCCTTGGATCCCTTCCCTAAAGACCTGATCATCCAGTGCCTCCGGGCGGAGCCTCCATGTAGGGATTACAGGCCGAGGGTGCGTCCATTTAAGTTCCAGCATAACCGGGTTATGGTCCGAGATTGTTCGGGCCAGGTACTCGGCCAAGCCCACCGCGCTCTGCACATCCGCGGTGCACAAAAAGGTGTCTAGGCGGACATGGAGGTTGTGCATGGGCAAGAAGTAAGAGTAGTCTCGATCGTGGGGATGGAGCCTCCTCCAGGAATCCAGCAGTCCCCAGTGACCTTGCCAGGCAGCGAATGCTCACGCAGCGCACGTTGTTGCTGAGTCGCGCAGTGGGGGATGGGATCTGTCCAGTCCTACATCAGCCACACTATTAAAGTACTCCCCTATTAGCGTAGGGCCAGTCAAGTATGGGGCCAGTTGGCAGGATAATCGCTCAAAGAAGGCAGGCTGGTCAGTGTTGGGGGCATATATACTTATTATACTTAGGTCTCGACTGCCCATTCGCCCATTTACTACAACATATCAGCCCTCGGGGTCCACTAAGGAGTCCACCACCTGGAAAGGGATCCCTGCTTGTGTCCAGATCAAGTTCCCCCGAGCGTATGCTGAATATGTGGTGAAGTATGCCTGGCCTCTCCATCGCCTCTGTAGGGCCCTCCCCTCTTTCTGTGTGAGGTGTGTCTCCTAGAGGAGAGCTATTTGTACTCCCCTTCTTCTGCTGTAAGATAGCACTTTATAGCTTTTTGCCATTGAATGCATTCCCCGGATATTCCATGACATGCATTTATATGTGTGTGCCCCGGAGGTCATTCCTGTCCTTAAGCGAAGTACTCCCCCCTTCCTCCTCAGTCCCCCCCATTATGCATGTAGGAGATTCTCGGCCATCCTGACTCAGATCTAGGAAGCGGTGCAACTCTAGGTCCCCCGAACTGTGTAACTGTAAACAACCTCCCCAACTCCCACTCCCCAGGATAAGTAGGTGTGTGCCTCCCATCCAAACTGTGAGAACTCAACTATCAGAAGCTCAGCTAATCAGGGGGGTAAGCCCATTGCTCATCCAGACCTAGGTCCGCCATCTAGTTCCAATAAAACGGGGTTATCCCCATGTTGACCCCCTCAGCCATCCCCGCTTCCCTCCTCCTGACCTGTCGTTCCTCCATTTCCCCCAGTTTGTTTTGTTTCTCGCCGTTCTCCATAAGCTCTCAAATGATGTCATCCGCTGTCTGTGGCGTTATCTGCAGAAGTTCAATACTCGGCACTTCTGATACACTTGATGCACTGTCAGAGTCCGACTCTAGCAGCTGAGCCCCGCTCCCCTGGGACAGCCGTTCTGTTCCTCTGCTGCTTATCAGCACCACCTCTTTCACCACATTCTGTCACTCTATTTATACCTCTTCCTGTGTGGGCATGGGCAGGTCCCCGTTGATCCGTTTGCCATGTGGTCTGCGGCTTCATGTCTGCTGTCTCCTCGGTTCTTGCGGAGGGGCTTCGCCTCGACTGCGCTCCAACCAGTCCCAGGCGTCTCGTGGGGTCTGGAAGAACTCCACTCCGCCCTCCGCAATCACTCGCAACCTGGCGGGATAGAGCATAGTGTATTTGTAGTCCAGTTGGCGGAGCTTTTGTTTCACACTGTGATACGCTCCTCTCTGTTTCTGGACTTCCCTAGAGAAGTCCGGGAAGATGTACACTACCGCGTTATTAACCTGCAGGTCTCTGTTACGTCTGGCCCTTGCCAGGATATGGTCCCTGTCACAGTAGTGGAGGAGCCTTGCCACCATGGCCTGCGGAGGGGGCAACGAGCGCCGGTGGTCGTGCCGGCACTCAGTGCGCTCTTTCAAAGGCGTAGAACGCCCGATTTGCCCCTCCGGCGCCACCTCCTTGCTTATCCATCGCTCAAGGTAATCCACCATACTGGCACCTTCCACTTTCTCAGGGAGCCCCACTATCCTGATATTATTTCTGCGGGATCTGTTTTCATGGTCCTCGGCTCTGAGTTCCAGTGTGCGCACCTTGGTTTCTAATGTGGCCAATTGTTTTTCCATGGCTGAGATGTCAGGGGACATTTCCGACAGCTGTTGCTCATTCGCCGTCACTCGCTTTGCTAAGCGCTTATGGTCATCTCGTAGAATGCCCAAGTCTGCGCCTATCGAGTCTATCTTCGCCTCTAGACGCTCACTGGAGGTTATCGCTTGCAGAATATCCTGTAGGGTTGGGGTTTGTGCGCAGTCCGTCTGGGACTGGGGGGCCTTGCCCCCATCCATCGCGGCCTCAAGCGGGGATCCTTCAGTGCCCTTCTTCCTTGTGGCTTTCCCCATTTCCCACTCACAGTCTGCGCCAGGCCTGTATAAATGCCTCTCTCAAGTGCGATTCAGCTGTAGCGTGTTCTTCAGGGGGACCCCTCCCCTGTCCGTGCTGGGGGTCCCCTGGTGTCTGGGGCCCTGCGTCTCACGGTATCACCACCCTCCTTCGGGGAAGGGTTGCGCTCCCCAATGCAGTACCCCAGGCTCCGGGCTTCTAGTTCTTGGCTCAGTTCCCTACAGGGGCGGTTCGGCTGACCCCCTGTCTGTTTCTTGTGCGGTCTGTATTTTACACGTGGTCTGTGCTAGTTTCAGTATCTGGTGTTCGCTCCACAAGCCCTCTTTTTGCGATCCGCCTTCCAGCTTCGCCTGTCAGCCGTTCTTCTACGGACCCCTGCATGGCAGGAGTATTCCCTTCTTTTCTAGTTGTTGTTGCAGGGGACTGTGGTCCCCCAGGCGTAAAGTTCCTCTTCAGAGAGGCAAGGAGGAGCTGCGCTCTTTCCAGCAGCTGATCTCGCTCCTGTATCCGCTAAGGTCCGCTTCTGCCAAGTTCCTCGGTGCCTCCCATTGGTAGCGCGGTTGGGTCTGGGTCCTTCACTCCCTGCGTAGGCTCCCAGCGCGCTCTGCCCTGCTCTTGGCCGTGATCTTCCAGTTGGGGCTTCCCTAGTGACCGCGGTCCACCTCAGGGCCCCAGGGGCTTCGCTTCGCTCTTGTGGTTATTTAGCGGGCTGGGTCCGGGCCTCCTCACTCGCCTCTGGCACCCCCTGTCACTGGTTGCCCCCTCCAGTGCTCCCTAGGGGGGGACGCAGGTGCTCCTTACCGGTGACGGTTTGCTGGACTCTCGACAGTTCCCAGGTAGTCCTGGCACACTCCTCAGTCCCTGGGATCGGCTCCGCTGCCGACTCTCCTCTGCGCTGGGGGTCCGTCGTCTTAGGTGAGTCGCTGACTGCTCTCCACCTCCTGACGTCGTTGGCTTCAGTTCCCCGGGGCACCTCCGAGATCGCAGCTCAACCCCCTGGGATGGGGCCCTCACTGCAGGTCTCGCGTCTCCTCATGCCTCAGCCTGTTTCTCTCACTCTGCGGGGCCCAGGCCGGCGCGCTCTCCTCTGCGGCTCCAGCCTCAGCCCGCCTTCAGCCACCAGCTCGACTTTTCACCGGTCGTCTGCCTCCCTCTCCACTACTTTGGGTCGTGAAATGGCTCGCAACCCCTCCGATCCTTCAACTCTCCAGGTACAGCCCCAGCCGCAGGGTTTTCCCTCTGCCAGGCGCTTCCCGATCAGTTCCGACGGGTGCCGCCGTTTTGTAGAGAACGCATTGCTCCTCGCAGCCGTATTTGCTCAATTGTTCGCTGTATCGTAGTTTCTCACAGCTACAGGCTTTCCTCTCGTCTCAGGGTAGATTTGGGGGGATTCCTGAGTTTAGTTTGGCACTTGAGGGGGTCAGGATGGATCGTGATGGCAGTCGGCCGGATGGAGCTCCTGAGCTTCGCTGCTCACTCCATCGCTGCAAGGCCACGCCCTCAAGTTGTGGCTCAAGTTAATGGGTTATATCCACTATTGCCTGTCTGTTTAGGTGGTATTTTTTTTATTATTTCTCTTTCTTGCATGGCGGCACGGTCAGGGAAAGGACAGAACATCCTAGGCTGCCATCTGTGCACCCTTGCAGGGCTGTTGTCTTGAGGTAGGAGGAAGTCTCTGAAAGAGAAAGTGTATAATTCGATTTATAAAGGGACCTTTATTAAAAGTTATCAGACATTACAAATCACATACATTATTTGAGCATTCAAAAACATTATGCTAACCTATATGTACAAAGACAAGAGCAAACACATATATTAACCAATTAGTCATCTACATGTGTATAAAAGTCCTCTCAATGGGCTATTGACATACATTCTGTGTTTCATGGGTGTCAACTAACACTCACTCATGTGCATATATAATTTGAAACAGAAAAGGTACATCTGACAAATACGTTTGTTACATTTATATTTACATGGTTAATGTATAATAATATATATATTTTTTTTTATTTCAACTTTGAGACCCGTCAATGAAGGTGTAATTTATACAGCGCACAGTATATATTTACAGTCCACTGCCGCCATTGCATACATAACATTTTCTGAAAAAACTAATTTATGCCACTTATGATTCCACAGTGTTTTAAAAATAAATGTAAGCATATTACCTGTTAGTACGTTTTGCCTAATTATTTTCACATTATTATAACTATAAAATTACTGTGCCTGACCTCTGCCTCTGGACAACTGGAAATAGTACGTCTCGTACATTTAAACTCCGGCAACGTACCGCACACCTATTGGTTAACATAGGCCTATTGCTTCTAGCATGTACAATGGTTTTCAAATATGTCTGTTGACCCAGATACACGTATCAATGACCTTCACATTTTCCAACGGCTTCTCACTTGCCTCCTAGTTTTGGTACTGGTCAGACCTCCTCATAGTTAGCTGATCCACCTGAACTGTTGGCAACCATGACAGAAAGTACTGGTGACAGGGCCCCTAGCATCACTCCTGTTGAGTTAGATGTTCTGACGGATGAGGTCCTGTCCCAGTACACACACCTATATATGGGATGACACAGCAACAGGTAAGCAAATTATAGCTCTAATGTTACGAGTAATCCAACTCCTTTCAAATTTCATGTATCTGCCTATATTAAAAAAATATATAATTTAGATATGTGTGAGAGGTAAAAAGTATTTATGCTGGAAATAAGGTGGTTTGTGTGTTTTTCTTACTGCCTTTTGTCTGTTTCTTACACTTGGTGCTTGGCACTTCCTTCCATGAGGGTTTATGAGATTTGTTGTCAACCATGAGATTCAGACAAACAAACATTTTACAGCCTGTGTTGGATGTGTTATGTACTTACACACAGAATTGGATTACATTGATATAATAATGAGACATACATAATTCTGGAGGTTTCAATTTTGTTTACATGATTACCTATATGGTAATGTGTTATTATAGAGGGTGTTGAAATGTATATGTCAATCAGATATGCAGGTACTTTCTGGGTCAACTATGTTTCCTAACACATTATTCACTTTTATAGGATGTCTGTAAAGACATATATAAAAATGTTTGGGACATGAAACATGAATGATGCCATTAGTGCTAAAAGAATTTTGACCATGCTTTCAAAAAACAAATGTTATAAATAATTATGAATATTTCACAATAACTGTGTTCTAAACCAGTTGCATAGTATGTGCAATGCATATGTTTGATGATTATTGAAAAATGATTGTCAGAAAAGTAAACACCATTACCTTATGAAGTTTTGATATTTGAAATTTCACACTTCTGATATATATAACCATTTTTCATTTATTTGAAATGTTCTTTTTCTTACATCAGCCCCCATATGAAAAAGGAAATGTGAAGGGCCATCGCTGATAAAATGCAGACATTGGGGGGGTGCCGTAGCCTGCACTGCTGTCAGCCTTGGGACGACCTTCTGCACTGGACCAAGATGGTGGCAGAGGTCCAGCTGGGCAAGTCCTCCCGGCAGAGGAAGAAGATGCGGCACACAGTGACCCCCCCGATACTGCCAGTGGTCTATCCACTCCTTGATGGAGAGATGAAGGACAGAGAGCAGTAACAAGGGGATAAGTATGCCATTAAGGGGCATATTCTCAAGGAGCTATCGCCGAGTTAACGTCACTTTAACGCAGCCAAAGTTGCGATAAATTCATCGCCCCATTCACAAGCTGGTGTCAACAGCCCATAACATCAGTTTACCCGCGATAGCAGCCGCAAAAAACATCGCCACAGATGACCCCCGCAACTATCGCTAATGAGATGCAAAGTAGGCGTTCCCGTGCAAAAAGCCGCAAAAACACCACTCCGCAACATTCTCAACGACCAGCCAGATCGGCGATAAGACCACAAAACAGGCGATAAGGCACGTTAGCAGCAGGAAATTAACACCTGCTCAGACCTGGTGCAAAGTCGGATCACAGCCTGCACCACAAAATGGAGCCCAGCCCAGAGCCACATCTGAAGGGCAACAGATGCCATGGAGCCACTGATCATGCAGCTCGGAGCCCCAACAGGGCCACAACACCCACCGCCACCACCCCCAGGACCCCCCCTCCCCGGGCACCCCCCCCGGCCAAAGACATGCCACATCAACTACACGGAATCATGTACCAAATAATCCGCCTGATGTCGCACAATCACATTTGGTGGCATGCATGTGTCGTCACAAAAATGAGCATCACACATACACCTTCGATGTAACAAATGAAAATGTATTCAAAGAAACACAGAACAGAAATGAAAGCACATGGCGGCTCCCCTCGGGACAATCCGTAGGTCACAGCCTGCAAGACAAAAATCATGATGAGAAGGTGTGTCTTGCACACATCAAAGGACAGAGAGAGAGCGAAGGAAAGAGAGAGAGAAAGAGAGGGAGCGAGAGAAAGACGGACAGAGAGGGGGAGCGAGAGAAAGACGGACAGAGAGGGGGAGCGAGAGAAAGACGGACAGAGAGGGGGAGCGAGAGAAAGACGGACAGAGAGGGGGAGCGAGAGAAATACGGACAGAGAGGGGAGCGAGACACAGATAACAGAAGAGATGGACAGGGAGAGAGAGTGCCGACAATGCGCACCCAGGCCACACTGCTCACCTGCTGCCATTGGTGTGTCTCCAACCACGTGCCGGTATGTAGTGCAGTTCACCAGGTCACACATCTGAAACAGATCCGTCATCTGAAACAGAGTCCAGATACATGAATGGCAAAGTACATACAATTGCACAAGTCATCATCGCCTGTCCGCCCCTGCGCACCCAGGCAGATGCACCCCAGCCCCTCCCGCCGCCCAGTGGTGCATGCCCGCCCCAGCGCACCCAGGCCTCACTGCTCACCTTCCACCCTTGGCGTGTAGCAATGAGGGCCCACCACGTGCCGCTGCAAGCCACATGCCCGGGGCCCGCGGACATGGCACCCTCCACATCATGCAGCCCCGCTCCGCAGACCACCAGGTCTCACATATGATTCTGGGTCTTGATTTCGCCATGGCAGAGGACACACCAGTGCACCCGGCATCATCGCAGGCTGCACACCCGCTCAGACCTTGAGGTGCCACTAACTCTGTGATCCGGGATGCGACGACTCGTGGCGGTAGGCCCGCGCTGCCCGCTGGCTCTGGCCTACACTGTGGTCCAGCAGGGCACACAAATCCTGAGCAGTCCGGACCGCCGGGACAGGGCATCATCGCAGGCTGCACACCCGCTCAGCACTTAAGGTGCCCCTACCTCAGTGCACCCAAAGTCACCGTCCCGTGGCGGTGTGCCTGTGCCAGCCGCAATGTATCCGGTGCCACCAAGTCTGTGTCCCAAAGTCATGGACCCTGTATGATTGGGTATCGTGTTGCGGATACCATCATGTCACCTCCGGTCCTGGGGAATGTGATGTTGCAGGGCCCGAGGCCCGAATTGCCTACATTGACACCACACGGATGCACCCAGATAGAGAGTGGAAATGGCGTCGAGCACGTGCGCCCGGCCCTTTTTATTGGCAGGGTCACATGTCCTGTGACGCGTGTGCTGGATGGGTGTGGCGTGGGTGTAAACCAGCCGTGAGGGAGTGGCTGTGGCATGCTGACAACTAGACCTATGAGCAGCAGATCACTTCAGGAAAGACATGGGACATGTAGCGTTGCCGTCCCCCCCTGTGAGCGTAAGCGGAGTGGGCTGGCCTGGCGTATGCCAGTCCAGCGTAAGGGTGTGTAAATGATCCCGGGGCCCTGGGCGTGGTTCCTTACTGGGCTGGACAAGGAAGTAACTCATGCGTGTGTCCCTGTTGTTATGTCAGCGCCACCCGGAACGCATTCGGCAAAGTGTCACCCTGTGACCCCTGTTCTACGACATGAGCCACATGGACGTAAGAGGAGTCCAGTGAGCCTACATTCATCCATACTTCCACACTTGAAAGACCATAGACATGACACATCTGTGTGAATATGAATGTTTAATGCACATTCAGTGGAGTGTTGCATCTGGAGCAGTACAGGGCCATGCAAACCCCACATGACGATGCTGTCCCGTGGAGGGCCAGCCAGGGTCCTTCAGGGAAGGACAAGTTCAAAGGAAGAGGAAGAGTTCAGTCCGCAGTCTGATTGCTGTGTCAATGGCGGTCAAACAGCATATGGCAGTCCATGCCGAGGTCCAAGGTGAGTGTCGCAGAGTGCATCGGGGGACAGTGGAAGGTGATGATGCAGAGGGCAGTACCAAGCTGAAGCCGGACCTATGGCTGAGATGCATGCTGCTGCGTCCTTCTTAGCACGAGGGGAGAATCATCCGCATCTTCGTCTTCAGCTGTTTCATGTGCCTCACGTGTGGGTGGTGGTGTTCTGTCTCCAGTACTGTGTGGTAGTGACACATCAGGGGGCGGAGATGTGGATGGAGTGGTGGCAGCAGCATGCATCCGCGCCAGGCCTTGTGGCAGCAATGCCATGAGGATGGTCCTGAGGTCATTGAGGAACCCAGCTACCTCTCGCTGGTGTGCAGCCGTGGCAGCCGCTCGTTCCGCATTCGCCCTCTCCATGGTCTCCATTAACCTCCGCATGTTTCCCAACTCCAGTGTGACATCGCTAGAGCCACTCTGACTGGACAGTTGTTCTATTCTCTGAGTCAGGGCTCCAGAGATGTCAGCCATGGTCCATTGGAGAGCATGGAGCGGACTGTGGGTGTCCGTTAGGGACCGTGAGTGGTCCCTGATGGGACTTAGACACCCACGTATGGCATCTAGTTTGTCTGTCATGCGGTCGAAGCCCACCCCCCACCTGTTCAGCCAGATTCTCCTGGCACCCCAAGACACGGCGTTGGAAGGCCATGTGTTCTTCGTGGGGGTCCTGGGAGGCAGCCGTGGTGGTGGGTGCTGCCTGCTCTGTGGTCTGTGCAGGGGGTGGGGTCTCCTCGTAGCAGCTGGGCTGCCCAGCTCCTGGAAGTGGGCTGCATAGGCTGTCCACGAACAGTTGGAGGGCGTCAGAGTCGAAGCTGTGGTGGTCCTCTTCGTCATCAGAGAAGAGAGGGTCGGGCTGCTCTGCAGGAGGTGTTGATTCTCCCTCTGCAATGTGAAGGGGAGATGCAGTTTAACAATGTGTCCACATGTATGTTGTCGCATTGTACATGT
Source organism: Calotriton arnoldi (assembly GCA_963921515.1). Lineage (NCBI taxonomy): Eukaryota > Metazoa > Chordata > Amphibia > Caudata > Salamandridae > Calotriton > Calotriton arnoldi. The sequence goes on along the minus strand of CAWUFW010003349.1, from coordinate 630,327 downwards.
TTTCATACAGACAGCATGACTGGGTACATTGTGGCTGTTTGGGAGGAGCTGCCTATTTGATGGGGGACAGTGGACATTTCGACAACAGACATGTGTGTGTTTGTACTTGTACATTATCAACTCACATTTCCCTGCAATGTCAAATGTGATTGGCCAGTGTCTGCACCCAAGCGGCACCAGTTGTGTCCTGTGTTCTGTTGTAGGTGTTTTGCGGATTGTGTCACATCGTTGTCAATGTTGATGTGCTCTGCATGAGATGTGTGTGCTGCATTTTGGGGGAGTCGCCTCTGCAGCTCTGATTTTGCTGCCCCTTATCCCTTTCATGCGGTGTGCCTTTGACTTCTGTGCTTGTACAGTGCTGACATGTTGCATACTTGGGTACATTGGTCTCTTGGTGGGAGTTGGTGGTCTGGGGCATGGTTTGTCCGCAGATGTGCTCTACTTAATTGTGCATGTGTGCCATTGTGCCCATCTCCCCCCGTCCCCCCATGCCCTGGTCGTTACTCACCCTGTTGCTGTTGTGTCCGGTCCTGTTGAGCAGTGTCCGGGCCCCCAACTCCTGCCACCATCTCCCCACTGATGACTGTGGACACCATTTCCTCCATGTCGTCCAGCTCCTCCTGTGGCGCTGGGCTCCCACCTCCAGTCTGCATTGCTGCCTTCCGGTTGTTGGCAAGTTTCAGCTTGGTTTTGCGCTTGACATCATTCCAGCGCCTCTTGACCTCGTCCATTGTCCTCTTCAGCACTCCGACTGCATTCACCTTGTCCACGATGGACTGCCATAGTCCATTTTTTGTTGCCAATGACACAGTGGAGGTGACGAACAGTTGTTGATGGTGTTCTATCACCTCCGTTATCAGGATCCTGTTTTCCTGCGGACTGAACCGCTTCTTCCTACTCTTCTTGTCCTTGCCCTTCCCTGACCCCGAAATCCCAGGCTGGTCCTCCGGGGGGCTTGTGGGGTTCTGGTTCTCCTCCGTACTTGCTCCGGCAACATCCATTGTGCTTCGCTGTTGTTTGGAATTTGTTTGTCTGTTCTTTTTCTACTTTTATGGTGATTGTTCCCGCCTGACGCGTGTGAATTGCAGGCCTGTAGCTGGTTTTCGCAGATTTTTGTATCGCGATTAGCCTCATCGCAGCTTTTTTTGCGTTCGTGTTTCGCATTTTTGCGGCGTGGCGTTCATTTTAACGCGGTCAGTTGACGCGTTATCTGGGGACTATCGCATGGTACTGCCGTGTTGTGAATTCTTGGTTAACACGGCGTAAATTTCCCGCGATAGACTGCGATGTTGAAGGTTGCGTTAAGTCACTTTTGCGATGGTTATCACACGTTCTTGAGAATATGCCCCTAAGTCTGTTGTCTGACTTAACTTTTCCTGTAGTAGGTGAAATACATATGTAGGCGCATATGTTGCGGAAGATAGCAACATAGAGGTAACAAATATTTCTGTTGCAGTAAGTGTATCATATGTGAGTATGTTAAGTATAAGTAGCTAATTCCCTCATTCGCAAATGAGAAACGTCAGTCAGGGGTAGTTTGGTTCCCGGGACCAAACATACACATAATCAAAAATAGGGTGTATGTCAAACAATATAGGATTTCCATCAACACCTATATGTTGTTCATTTACATTTTGTGTTTTTATTATTCACCTCAGTATTTGAAAATGTTCATGATTTGCCTTTTGACATATAACAGTTGATGTACAGATCAGGGCAATGGTTATTAGCCCTAAATTTTGTGTATCATAGTAAATCATTTAATTAACAGATAAGAAATAATATGTGTTACTTAATTGTTGTATACTTCCAAACAAAGCTGTATTTTGACATATGTGTAAGTATGCAATAGTGAATTATGAGAAGTTGTGCAATATCCTGGTAGTTTTTAAACTTAGTATGATTAAGATTAATGTTTGCTACATATATTCCATGAGGGCATATTTACATGAAATAGCATTCCACTGTTTTCATATTTACATATTGGATTACTCATAATGTTAGCAAAATTATTAATGATGGCATGAAACAGACTTTGGAGTTTACATTGGGGAGTTCGAATAGTGGCACAAACGCAATGTATGTCATCCCTATCTTCTTCATATGTACAGATTTATAAAAACTACGGTGTGCAAACCACATTCCTAAAGAAACCTTTCTTTACAATTTGTGTGTCCATCACTACAGATATACTTCAGCACTTTAGTTTGGCTTTACTGTTGATTTGGTGGGCTAAAATAGGTTTTCTTAATATATGAGAAACTTAGAGTGAAATTTAAAGTTTAAACACATAGCCATCCCGGATGGACATTTGACTCATATCAGTAAAGCATTAATCCCTACGTCGTGTATATAATGAAGATATCTGAGATTTTCTACTGTTGTGTATCAGCTGTTATAGAACAAGGCCTGTAGGTAACAAATGGGTATGTCTCACCTGTGGTTATGGTTGTATTATACATGACTATTTCATGAGTGTTACATCCAGCTAAACATTACAGTCATTCAGAAAGGTGATTGAGCAGCAACATGCATGAATGTTCACTATGACCTGCAGTTTGTATTGACTATGTGAGGCTTATGATATGTATTCTATAAGCTCAAGGTTTGTATCTTTCTGGCAGCTGCTATACATATTATTTTTGGGTTTTAGTACAAAGCCAGGATCATGCTAGCTCAAGCACATATATAGCAAATCATCTGAGGAGTGATGGATCTGAAGTGTTGGTGGTGTATTTTTAACATGTAGTCAGGGATTGTGTACATACATGTGTACCGAATTTACTTGTACAGATGAAACAATGCTCATAATGTGCTGGAAAATGTTTAGGTATTTTTACCATAGGACTGTTTCATTGGTCAGTGGTTATGCAGTCCACATACACATGGTATCACGGTACAGGATTGCTATGCTGTGACCTAATTAACAACCACTAAATGTAGACTAATCATTAGTTTTATTCACATAGCACCATCCTCAATTACAAGCGAGGGACGTTGGCCAGGAAGGTGGGGAAGCAGATGACCGCTGGGAGTTCGAAGGTGGCAAAACCGAAGCTGAAGGACCCAGTGGCATGGAGGGTGATGGGGCTGGAGAGAAGGACTCAGCCTCCTTGGATTCAGAGGCCTCCAGGCCAAATCATCTCCAAGTGATGGTGGACCCAACAACATCTCCTGCACCTACAGCAGTGCCGATCATCACCAGGAAGATCCACACCCTCCCCACTATTTCCTTATATGTTTGCCAACACCCAGCTACAAAAGGGCAGAAGACTCCTTCACACCAGGCAAGTCTGCTCCTGCCTCAGTCCATCCTGCAGTGACGTTTGAGGAGGTTCTGGACATGTTGCGCAGTATCTCAGTTGGGCAGACTGCACTCGTTGTTGCCATCCAGGGGGCCAGTCAACAGTTGTCTCAATTACTGGCCTTCCAGGATGTCATCCCCAGTGCCGTGTATGCCATACAAAGGTGCATGGCACATCCCGGACCCCCCCTAGAACTCACTGCCTTCCACCCACCAACCCCTGCCCCTTTTGTTCTCGATCCTTCCTCTACCATAACCCCTTCTCCCCTCTCCATACCATGACCATCCACCTCTGTTTGTCCTTCACCCTGGCATCCACACACTCTGCCAAACAAAAACACACAGACACCCATATAGACAGTCATAAAAAACATAATAAACATACTAAGAAACCTAAACATACAGGCACCGACACTACCACCAACACCACCACCACACACATAACCACAATCACACCCACAACCACCACCACCACACCCACAGCCACTCCCACAATCACCACCAGCACACCCACAATCATCATCACCACCACACCCACCACCACTACAATATCTAGCACCACCACACCGACAGCACCACCACTCTCACAACTACCACCACACCAACCATCAACCACCACAACAACACCCACTACACTCACTACCACCGCACCCACCATCATACCCATAGAAATCACCACACTCACTACAACCTCATCCAAAAGGACACATTCATAACAACACACAGCATCACATAAATCATCGACACCACAGAAACGCAAACCAACAGACAAGCAGGTAACATCAGCAACACATACACCACAAAAAGACAAACCAACAAACAAGCACACAACATTAGGAGAAGTAACACCACCCACATACAAACCGACAGACAAGCACCAAACATCAGCGACACATACACCACAAGAAAGACAAGCACACAACATTAGGAGAATTAACACCACACAAACATAAACCCACAGACAAGCAAACAACATCAGCCAAACACACATCACCAAATCACTCACCCAAAGCAATACCATCCACTACACCAAGACATTCATCACAATCATAAAGTACACATACACTGCAAGAAGAGACACAACACACACCAAAAAGCACAACCCCACCTTGCCATATCACTCCACACACTAACCCACAAAACAACACCCACCCACCAACACTGCTGCTGCTCCTACACCCTCTACTTCCCACACACCTCCTACACCCACCCTATCCAACCTTCCTACCCCTTCCCTAACCACCCCTCGTACATCCAAGCCTTTAAAGAAAAGGCCCACCCCTCCTCCTGATTGGTAACCAAAGGTGCCTGGATTTCATCCTGTTCATGGAGGAACATATGCCCTTTTGCAGGAGGTCATTAGTGTGCCAGTATGTCTGTAGACAAGGTTCATATATGGAAACATGTGGCCAGAGTTTGGTCAGAGACTATGTTTTATTTTTTTCTCATTTATCTTTTGGATTTGTTTGTATTTATTTGCATTTATTTTGTTATTCATTGAGGGAGCAATCTCATTTTGTACAATTTTCTTCTGGCTAACTTGTATTTTATGTGTTGTACAAACATCTCAATATCTATCTCACAATGAAGTGCACCCTTATATATGTGTTGAAAAGTGTTTTAAATGGGAGCAGTCATTAAAGCAAATGTAATGGGAGGTGTATATGACATGTACTTAAAATTGTAGGAGTCTATCATATTTTTCTTTCAGATTTGTTCTTAATATTATGGTAAGGTCATGTTGCCAGCTACACTAGCTTTCTATCATGCAGTACCTTCCTGATGCCAAACAATGACACCACATACATGGTTTCACATACTTTTGATATGTGCAGAGTGTATAGACATATATGCATGCTACATTTAAATTGAGATTACTTTGGGCATTACAGTTTTCTTCTGGACAGGCACATGACAATTGTGAGCTTATTTTTACATGTTCAGGTGAAGATTTGCTGATAGAAAACACAGTACATTTCATATCTTGATGAGCACTGTAATCTACATGTATTTATATGTGCATGCTTTCCATGACGGCGCCGACCTGGTGAGTAGTCATCGAGATCGAAAAGTAGATATGCAGCACCTCCCAACAGCAGGTTCATTGTGCCTCAACCAAAGCAAAAGGTTTGTAGAGGTAGCTTATCCCCTTTTATTGGAGGGACACTGCAAGCTCAGGTGTGGAGGTTTGACCGCCATGGAATACCGACAGAAAGCAATATCATGATTGTGAGGGCGGAAATGTGGATGTTACATCGCCATCTGCTGCTTTTTGGCTCTTCACTCCATTGACGGAGGAGTCTGCATGTGACTTTAGTCCATCAAACCGCCAAAATATAGATCAGGCGGTAGTACAGTTCCAACAGTGGATGGACAGACCATCTATTTTCGACGGTCCATGCGTATCCGCCAAGATATCAATCGGGCCCTATTTGACCATCTGTACTGCCTTGCGAGAGCTGATAAAACAAGGACACAAATTTGAATGGACCTCGGCATGTGTTAGAAATGGCCCTTTCTGTAGGGTCACCCCCAAACCTTTTGCCTTCCTTCTCCCCTATTTGCTGAATTCGTTTTTCTTGGCTTTAGGACTGGGTGCACTTTACCACTGCTAACTAGTGATAAAGTGCTTGTGCTCCCTCCCCTAAACATGGTTTGCTTGGATTACCCAACTGGCACATTTAACTTACCTTTAAGTCCCTAGTACAGTGCAATACATGTGCCCAGGTCCTGTACATTAAATGCTACTAGTAGGCCTGCAGCACTGATTCTGCCACCCACTTCAGTAGTCCTTTAAACATGTCCCAGGCCTGCCACTGCAGAACCTGTGTGTGCAGTTTACGCTGCCATTTTCACTTGCCATTTAAAACCCCTTGCCAATCCTTTAACTCCCCTTTTATTACAAAAATGTCACACCTATGGTGGGCACTAGGTAGCCCATAGGGCAGGGTGCTGTGCAATTAAAAGGTAGTACATGTACATTTACGTTTACATGTCCTGGTATTGAAAAACTCCCTGTTAGACCTGTCATCCTTAGGGGTGTCTTCCCCCAAACTTTTTGCCTGCTTACCTCCTCTTTTTGCTGTATCTTTTTGATGACCTTGGACTCTGAACACTTTACCACTGCTGACCAGAGCTAAAGTGCATGTGCTTCTCCCCCAAACATTGTAACATTAGTGTATACGCAATTCACATATTTAGTCTACTTGTAAGTCCCTTGTAAAGTGGTATACCATATACCCAGGGCCTGTAATCTAAATGCTACTAGTGGGCCTGCAGCACTGGTTGTGCCACCCACACAAGTAGTCTTTCAAACCTGTCTCAGGCCTGCCATTGCAAGGCATGTGTGTACGGTTTACTGCCACTTCGACTTTGCATTTAAAACCACTTGCCATACCTTAAACTCCCCTTTTATTACACATATGTCACCCTTAAGGTAGGCCCCAGGTAGCCCTAAGGGCAGTGTGCTGTGTGACTATAAGGTAGGGCATGTACTTTTAAGTTTAACATGTCCTAGTAGTGACAAACAGCTAAATTTAATTTTTGCTACTGTGAGGCCTACTCCTCTCATAGGCTAGCATTGGGAATTCCTTAAAACATTTTAAGCTGTAATTCCTGACCAGAAAGGAGTAGCTGCTTCATGTTTTATATCTTTGGAATGGTAATGATAAATCCTGATTAATGGGAAAGTTGGATTTAACATTACTATTTTAGAAATGCCACTTTTAGAAAGTGGGCATTTCTCTGCAGCTTGTCTCTAATATGTCTGGAGTGGGTGACATCTACTATATGTGCATTCCCTCTAGACAGCCACAAACACAGGAAGGGTGAGTGTGACAGTGAATTCATCTGCATTCTGATAGCTCTTCCTGAGCAAGAAGAGAGAGAGGAGCTAACACTTACACCTGAATAAGTAGTGACTTGTTTCCCACACAAAGGGCTGATTACCCCCTGCTGATAGTCTGGAGCCAGGATTGGGAAGAAAGAGGGATCTGTGCACTTTAAGGGCCTGCTTTGAAGTCAACCCCCTCTTCAAAAGCACAGCTGGGTATAAGTACTGGGGCTTTGACCTTACCTATACAGTACAATACTGGACCTGTGAAGAACTCTGACAGAAATAAAGACTGCTGTGCTACAAGAATTGCCTATCTGCTTGACTGCTGCTCTAGAAGAACTGCTTTTCTGCTTTGCTGTGCTGCCCTGCTGATCTCTGCCCTGCTAAGGACAAGGACTGGACTCATCTCACTTGAACCCAGAGTGACTGCAAAGGCTTGCTGGCTTGCCCCTTGTTCTGAAGTCTCAGGGCCATCAAAGACTTCCTTCAACTCTGCAACAGCACCTGGACTCTACCATTTGTGATACCTGCCCTACCAAGTGGTGCCAATCGAGTCCTGGGTCCTTGAAAGGTGATTTCTGCTTTCCAGAACCATCATAATTGAAGCTGTGACAAGCAGTGACACAGGAGCAGATCGACGACATCGCTTCGATGGGCTGCACAGCTCTACCACGACGGACAGTGGGGCTCGACGATGATGCAGTACCTACTTCATAAAGGCGTTCTTCGACAAAGCCTTCACCGCCTGTGCGGATCGTAATCGACGCATTGAATCTTTGATGCTTGTTCCATCTAAGGTACCTTTTCAGCGGGACCTGCATGAGTCCTGTAGCCGGCCTGCCCCCCATTGCAGTCGGTCTGAACTTTGGATTTGCCCTGGTCCAGCACGACCTCAAGTAACCCCTAAGCACTATTTGCTTCTAAGCACTAATTTTTGATGTATTCTTTAAAAATGTTTAGCTCCGGTTCTACTTATTGGATTTTTGTTGTTTTGGTCTTACTCATAAAAATATCATCTATTTTTCTAACCCTGTGTGGAGTATTTGTGTGGTGTATTCATTGTGTTACTCTGTGTGTTGCACAAATACTTTACACATTGCCATTAGATAAGCCTGACTGCTCTGTGCCAAGCTACCAGAGGGTGAGCACAGCTTATCTTTTAGTGTGTATCTATCTTACCGTGATTAGAGTGGTGGTTCCTGCTTGTTCAGGGTGCATACATTGATAAGCAGAAACCCCAGTTCTAACACTCCCAAATTCGTCTTTCACTACTGTGAGGCCTACCCCTCCCATAGGTTAAAATTGGGGATTCCTTGTTACATCTGATGGGCTGTAATTCCCAAGTGGAATGAGGTAGATATGTCATGTTCAGTAACTATGGATTTGTGATGATAAATCCTCTTTAATTGCAAAGCCGAATTTATCATTACAATTTTAAAAATGCCACTTTTAGAAAGATGGTATTTTTCTGCTTTTAGCACTGTGTTCCTGCAGCCTGTCTCCAATACTCGTCTGGGGAGGGTGACAGCTGGGCATTGTGCATTTCCTCTACACAGCCACACATAATGGGAACTTAGGTGTGACTTGATGGGCCATCCTGGGAGGATGGGAGGGAGGAGCTTGGAACAGCCTCACACTTACACCTGAAAAGGCTGTGTCCTGTCTCACACAAAGGGCTGTATACCTCCATGTAGTAAGTCTGGGGCCAGTGCAAAAAGGAGGACCTCTGTGCACTTCAAAGACCCATCTTTGATGTCTCCCCCACTTCAAAGGCACCACTGGGTATAAGAGCTGGACCTCAGACCCTTCCACTTTAGTACACTTCTGGACCTGTAAAGACTCTGGCCCTGATTTAGATCTTGGTGGGCGGGTTACTCCATCACAGCGGTGACGGATATCCTGGCGCGCTGAAACAGAAATCCCATTATTTACTATGGGATTTATATTTCGGTGGATAGGATTTCCATCACCGTTGTGACAGACTAACTCGTCCGCAAACATCTGAATCAGGCCCTCTGTCAGGTGCAGCTGAAGGACTGCTACTCTGCTGGACTGCTGCTCTAGAAGAACTGCTTTCTTGCTGTACTGACCTGCTGCATGCTGCCCGTCTGGACTGGTTGACAAGGACTGGACCTACATTACTTGAACCTAGAGTGACTCCAAGGGCTTGCTGGCTTGCCTCCTGATCTGAAGTCTCAGGCACATAAAAGACTTCCAACTATCCTGCTTCTGCACCTGGACTCTACCATCTGTGAGTCTGCTCTGCCAACTGGTGCCACCCCAGTCCTGGACCCGTGGAAGTGAGCCTACGGTGCTTGTTCAACACATCACTGCTACGGAAACGGAAACGGTGCATCATCAGTTTTGCGCGTTCAACACTGACGCATCTTCACCATTGCTTGGATTGGAACCGGCGCATCGCTCCCTGTTTGCGTGGACCAGAACTGATGCATACTTGCATCTTTGTGGCTCGGAGTCTCCGCTCCGTCTTCAGAACCACTACTGCGCGACGCTCCTCAAGCAAAGTCCTCACATCTCCCTCGACGACAGCATCAATGTCTAAGCCGAAACTCCACATTACATCAGAGCCATTGCATTGTCACTGCTGCGCTGCCAGGACCAGCGCATCGCTGCCGAATGCGTCGATCACCCTCGACGCATTGCCCTCTGCGCTCTGCAGTTTCTCCTCCGACAGGTTCTTTGACGTCGACACAGCCCGGACCAAGGTATTTTTGCTCAGCGGGCCCAATCTGGTCCCTGTAGCCGGCCCGCACTCCATCGTGGTCGGCATGAACTTTTGACTTTGCCCTAGTCTAGCGCTACTAGATGTCCCTTGTTGGCGCTTAGGGCTTATTGCGCTATTTTCACTTATTCTTTTCAAAATGAATATCTCTGGTTCTACTTATTGGATTTTTGTCATTTTGGTCTTGTTTTATTTATTAAATTAAGCTCTATTTTTCTAACTAGCAGGCACATGCATCAAGAAAAGCTTTTGCGAGTCCTTAATTGCGAATATTAAGGAATCGTAATTAAGGACTCTCAAAGCCTATGCATGTAGGAATCGCTATTGAAATAGCGATTCCTAAACATTCCTTAATTGCGACTCGCAAATTGTGAGTCGCAATTAAGGAATGTCTTCCCATTCATTCCTATGGGCCTACAGGCCCATAGGAATGAATGGGAGATTACATCGCAATTTGCGAGTACCAATAGGTACTCGCAAATTGCTGCATGCACTTCAGGGTGCAAGGGTGTCCAAAGGACACCCTGTTGCACCCTGAAATTGCTTTGTGCACACATGTTGCACACACACATGCCCTAAGGGCATGTGTGTGTGTAACCTACAACTTTGAAAAATACACTTTAGTGCATTTTTCAAAGTTTTTGCAAATTACCATCAAGTTCAACTTCATGGTAATTTTCGCCCCCTAGTAGCGAAATCGCTATTTTGAAGTGGTTCTTGCATTGCATTTAAGGAATCGCAAAATGCGATTCCTTAAATGCAATCGCAATTTGAGAAATCGCAATTATTTGCGAATTCTCGAATTGCGAGTGCCTTGAACCTTGATGCATCGCAAATGCCCTTTTTGCGGGCGCAAACGGACAATTTTTGCGAATCGCACCATTTGCGCTCGCAAAAATGGTTGATGCATGTACCTGTAGGTGTGGTATCTTTTTGTGTGGTGTTTTCACTGTTTTACTGTTTGAAGTGTTGCACTAATACCTTACAAATTGCCTGTTAAGTTAAGCCCGGCTGCTCTTTGCCAAGCTACCAGGGGGTGAGCACAAGTTAATTTAGGGTGTGTTTGTGACTTACCCCGAATAGGATTGTGGTTTCTGCTTGGACAGGGTACACACTTCTGCCAACCAGAAACCCAATTTCTAACAGCACGTAAACAAGCATTCCAAGAAATCAAAAGGGGAGTCAGCAGTGTCACCAACATGCCATACTTTGACCGAACGTGGTGCATCAAACTCACTATGGATGTCGGTCCACTAGGACTGGGAGCCATCCTAGCACAACATTGTCACGATAAAGTATGCTGTCGAATAATATCCTACATCAGCCGCAGCCTTTTAAATGTTGAAAGATCATACTATTAAGCAGAGTAAGAAAGCTTGGCAGTTGCGTTGGAGTGTGAACACTATCACGTATTTGTATTCAGGAAACACTTTAACATAATGACTGAGCACCAGGCACTCACTTGGGAATCCAAGAGCAAAAGTGGCACCAAAATCAAGCATTGGGGAATTCCCCTGCAAGAATACTTTTATTCAATTCAGCATAAAAAGGGGAAAGACAACAATCCAGCTGACTACATATCAGTGGTGGCTGCCAGCTATGGGGAGTGGTGGGCGGGCAAACCGCAAATGTTAGCCAAGGGCCCTATTGGTAACAACAAAAAATGCAAAGACGTTAAGCAGCACGGCCACCTCCCCAGGACAATTTACAGGGGCATGAAAACACTGCAGTAAACACTTGCGTAATCCACAACTATATAAAAGGGTTCAGTGGTGAGGCAGGTCTTAATGGTGCACAGACATAATATCGAGTTTTTTTTTCGACCTACAGAAATATCGAGTTGTAAATATCGGAGGGACAGAATATCGACATCAAGAATATCGGTGACCAGAATATCGACCTGAAGGTAAGAAATATCGTTTTTGTTAATATCGAAGTTAGTAATATCGTTTGCAAAAATATCGTTGTTAGTAATATCGATGTTTATATTAGTGTTATGTATTTTAGTATGTATTTTATATGTATGTGCTCCACATTTTTTGTTATGTTTTGTATTTTTTTTAAATATATGTATTAAATTTTTAGAAGTTAGTAATATTTTTTAAAGTACATTTTGCGTTTTAGTACCATAGCGGGTTGTGGGTTTATAGGGGAACAGGGTGGGAAGTAATTTAATTATAGTAAATTAAATAATAATTTCTAGAAATTATTAATTATTTTTAATTAAATTTTGCGTTTTTGTTCACGTAGCGGGTTAGTGGGTTTATAGGGGAATAGGGTGGGAAGTAATTTAATTATAATAAAGTAATTATTAATTTTTATTTTTTGGTATTGATAATTAATTTATTGTTAATTAATTGTTAATTAGTAATTAATTTTTATTAATTGATTAATTGATAATTATATTAATTGTGTTAATTTAGTTTAGGAGCGGGTTGTGGGTTTATAGGGGAATAGGGTGGGAAGTAATTTATTATAATTAAGTAATTATTAATTTTTATTTATTGGTATTGATAATTAATTTATTGTTAATTAATTATTAATTGGTAATTCATTTTTATTAATTGATTAATTGATAATTATATTAATTGTTAATTTTTTTCAGAGCGGGTTGTGGGTTTATAGGGGAATAGTGTGGGAAGTAAATTAATTATAATAAATTAATTATTAATTTTTCTTTTTGGTATTGATAATTAATTTATTGTTTAATAATTATTCATTGGTAATTAATTTTTAGTAATTGATTAATTGTTTATTATATTAATTGTGTTAATCTATTTTAGAAGCGGATTGTGGGTTTATAGGGGAATAGGGTGGGAAGTAATTTAATGTTATTAAAGTAATTATTAATTTTAATTTATTGGTATTCATAATTAATTTATTGTTAATTAATTATTAATTCGTTATTTAATTAAAAAAATATTTAATTGATAAGCATGTTAATTTTAACCCTCTGCTATCCAACACTTTCCCTACAGTTATACTCTCTGGAGTGGGAATAGTAATTTTTACCCCTACGGTATCCATCACTTTCCCTACTGTTGCACTCTCTGGAGTTGGAATAGTAATTTTTACCCCTACGCTATTCAACACTTTCCCTACTGTTGCACTCTCTGGAGTGGGAATAGTAATTTTTACCCCTACGATATCCAACACTTTCCCTACTTTTGCACTCTCTGGAGTGGGAATAGTAATTTTTACCACTTCGCTATCCAACACTTTCCCTACTGTTGCACTCTCTGGAGTTGGAACAGTAATTTTAACCCCCTACGCTATCCAACACTTTCCCTACTGTTGCACTCTCTGGAGTTGGAATATTTATTTATTTATTTATTTAATTAATTTGTAAGGCGCAGCAGCTACCCAAAAAGGGTTTCCCGGCGCCAAGCAGAAACAAAGACCAGATATTGAGACTAAGTAGCAAAATCATTTGTTAAAGAGCCAGGTCTTTAATGCTTTACGAAATTGAACGTAGACTGTTTCGTTCCGGATGGCAGTGGGAAGGGCATTCCAGAGTGAAGGACCAAGGAAGGAGAAAGAGTGCCCACCCATTCGAGAAAGCCTGAATCTGGGAACGGAGAACCTACCCTGAGAAGATGAACGTAGGCAGCGGGATGGGACATGCAGTTTAGCTAGGGAACATAAGTAGTGTGGTGCAGTGCCAGTTTTGATCTTGAACATATAGCTCAGAGCTTTGAATCGAATTCGATTTTCCACCCTGAGCCAGTGCAAGTCTCGCAAATGGTTAGAAACAGAGGTGGTCCTAGGTAATTGGAGGAGAAGTCGGGCTGCGGAGTTTTGTACCATCTGCAGCTTGCGTGTCACCTCTTTGTTAGCACCGAGATAGAGAACGTTGCCATAGTCCAGTCTTGATGTAATTAGAGCTTGGACTACCGTTCTTTTGGTGGACTCTGGTAGCATCCAAATGATCTTCTTGAGCCACTTGAGGATGGAAAAGCAAGTGGCAGCTACCTTCACCACCTGGGCCCGCATTGATAGCGAGTCATCGATGGTGAAGCCCAGGTTACGGACTTGGTAGGCGGGCTGAGGCAAGACACCCATCTCACAAGGCCAATGTTGTGGGCTCCAAAGATCCTTGTTTTTTCCGAGGATAAGCACCTCAGTTTTCCCCCCATTTAATTTGAGACAGTTCGACTCAGTTCGTAATTTTTACCCCTACGCTATCCAACACTTTCCCTACTGTTGCACTCTCTGGAGTGGGAATAGTAATTTTTACCCCTACGCTATCCAACACTTTCCCTACTGTTGCACTCTTTGGAGTGGGAATAGTAATTTTAACCCCTACGCTATCCAACACTTTCCCTACTGTTGCACTGATTGGAGTGGGAATAGTAATTTTTATCTCTTCGCTATCCAACACTTTCCCTACTGTTGCACTCACTGGAGTGGGAATAGTAATTTTAACCCCTACGCTATCCAACACTTTCCCTACTGTTGCACTCTCTGGAGTTGGAATAGTAATTTTAACCCCTACGCTATCCAACACTTTCCCTACTGTTGCATTCACTGGAGTGGGAATAGTAATTTTTACCCCTTCGCTATCCAACACTTTCCCTACTGTTGCACTCTCTGGAGTTGGAATGGTAATTTTAACCCCTACGCTATCCAACACTTTCCCTACTGTTCCACTCTCTGGAGTGGGAATAGTAATTTTAACCCTTACGCTATCCAACACTTTTCCTACTGTTGCACTCACTGGAGTGGGAATAGTAATTTTTACCCCTTCTCTAACCAACACTTTCCCTACTGTTACACTCTCTGGAGTGGGAATAGTAATTTTTACCCCTACGCTATCCAACATTTTCCCTACTGTTGCACTCTCTGGAGTGGGAATCGTAATTTTTACCCCTACGCTATCCAACACTTTCCCTACTGTTGCACTCACTGGAGTGGGAATAGTAATTTTTATTCCTACGCTATCCAACACTTTCCCTACTGTTGCACTCTCTGGAGTTGGAATAGTAATTTTAATCCCTCCGCTATCCAATATTTTCTCTACAGTTTTAGTTAATGTAGTGTATAATTTATTTTAAAAAGATGAAAAATATTGTAATTTTTTAATTTGTTATATATATTTTTTATATTTTTATTTATATTATTGTTGTATGTGTATATATGTATTTATAATTTATAAAATGTTTTTTTACCAATTTATAAGTTATTAAAGTAATTATTTATGAATATTATTAAGTAAGTATATATATTATATTTTATATGTATATGTTTAATTTATTTTTACATTATATGTATTAGTTATCATTTTTAAACATTTTAAAATATTTTTAACTATGTTTCTTTTAATTATATGTATTATTTATTTTATTTTACTGTATTTTTTAACATTAAAAAAAACTATATTTTTAACAACGATATTTTTGACGATATTTTTTTCTCGATATTTTTGTACTTACCGTGATGTAGATAGGATGTCGATATTCTTGACTTCGATATTTTTGTCACGATATTTTTGTACCTCGATATTGTGGTAGTCGATATTTTGTCAGTGATTCGGTCTTAATGAGTGTCTGAAGAGGCCTATCAGTGAATATGCATTTTTGGAAGGAGCAAATATTTAGGTAGGGCATTCGCTGCACTTCTCTCTAGTTTTATGTATTTTGGAAGTTTAGGTCGAAGTCAACATATACGGGTAGGCTTGATGGTGTCCCGCACACAAACGCACTTCTGTCTCCCATGGTGCATGAATGTTAACAACTGTCACCAGATTTAATCATTGCAGAGTTTCCGTCTGTGCTCTGGATGTTTAAAACTGCACCTGGTACTTTCAGGTGAACTTTCACATAAACGACAGAACTGAAAGTCACATTTTCAGTTTGTAAATAAACACAGACACGACAAACTCAGCGTGCTGAGGTTCAAAGATGGTCTAAGAGCGAGTTTGACACACAAGGTCAGAGGTCAGCTACCAGCAGAGCAGCATCCTTCTCAAGCATGCTTGCGTCATCACTCTGTAGCCATCAACCACCATTGCTCGGCACCCAAAGACTGAGAAGAGAGCAGAAAAAGACACATTGCAAGCGCCTGGGCTAAGACCAATACATCGAAAGCCTTGCCCATTTAGTCCAAGAAACTTCAAGCCTACTATCCCTTCACCCTCCCCCAGGCCTTTTCTCTTGTATTCTTGAAACACAAGCGCCAGTACAGGCTGACAACAAACAGAAAAGCATACTCTACCCAAATGCAACAAGAATTGCGATTGTAAGGTGTCTGGTGCTGCTACACAGCCCGATGCCCTCTGAGAGGCAGTATGGGCTGGGGGTCAGTACACGGCCTTCAGGGGAAATGTACCTGCCGCTACATACTATTGGGTATCCCTTAGAAAAGTAAGGAGATAAATACAAAAAACGCATACATGATGCATAACGTGATCCCAGAAAAAGAGCAGTACATAACGGGACAGAAAACAAAATACATAAATTTTTAAAAAGTCACTTACCTGGTTGCACGTCCCGATCTTCTTGTGGCTCCAGCATGGGCCCAGCCGACTCCCTTAACCAATCCTGCCGCTGCTCTCATGCTGTGAGAGCAACGGCAGGATTGGATGGAGCGGGCTGGCTAGAAGCTCTTTCAGGCCTTGTAGGCCTGTACTTGTTCTCCACCCAGCTGTCTAAGAAAGCTAGGTGGAGAGCTTTAAAGTGCTCAGGTCACTTTGGCAGGCACAAGACAGCCGGCCAAAGTGACATGTGCACTTTGGAGCATCCAGCCAGCCACTGTTGCTGTAGTGTGCATACAACGTGCGAGTCGCCCCAGCAAAATTGCCAACCTCCCCCTCTTTGCCCTTCGCCCCACAGAAAACATCAGGCGAATGGTTGGTCTTCACTGCGTAGTCTTTTATTACACCTTTAAATAACGCAATCTTTAATTGTTGTTTGACTGTCAACACTTGACCAATTTTATATGAGTAAAACCAAAACCAACACACATGGTAGAAAAAGAAGTAGGCTTGCGAAGAATACATTTCAGCCACTGATTGAGATTGTAATTTACATTCCATCGATGGCCCTTTGCCATCAGGATCTCCAGAAACGCACTTTGATGCTTGTTGTGCCAGCAGGCCACAACTTATACTGTTTTTATCTGTGGTGACTACCAGTCCTCTATCCCAGAGACACTACCACCAGGGCACTGCTTAACGCCTTGCCCCCACTGGGGTTCCTGCACACCAGATACCCCCTCCAAAGTTTCTTACTACACACACCGGCATCTCGGGTAGGGCAGGAAAGTCCAGGACCACCAGCAGGTCAGTCCCCCCTCCCGCCAGCCCGGAGCCCATATTGAATGCCCGCCCTGTTCCAGGGCCAGACAGTCCATGCCAAAAAGGAGTCCACATCATTTCTCTTGTCCGGGACCCCGCCAACTTGTCCTTTAATCTTAGGGATGGGTGGGTGGGTAACTTGCTGCTGGTCCGGTGTCTCGGCATCCGCTGGAGAGGACAAAGAGGGCTTTCTCCTCTCGCTTTCCGCTTTTGTTCTTTCCAGGAGGGGGCCACCTGCGCACCTTTATGCGGTACCTGACCCCTTTGCTTCCGGCATCATCTACCTCCCCCAAACCGGAAGGACAGGACCAGCTCCCGCCCATGATGCCACTAAGGGCGCCACGCCCCTAGGTGCGGGTGACGCCTGCCATAGTGTGCATACAACGTGCGAGTCGCCCCAGCGAAATTGCCAACCTCACCCTCTTTGCCCTTCGCCTCACAGAAAACATCAGGCGAATGGTTGGTCTTCACTGCGTAGTCTTTTATTACACCTTTAAATAACGCAATTTTTAATTGTTGTTTGACTGTCAACCCTTGACCAATTTTTTATGAGTAAAACCAAAACCAACACACATGGTAGAAAAAGAAGTAGGCTTGCAAAGAATACATTTTAGCCACTGATTGAGATTGTAATTTACATTCCATCGGTGGCCCTTTGCCATGAGGATCTCCAGAGACGCACTTTGATGCTTGTTGTGCCAGCAGGCCACAACTTGTACTGTTTTTATCTGTGGTGACTACCAGTCCTCTATCCCAGAGACACTACCACCAGGGCACTGCTTAACGCCTTGCCCCCACTGGGTTCCTGCACACCAGATACCCCCTCCAAAGTTTCTTACTACACACACCAGCATCTCGGGTAGGGCCGGAGAGTCCAGGACCACCAGCAGGTCAGTCCCCCTTCCCGCCAGCCCGGAGCCCCCATTGAATGCCCGCCCTGTTCCAGGGCCAGACCGTCCATGCCAAAAAGGAGTCCACACCATTTCTCTTGTCCGGGACCCCGCCACAGGACGAGGAGCTTACTGGCGCTCTCGCCCTCCCCCACCTAATACTTGACTATCCAGCTCCATTGAAATGGCCCCTAAAATATTCTGTATGAACAATTCCAGCCCTTTGCTTGACAAATGTACTCCATCTGTTAGATATAACTCTGTATTGGAGGCCTGTATCAGGTTGTGCCTAATGGTACGCAGTGGTGAGCCGGCCAGTAATTTAGCCACTGCCTGATTTAATTTCTTCACTGATCTGTTCACCGCTATCGACGGAGCGCTATTAGCCCAAACCCGGCGTGGAATTACCTCCGACCAGAATATAACCGTGTCTGGCAGTGAATTCCTCACTCGCGAAAGCATAGAGAAGAGGGCCTCCTTAACACCCCTCCGGCCTGCAGGGATCATGTCATTGCCCCCCGAGTGAATCACCAGCACATCCGGGATGGGCATGCCGCCCCTGTCCAATGCCCTCTGTAAATGGTTAACCAGTTCATTCAACCCCTGCCCTCCAATTCCTATCCAGTGGTGATCGATTCCCCTTGCCCTTTGTGATCTCTCTATCTCTGAATCGCGAAAAAACTGCCCTGCTCTGCGTATATAAGAATGGCCACACCAGCATACCTGCGTCCGCTGCCTCTTGAAAACTGTATGGAAGTTAAAGAACAGAGAAAAGGACAGAATTAAGCAGGGAACTCCTCGCGCCGCTGTGACCAAGATGCTGTCTAAGCTAACTGTGGTCTCACATACCGCTCAAAACAGGATGACTTCCATCTGCCTACCCTTTTAATGGTTTCGAATGGCAGGCCTAAAGAGGCTGCCATTGTGGCAGCCCCGATGCAAAAGGAATTGTTCCTCCAACAATATCAGGGAGTGCTTACATAGGCGTGTGAACTGGAATCTTGTCAAAGGGGCGCCGTCTGCATGTATCAACAGCCTAGTATCCCCCCCCCCAGGACGCATTCGGATGAATGCCTGCATCAATGCTACTGGACAGTAAGTGGCACCATGAGTTACCCTTAGCTGTACCCATGCTCCTTTCCCCAAAGGATCTGTCTTTGACCTCCTTACCCTGATTTGCAACATCTCTTTTGATAATATCACATCCGCTAGGCTAATTCCTCCTTCCCTATCCACCTTTGAGGCAGGTATGAGTTCAGAAATTCTGAAAGCCCCAAAGAATGCCAGGGAATACGCTAACCTCAACAGCTGTGTCTCATTAGGGGATGTGCAAACTTGAGGTAGTATCTCCAAAATACATGACAATCTACTGGCATCTATAGGTCTCCTACCGTCCTTTGCCACCGGGGCCAAGCCTTCCCAACCCTTCAAAGCCCTGCGGACCCTAGGGTCCTTGGTAGGATCCGCCACCCCCTCCAGCCCCGAGAAAAAGGCAATTGCTGACAACTGTCTCCTAACAAGAGAGAGTGATTTCCCGTTCTCCTTCTGTTTGACTATGAATAACAACAAGCCCTGGGGTGTAAATTTCACTGTCCTCCCTGTACTATTTAGGTATGCCATATATGTCCGCCATGCATTCTCATACATACTCTTAGTCTTGGGAGCAAGGGAAGCAACTATCAAATATGGGGCAATGGGGCACCAAGCTTCCATAATTCCTCCGGGAAGAACGCCATCTGGTTGTCCGCTTGCGGCCATCGTGCTCTGAATTCTGTTAACTTAGAACGAGACAGGGCATCAGCTACTGCATTGTCCACCCCTGGCACATGTTTGGTGATAAAATACACATTACGTTTGAGGCACCCACGAATGAGTTCCTTAAGTAGGCGAAGCACCAACGGGCATTTGGCCCTCTGATTGTTCACCGCCATCACTGCAGACATACTGTCAGACCAGAACACGATGCGCTTATTCTCAAGGAAGGCGCCCCAAATGTGCAATGCTACAATGATAGGAAACAGCTCTAAGAATGTTACATTGCGTGTCAACCCCGTCCTGACCCACTCGACCGGCCAGTGTTTCATGCACCACCTTGTGCCTAGCACCGCACCGAACCCTACGCTCCCTGCTGCGTCTGTGTAAAGCTCCACCTCCGCATTAGATTGCACCGGTTGCTGCCAAAGCAAAGAGCCATTGAACCCCGACAAAAACTCCTTCCAAGTACCCAAATCGTCTTTTACCTCCGAGGAAAGCCTGGTGCGGTGATGTTTTGCCCGGAGTCCTGACATTGCCCTGGCGATGTTCCTTGAAATTGCCCTGCCCATGGGTATCACCCTGAGAGCAAAATTCAATTGCCCCACCAGAACCTGCAACTGGTGCAAGGTAACCTTGCGTGCCGCTAAACATTCATCTATGGATGCCTTAAATGCCCTCACCTTCTCCTGTGGGAGCCTGCATACCCCAGCTATGGTGTCTATTTCAATGCCCAAGAAAGTTATGCAAGTCGCTGGACCCTCACAGGCAATAGAACACCCCATTGGCATACACAGGTCCATAAAGAAACTCCCTTCAAATGTAAAACCTAACAATCGAGTGTCATCTGGGCGCACTGGCAAGAGGCGAAAGGCGGCTTCTATGTCGGATTTGGCCATTAGAGCGCCCTTGCCCAGTCTCTGCAGTTTGTAAATTGCCATGTCAAATGTGGTGTAACGCACAGTGCACAGCTCTGGATCTAACCTGTCATTGACTGAAGACCCCGGTAGACATGACAAATTGTGAATGAGGCGGTATTTCCCGGCCTTCTTTTTTGGCATCAAACCCAGAGGGGAACACACCAGGTCTTGTCTTGGGGTTTCCTGAAAAGGACCTGCCACCCTCCCCAGTGCTACTTCCTTCATGATTTTTTCCCTAGTAACCCTAGGGTTGCGCAAAACTGAGAGCTGATTGCGTGGGGGGATTGCGGAAGGCGGCGCGCTAGACGGAATATGGAAGCCATATTTGAACCCATGATATAACAGATGAGCCTCTTGCCTATGATCGTGTCTATTGAGGAGATGAGCCAGGACATGTAAACGTATGGGAGTGGGTAGTTTCCTATGATGACTGGGGATTGCGGCGTCTGGTCTGGGTATGGGAGTGGGTATGCTGTTCTTTAGGTTTTCCCAATTTCTTGAAACACTTGCTTTCTGGGTGACCTTGGGCTCCACAGAAGGAACATAAGTGCTTGAATTTGCAGGTGGACCCTCTACTGCCTTCGTTTTTATTAAACTGCCAGCAAGCCTGTTTCTTGTCCTCTGCCCCTTTGTCCCCCCGAAAGGAGTGAGCGGTCCTGTTAACTGGGGGTGCCAAGTAGAATTCTGCATGCCATATGTTAATTTCACACTGATCCCATGCCATCTCTGGCCTTACCGCCTTCATTTGCCTGAATTTTTTGTCATATTGCAGCCAGGCCGTGCCCTGAAATTCTGACGCTGCCCCATGGATCATTGACATGTAACTAATTAACTGAGCTGCCACCGCTGGAAACCTCTCTACCATGATCGCTGCGTAAATGGCGAAACCAGTAACCCAGTTGTTGATAGACCATTCCACCCAAACTTTCTTCTGTTTCAACTCCCCATCCTTGCCTGCTCTGCTCTTCCCTGGGACCACTCCCGCGTTAATGAGGTCGAAAACATCAATATATTCCCCTCTGAAAATCTTCTCCCTAATTTCCACTGGTACATGCCACGTAACACCTGCTGACGGGGCTAATGCGGGCGTCGCAGAACCATAAAGCATAGGGCTCTGAGAGAGAGGGGTCTGTACCGATACCACTGCCACTGGGGGCACTATTGGCTGCAGCACCGGCCCCGTGACAACCGGAGTATTGTGGGGCGCCTGTGATGTAGAGGCGACCACTAGCGGAGATTGCGCCACCCTGCCCGATTGCACCCACACTTGTGCTACCCCTCTGCCTTGTTGCGCTATTAGCGGTGCGGGAGATTGCGCCAAGGGCGGGGCTCCCGCGGCCACCCCAACCTGTGCCGTCGGGGCTCGAAGCTCACTTGCCGCTACTTGAGCTGTAGGGAGTATATTGTTCTGAGCAGAAACCCCCGCATGAGCTGTAGGGAGTATATTGTTCTGAACAGAAACCCCCGCTGTAGGGGATGTACAGTCCTGTGAGGGTTCCCCTATTGGGGGTGACCCTCCATTCGTCTGGCCATTATGTACCACTGCGCCAGGGGGCTGATTAATGTCTACTGTTGTCAGGGGTCGACCCGCCACCAGCGCCTCACCTGGAGTGCCCGCCTGTACCGCCGAGCCCTGCTTAACCGATTCCTGCTGAGCTTCCTTGTAACGCGCCAGAATTCTCCTCACACGTTTGGCTAATGGAGCATCCTGCTGTGGGTTCGCTCCGGCCCCTTGCGCTAGTGTCCGCAGGGCCTACTTGATGCTGCCTGTCTTTTCGACCTCCCATAGTGCCGAAAGCGACTGAAATTCCTCTGGGGTAGCCGGGGCATCATTGCTGACTCGAGCGCTTTTTGGCAGCATCCTTACCACTAGCCGTCCGAAAAGCCCACCTCTGCACTAGTGCGCTAAAGAAAACAAAAGAGAATTAATTTTTTACCACGGCCTTATTTCCGCTTTTATTCCAGTGGGTATTTCGCTTCTTGCGCTGCCCGCCTTCTGCCGCCCGTTACCCGCATTTTTTGAGAATTACCCAAGGCACCGGAAATACTCACAATCCTAGTGACCCTGGCATCCTTCTTCCATGCTGCTCATTATCCCCTGGCGACCCCACAAGCCATGCCCCCATCCCAGGGCACCCAGCCTACTCACTAGCCGAGTGCCCCGGGTTACCATGCAGTTTTAGCCAAATCGACATGAAGCCACGCACTGCCGGGTATGTCAAACCTTCCCATGCACCACTGCCGAAACCCCCCTGAGCCATGCACTGCCGGATGTATCACACAAACCCCCATGCACCAATGACGAAACCCCCCGAGTCAAGCGCGCGCCCCGCCGATCCCCCGGGGCATCGGGAATACTCACTACCCTCATGCCCCGAGATAGCCTGATATCTGCTTTTAGGCCTTACCCTGCCAACCAAACTTATACCCCTTTTGGTTTTCAAGAATGCTGCAAACCAGGTCTCAAACTTCTAAACCAAATCCGTTACTATATTTTGTTATATTTTGTCGACTACGCTGTGAGGCCCTCTCACCTTAATTTGATGCCGCGAACCAGCTCGGTAGCCTGCGTCTCCGCCGATACCCCACAAGCACTGCCGCCTCCCGGGAAGCTCGTTGGATAGTCCCTGTAGTACCCCGTGGAACGAAGGTGACCTTCTGTTTAACTTGCTGCTGGTCCGGTGTCTCGGCATCCGCTGGAGAGGACAAAGAAGGCTTCCTCCTCTCGCTTTCCGCTTTTATTCTTTCCAGGAGGGGGCCACCTGCGCACCTTGATGACGTACCTGACCCCTTTGCTTCCGGCGTCATCTACCTACCCCAAACCGGAAGGACAGGACCGGCTCCCGCCCATGATGCCACTAAGGGCGCCACGCCCCTAAGTGCGGGTGGCGCCTGCCATTCTCTACTGCTTGGCAACAGAGGCCACGCCCTGTATGTCTCTGGGCTTGGGGCTGGCGCCAGGGTCGGATTGGGATCACAATTTGGCCCGGGCACTGATGAAAAAAGTGGCCCACATTCGCGGGCCGTGGCCCACATTCGCGGGCCGTGGCCCACATTCGCGGGGCATGCCCTTTCATTAAACACCATTTGGTTACTCTTTAAGGTCTAATTTGTAGAGAAATATTTAGTAAATTAAGCCTTTTAAAGCTTACCGAGCCAGTAACATTGGTAAAGACTAGGAGCACTGCAGTTCTGAAAACTGAATACTTACTTGCAGTCTTAACGCCCTGCACAATGTCGTTAGAATCATAAAGCATAAACAAATGGTTATTTTTTATAGTTGTTTTTCCATTTGACAGTTTTATATAGTGTGAATTCAGTCCAAGACAAAGGCTATTTGAGTTCTATTCATGAGCACCAATTACAGTACACAAGATCCGATTTTTTATTTAAGTGCCTGGGCGATTTAGTGATCTGCCCAGAATCACAGGGTGTTGAGCAGACGCTGGGACTCAAACCTGATTCCCCATCTCTGCAACTCTGGCGTCAGGCCACATATGCCTATGCATACACAATGAATGAAAGTGGGAGGATACTGTTCTTGTGAAGGACACAGGGCCAAGGTGACAATGGCCTACAAGCTGAGCAACTAAAAAAACAGCAAGGCCCCTTTCTGTTACAAAATTATTCGAGCCCTCCAGCGCAGGAGCACCTGAAAAGCAGCGAGGCCCCTGCTATTACTATTACTGCTATTACTAACCTACTCAGCCCTCCCCAACCCTCCAGCGCAGGAGCACATGAACAGCAGTGAGGCCCGTGCTATTAGTAAATTAATCAGCCCTCCCCAGCCCTCCACGGCCTCAAGGCAATGTCCTGGCAGGGGAGCACAAAACACAGCTGCTGGGTCATCCATGGTAGCCAGGGGGAGGCTGAGGTGAAGATGGTGGGAGTTCCAAACATCACCTGGCCCTCACAGCGAGACCCATTCTTCCTCGCCCACTATGCCCTGAATGTGAAAGGCTGTGGGCGAGGTGTTGAGACAAACACTGTTTCTGGGCTGCGTTGGCCCCAGGGGGGCCGAGGTGAAAACGGCTCAAAGGCCTGAGCAACACCTGGCCCCCAGGGAGGCCGATTCTTGCACACAATCACCCCTCCCCAGCCCACCCTCAGCGTGATGGCTTTGCAGGGCAGGGGGTGAAGGAGAGGCCACAGCTGATAATCGCTGTACGGCCGCCCAGCGAAGCTGCTTTCCTTTCTCTGTCTCTGTCTCAGTGCCCTCTGTGGGCCGTTTTTTTTCCTCCCCTTTCCCAGTCCACAGAGAGCACTCTCTGTGGACTGGGAAAGGGGAGAAAAAAAAACGGCCCACAGGGGGCACCGAGACACCGGCCCTTCGGCCAATGCCCGAGTGCCCGCAGTGCCAATCCGCCCCTGGCGCTGCTGCAAGTGAGCACATCGGAAAAATAAAATGACAATGAAATCTTTTTCATTGCCATTTTTTTTCCCTGCGCAGCTTGCAGCAGGCGTGGGGAGGAGGGGATGCTCATCCGCCGCTGCTACATTTCCGGCCACCCACTCACCATCAAGATAATGCCATCACCAGACAATGAGTACTTAAACTTTGTATTGGGTCAAGCGGCACCACCATCCATGTTGCTAGAAATCACCTAAAAAGCCTAACACAGAAGCAGATGGCAAGCTGACTGAAGTGAAAACACGAACTCAGCTGGGACAGTCAAGACACATCAATGAAAGCTCACTCAAAGAGGGAGTAAGCCACAAAGACCTATCTGCATTTCGGCATATCCACAAAGAGTTGACTGTGACCCCGCAGGTCATATTACTGAGAGACACCCGAATAATAATCCCAACTCTTATTTGAGCACGAATTTAAGACGTGGCCCATGAAAGACACCCGAAGATGGTAGCAACCAAAAGAGCCCTTTAATTCCACAGGTGTTTCCAGGAATGTACCAAATGGTTGAGGACGCTCTAAGAAAATATCATCAGTGCCAACTTGTTAGTGATGTGTCCACACCATCACCACTCCAAATGTCCTCACCACCAGAAGACGACTGGCACACCACTGCTTTCTTTGGCCCACTGCAATCAGGCAAATACGTGATTGCAGTAATCGCCAAATTCTCGAGATTTCCCAAGGCGAGGCAGATCTCGTCCACAAGTGCGAAAACAGTGATTCCAAAGCTGGATGAGATATTTGCAGAATTTGGCATTTCAGAGACGGTTAAGACTGACAATGGACCTACATTTAATGGAAATGATCTTCACGACTTTGGCATGCACCTAGACTTCAAGCAGTGGAAAATAACACCATAATAGCCTCATGCCAATGGCATGGCTGTGCAACTCATGTGGACATTAAAAATGATGACACAACAAGTGGAAAGTGAAAACCTGCCACAACAGGCTCTGAACACTGTCCTAAGGGTGTAGCGAAACACCCCACATAGCATCACATGATATTGCCCTCCAACACTCATTTATGACTGGGAACTGAGATCCAGAATACCGAGCTGGGACCACCGGCTCAACCAGGTTCAAACACGCAAGTCAGATTTCGGGATACGTGCTCAGCACACAGATGCAAAAGGGAGAGTGAAAGAGCATAGGGACGCCTGAAGACAGGCCAAGGTTTCGGACATCCGGCAAAATGACTGGGTACTAGTGAACATAATGAACACTCATTAGTAATGTGTTTTTATTTCTGACAATATACATTCACTTCCTCACCACTGGCAATACCTTAATACTGTATGTGATTCAAATGATATAAGCAGTCTGTACAATATAGAGGATTTACTAGCTTCTCCCACGAATAGGTGCAATAGAGTTCATAATTCTTAAAAAGATGATTTCAATACTAATGTGCAAATCAAAGTCTAAATTCTTGCTGTCAAATTTATCCAGAATATTTCTCTGAGAGCAAGGTCCTTCACAACTCCTGATGAAAGTTTAATGGTATCCAATCTCCCGGCAACAAAATGTCAGCTTCAGCCAATGCTATCACAATTGCCTAACAAGGAATGCTCTGAACCACGAGCAGCTCCTACTCAATTGATGTAACATAGTCACTACTATTGCAAGTCTGAAGAAAGTCCTGTGGTGCTCTGGAAAATGTAATTTGTCTTGATTCCACTTGCATGTTTCGTGTAGCGCAGATGTCACCATGAAGCTTCACACCAAGCCGTGCCTACATTCTGTGTGCACTGCCGACCTCCTCTGCAGCAAAAAACTTGAACACTGTTGAAGATCGGAGTCTACCTGCAGCTGCATAGCTTGGGGTGCCAGCACCCGGGGCAAGGCAACTATCCTTCCATTTCTCTTTTAAAAATTTGCACCCCTAAGAATGCACCTAAGAACTTTGTGCCTGGGGCAACCACCCTTGTGCCCCTGCCCACACTACTCCACTGCCTACCTGGCATACCCAGGGAAGCACAGGCCACAGATCATGCCCACATACATAAAATTGTATCCATTTTCACAAGGGCTGGAAAGGTTGCATGGGTCCCTGCCTACCTAAACTAAGGTGGAGGAATCATTCATTTGCACATCATTTTTGTTTTGTTAGCTGCAGAGCTACATCTGTTGCTGACCCTGTCCTCTTTTGGCTAGTAGACCCAGAGCACTACAATGATTCCTTTGTTGGTCTGCTGTTGAAACAGGTCCGATTTTATTGCTGAAGAGATCAAAAGTCCAGTAGTAGTGACAATATTTGCATATAAGAAGACAGCGGACACGTGTTTTGTCTTGGACAACTTTTTCAAGGCTGTAAATTCAAAAACAGATACATAGAAGGTTGTTTTTTAAGCGAAGAGGTGCAATTCAGTCTATTAATATATTTATACTGAATGAAAGAGTTTTCTTTTTCATGTGTTTCACACTAGCTTGGTGGCATAGTGTTTTGGCCCATTGAGCACACGTTACTCTGCATGTTGTTTACTTACCCAGTGTCTTTGGAAGTGCAGAACATTTATATACCGCTGCCACCATAATTTTTTTTGTCTACTGTTTGGAATTGAGATAACAGATCACCAGTGTACCTGGGTACCTGCCAACTGTCCCGATCCTCCTTCACACACAAAAAGTGATGGTAAAGAACCTTACAGCGGCCCTGGCACTCTGTTGCCCTTATAAACCAATTGCACACAGGGCAGCAACTATGAAGAGGAGATCAGGGCACCTGCAACAGATAATCTGTTAAGTGCCCCAGTTCCCATACTATTGCAGAAGAATGCAGGACAAAGTAGTGAAGGGAAGCTACTAGCTTAATTGATATCCTGTTGAGAACAGCATCCTGGGTAGCTGACTGTTATCTCAGAAAATAAATCCCTTGGGCAAGGCAGGGGCAGAGGATGAAATAATCACAATGGCCCTTGGTATGGATGGGAAGCACAATGCACTATGGAGGCTCTTAGCTGGTCCGGTTAAAAAAAGAAAATGAAAAATACAGGTAGGAGGAGAGTGGATTATAAGGCTTGGCCAACACAGCCATCTCTGGTCATTTGGCAAGGCCATAGAAGATTATTTCTTAGACCCCCTAGTCATTTGTCTGTTTTTTGTAGTGCACATCTCATGGTAAAAGTGGACGACACTTTTTGGGAACTCCTTTGATTTACCCAATGATGATTAATCACCACAAAATTTAGCAGTATGAAAATGGATATGCTGTGCTTTTTTTCAAAGTTTGCTGCAGAGCGCCGAAGAGGGGCAAAGTTAAAAACAATGCAAATATAGGATTTTCTATGAAGTGTTGAGTCAGCCTCAATTACAGAAATGTGAATGCTGCCTCTGAACTACTATCATGTTATTGAATAGTAAATGTAGCAATAGGACCATCTACATATAGACAAAATGGCAGACATCTAAAACCGAATTATGGGGGTCATTACGATGGCGGACGGATGGGGTTTGGGACCGTCCGCCTGTAATGCGGCGGTCCCGCACATCAGATTGTGATACGACCGCCACCGTGGTGGTCGCATCGCGTATCTCTGACATTCTCGAGGGTGCTGCTGGCTGCAGCACCCCCCGCAATGTCCGAAATGCACTGTTTGCATTTCCCTGCACTACGTGGCAGGCACCACACGGTGCCTGCCACCTGGTGCAGGGAAATGTTGAGGGGTACCATAGGTACCCCCCAGTGCACACCCACCTCCCCCCAACACAAGGGGGGCCCGCTATGGGCCCCCAAATGCAATCCCTGCCAGCCTGTGAATGGGGGTTTCCCCGCCATACACCGGCTGGTGGGGAGGCAGCATCATAATATGGCGGATGGTGCCTGCTAGGCACCGCCACCATATTGTTGATGCAGGGTGGGTCCGCCAGGCAATCGTAACGATTGCCTGTGGCGGACCCGTGGCGGACGGACTTTGCATCCGCCAGCACACCGCCCGCCATTGTAATTTGGTGGGCAGAGAAGTGCCTTACGATGGCGGTGAAACCGCCACCGGCAGGCTGCCGCTGGTGGTTTCACCGCCATCGTAATGACCCCCTATGTTCCTATACAGTGTGCCCAGACAATGTTCGAAATTGTCTATGGGGTTAACTAAGCACTATTTGCATTATGTATGTGCTAACAGGACTATCCTGTAAAAATGACTTAGGAAGTACATATACTGCTAAGTAAGAAGTGACATTAGACATTTTAAAAGCCAGTAGTAGTAGCAGGCAAAAATCTCTGTGTGAAAATCCGGCCCGACATGAGGAATTACCAGGGACATCGGACCAGAAATACTGATTCTCCGGTAATTCCTCATTTCTTGGTAGATCCTCAGGATCCATCTCGTAATGGGCTGGATTTTACCTATGGCCGTAGTTACCACTACCTCCAATATCGGTAACTCTCTGTGGTGGAAAAAATCCAATCCATTTACTAGGTTGCTGATAATGATCGCCTAAGTCGTTAAAATATACTTTTTGTGTGAGAGATCTAATTTGGATTTTGAAAGGGGGGTTTATCAAATTTTATTCTCCTGCTGTTATCATTGAGAAACATATAAGCAGGCATCATGGAGATTGTATAACAGTTTACATGAATTACTTGAGCAGATGCCAAGTATTAATGTTTCAACATATCTCAATGCGTTACTCCCCCAAATTTGAAACATAAGTCCTCTCATTTTCTTTCCTTTTACTTTTACTCTTCTTCTTCGTCTCTTTTTCTCTTGTTTCTCTATCTCGCTTTCTTTCCCCTGCCTGAACTGTAGTCTTAGACATCTCCTCGCCCAACCCCCCACGCTTGTTCCTCCTAGCCACCTCTGCTCTTCACCTTCTGTGTGCTATTTCCTTGTAGCCCAGCAAGTGACACTCTTGGCCTCATTTCGGCATCCTGCATAGACACTGTGGTGGACGTCATCTGCAATGTGAGACTGCATCCTTTGGTTAAGTGGAGCAGGTTGTCCCGCCAAAACTGGTTTATACATTTATTTGAAGTGTCCATATGCAATATCATTTATAACGTGTTGTTATGACCATATTACATCACTCACTGAGCAAGTGTTTGCTAAAAATTGATCAGGGCCTTACTGCCTGCTGTGATTTGTGTTGATGTTTTTCCTGTGCTTGTTTTGGCCTGGGTTACTTCCGCACAACCACCAAGCAACCGGACACGAGTAGTTTTTGCTAAGATTGC